>MU249696.1:0-44218 GCA_018977245.1 Lethenteron camtschaticum | reverse complement strand
TGGCACGGCCGTGAACGCTCGCTCTGTCGCTCGCTCTCTCGCTTACTCGCTCGCTCACTCTCTCACTCACTCTCTGTCTCACTCTGTCTGTCTCTCTCACTCACTCACTCTCTGTCTCACTCGATCTCTCTCGCTCTCTCTCGCTCGCTCGCTCTCTCACTCACTCGATCTCTCTCGCTCTCTCTCGCTCGCTCGCTCGCTCGCTCACTCACTCACTCTCTCGCTCTCTCTCGCTCGCTCGCTCGCTCTCTCACTCACTCACTCTCGCTCTCTCTCGCTCGCTCGCTCGCTCTCTCACTCACTCACTCTTTCGCTCTCTCTCGCTCTCTCTCGCTCGCTCGCTCGCTTGTCTCTCTCTCACTCACTCTCTGTCTCACTCTGTCTTGCTCCCTCTCGCTTTCTCTCGCTCGCTCTCTCTCTCTGTCTCTCTGTCTCTCTCTCACTCGCTCTGTCTCTCTCACTCACTCACTCTCTGTCTCACTCGCTCTCCCTCTCTCGATCTCGCTCTGTCTCTCTCTCTCACTCACTCACTCACTCGCTCTCTCGCTCGCTCGCTCGCTCGCTCTCTCACTGACTCACTCTCTCGCTCTCTCTCGCTCGCTCGCTCTGTCTCTCTCTCTCTCACTCTCTGTCTCACTCTGTCTTGCTCCCTCTCGCTTTCTCTCACTCGCTCACTCTCTCACTCTCTCACTCACTCACTCTCTCGCTGTCTCACTCACTCACTCTCTCGCTGTCTCACTCACTCACTCTCTCACTCACTCACTCTGTCTCTCACTCTCTGTCTCACTCTGTCTTGCTCCCTCTCGCTCGCTCACTCTCTCGTCGCTCGCTCGCTCGCTCTCTCCGGTTTCTCTCTGTCTCACTTTCTTTCTTTCTTTTTTACGATCAGAGGAGACAAGAAGATGCACGGTGTAGTCGGCACTTTGCTTCGTTCATCATTTCGGTTTTGTTTTTTTCATGCTTTGCTTTATGTGCTCCCCCCCCCCTTTTTAAATGAAAGATTCCTCTCTCTCTCTCTGGCTCGCTGGTTCTCTCTCTCGCTCTCTCTCGCTGTCTTTCCCGGCGGTGTGCCACGGGGGTACAAGCGTCTAGTGATTGTGCACCGTGCGTGCGTGCATGTGTGTGTGCGTGGTGTGTGTGCAGTGCGTGTGTGCGTGCGTGTGTGTGCACCGTGCGTGTGTGCGTGCGTGTGTGTGCACCGTGCGTGTGTGCGTGCGTGTGTGTGCACCGTGCGTGTGTGCGTGCGTGTGTGTGCACCGTGCGTGTGTGTGTGCGTGTGTGTGTGTGTGTACGGTGCGTGTGTGCGTGCGTGCGAGCGTGCGTGTGTGTGCACCGTGCGTGTGTGCGTGGTGTGTGCGTGCGTGTGTGCTTGCACCGTGGTGTGTGCGTGTGTGCGTGGTGGTGTGTGCGTGTGTGTGCACCGTGCGTGTGTGCGTGCGTGTGTGCGTGCTTGCACCGTGCGTGTGTGTGTGCGTGTGTGTGTGTGTGTGAACGGTGCGTGTGTGCGTGCGTGCGAGCGTGCGTGTGTGTGCACCGTGCGTGTGTGCGTGCGTGTGTGTGCGTGCGTGTGTGCTTGCACCGTGCGTGTGTGTGTGCGTGTGTGCACCGTGCGTGCGTGTATGCGTGCGTGCGTGCGTGTGTGTGTGCGTGGTGCGTGTGTGCACCGTGCGTGCGTGTATGCGTGCGTGCGTGCGTGTGTGCGTGCGTGCGTGTGTGCGTGTGTCCGCGGGGAGTGGCGGTGCTGCTGCGGTTAGAGACCCGAGTGAAATTCCCGCTCACGGCCACCACCGATCACACCGACGCCGGCGATTATCTGAACTGGTCCTGGCTCCCCTAGGGCGACTCAGCCATAACTAAACTGGCCACAAATGACAGCTCAACGAAGTGGCCTTATCATCATCAGTGGACATGGTGGTGGGAAATAATCCGAACGCACGTTGATACTAAATGTGGAGGGAAAACCGGAGACCGGAGAAAAACCACGCGACCACGGAGAGAGAAAGAGACACGCAAACTCCAAATATACAGCAGCAGGCGTCGTCAGGGTCTAACCCACGACCTCCTGTACACAGGCGAGGTAGTTAACATCTCCTAACCACCGTGATGATGATGAGAGAAAGAGACACGCAAACTCCAAATATACAGCAGCAGGCATGTCGGGTCTAACCACGACCTCCTGTACACCAGGCGAGGTAGTTAACATCTCCTAGCCACCGTGATGATGATGATGATGAGAGAGAGACACGCAAACTCCAAATATACAGCAGCAGGCGTCAGGGTCGGGATCGAACCCACGACCTCCTGTACACCAGGCGAGGTAGTTAACATCTCCTAGCCACCGTGATGATGATGAGAGAGAGAGACACGCAAACTCCAAATACACAGCAGCAGGCGTCAGGGTCGGGATCGAACCCACGCCCTCCTGTACACCAGGCGAGGTAGTTAACATCTCTAGCCACCGTGATAGACGCAAACTCCAAATATACAACAGCAGGCGTCAGGGTCGGGATCGAACCCACGACCTCCTGTATACCAGCGAGGTAGTCAACATCTCCTAGCCACCGTNATGATGATGAGAGAGAGAGACGTCAAATACACAGCAGCAGGCGTCAGGGTCGGGATCGAACCACGACCTCCTGTACACCAGGCGAGGTAGTTAACATCTCCTAGCCACCATGATAGAGACACGCAAACACAGCAGCAGGCGTCAGGGTCGGGATCGAACCCACGACCTCCTGTACACCAGCGAGGTAGTTAACATCTCCTAGCCACCGTGATGACGATGANGAGAGAGACACGCAAACTCCAAATATACAGCAGCAGGCGTCAGGGTCGGGATCAAACCCACGACCTCCTGTACACCAGGCGAGGTAGTTAACATCTCCTAACCACCATGATGATGAGAGAGAGAGACACGCAAACTCCAAATATACAGCAGCAGGCGTCGTCAGGGTCTAACCCACGACCTCCTGTACACCAGGCGAGGTAGTTAACATCTCCTAGCCACCGTGATGATGAGAGAGAGAGACACGCAAACTCCAAATATACAGCAGCAGGCATCGTCAGGGTCTAACCCACGACCTCCTGCATACCAGGCGAGGTAGTTAACATCTCCTAGCCACCGTGATGATGATGANGAGAGAGAGAGACACGCAAACTCCAAATACACAGCAGCAGGCATCGTCAGGGTCTAACCCACGACCTCCTGTATACCAGGCGAGGTAGTTAACATCTCCTAGCCTCCGTGATGATGAGAGAGACACGCAAACTCCAAATATACAGCAGCAGGCGTCAGGGTCGGGATCGAACCCACGACCTCCTGTACACCAGGCGAGGTAGTTAACATCTCCTAGCCACCGTGATGATGATGAGAGAGAGACACGCAAACTACAAATATACAGCAGCAGGCGTCAGGGTCGGGATCGAACCCACGACCTCCTGTACACCAGGCGAGGTAGTTAACATCTCCTAGCCACAGCTTTGGGTTTTGTTTCTAGAGTACTCAACCCGTTAAACGAAACCGCGAACTTGAAGCCATTCGTGTGCTGCTGTCGGTGTGTTGCTGCTGCTGCTGTACGCGTGTTCACCACGTGTCCCCACGTGTTCCCACGTGTTCACCACGTGTCCCCCGCGTGTTCCCCGCGTGTCCCCCGCGTGTCCCCGCGTGTCCCCCACGTGTCCCCACGTGTCCCACGTGTCCCCCGCGTGTCCCCGCGTGTCCCCCGCGTGTCCCCGCGTGTCCCCCACGTGTTCCCCACGTGTCCCACGTGTCCCCCACGTGTCCCACGTGTCCCCCACGTGTCCCCCACGTGTCCCACGTGTCCCACGTGTCCCCCACGTGTCCACGTGTCCCCCACGTGTCCCCACGTGTCCCACGTGTCCCCACGTGTCCCCCACGTGTCCCCCATCCCATGTCCCACGTGTCCCCCACGTGTCCCCCACGTGTCCCCCACGTGTCCCCCACGTGTCCCCCACGGTCCCCACGTGTCCCCACGTGTCCCCCACGTGTCCCACGTGTCCCCCACGTGTCCCCCACGTGTCCCCCCGTGTCCCACGTGTCCCCCACGTGTCCCCGTGTCCCCCACCCCACGTGTTCCCACGTGTCCCCACGTGTCCCCACGTGTCCCCACGTGTCCACGTGTCCCACGTGTCCCACGTGTCCCCCACGTGTCCCACGTGTCCCCACGTGTCCCCACGTGTCCCACGTGTCCCACGTGTCCCCCACGTGTCCCCACGTGTCCCCCACGTGTCCCACGTGTCCCCCACGTGTCCCACGTGTCCCCACGTGTCCCCACTTGTCCCCACGTGTCCCCACGTGTCACCCCGTGTCCCCACGTGTCCCCCACGTGTCCCACGTGTCCCCCACGTGTCCCCTCCCCGTGTCCCCACGTGTCCCCACGTGTCCCCACGTGTCCCCACGTGTCCCCACGTGTCCCCACGTGTCCCACGTGTCCCACGTGTCCCCCGTGTCCCCACGTGTCCCCACGTGTCACCCATCGTGTCCCCACGTGTCCCCCACGTGTCCCCACGTGTCCCCACGTGTCCCCCGTGTCCCCCACGTGTCCCACTGTCACCCACGTGTCCCCACGTTCCCCCACGTGTCCCCACGTGTCCCCCACGTGTCCCCACGTATCCCACGTGTCCCCCACGTGTCCCCCACGTGTTCCCCACGTGTCCCCCACGTGTCCCCACGTGTCCCCACGTATCCCACGTGTCTCCATGTGTCTCCTACGTGTCCCCCACGTGTCCCCACGTGTCTCCCACGTATCCCCACGTGTCCCCCACGTGTCCCCACGTGTCACCCACGTGTCCCACGTGTCCCCCACGTGTCCCCACGTATCCCACGTGTCCCCACATGTCTCCATGTGTCTCCTACGTGTCTCCCACGTATCCCACGTGTCCCCCACGTGTCCCACGTGTCCCACGTGTCACCCACGTGTCCCACGTGTCCCCCACGTGTCCCCACGTATCCCACGTGTCCCCACGTGTCCCCACGTGTCCCCCGCGTGTCCCCACGTGTTCCCCACGTGTTCCCACGTGTCCCCCACGTGTCCCCCACGTGTTCCCACGTGTCCCACGTGTCCCCACGTGTCCCCCACGTGTCCCCACGTATCCCACGTGTCCCCACGTGTCTCCATGTGTCTCCACGTGTCCCCCACGTGTCCCCACGTGTCTCCCACGTATCCCCGCGTGTCCCACGTGTCCCCACGTATCCCCCACGTGTCCCCACGTGTCCCCACGTGTCCCCACGTGTCCCCACGTGTCCCCACATGTCCCACGTGTCCCAGCGTGTCCCCCACGTAATCCCCACGTGTCCCACGTGTCCTCACGTGTCCCACGTGTCCCCCACGTGTCCCCCATCTCTCCCCCCCACCCCACACGTCACCCCAGGCGGCGGAGCTGCACCACCGGCTCTCGGCGCTGCGAGCCTGCGTCCTGGCGTGGAGCGGAGCGGCTCGCGACGCCGTCCGGGAGAGGGAGTGCCGGGCGGCGAGCCTCCGCTCCCGTCACTTGCAGGGGAGGGCGCTCGCTGCCTGGACCAAGGTACGGGGTCGGGCGGTGCATCGACAACGACGCGGGGGGCGATGGTGACGCGCGTCGCGAACGCGCACGCGTTGGTTGACTACGAATAACCCGCTGCGGTAATGGGCATCCATTGCGGTTTATATGGAACACGTTACCCACCCCCCCCCCATCATTATCATCTCCTCTGGTCGTGGCATCTGATTGGCTAGCAGGTGATGACGTCACATTTATCGCAAGCCCGGAGATTTGTAGGATTTGTCCACGACGACTCGTCTGGCTGTCGCCTGATGATGCCGGCTGTTGTTTTTGTTGTTGTTGTAATCACCGGCGAAACGTCACGGCGATCGAGTTGCAAACGTCGTGGGTTTACGCTCCAACACGCAGCCGGTGTGAGCTGAACTGGGAACGAATTGGGCACGTTTTGGTCACGTGACAAACGCGTTACTCAATGGGCGGGTCGGGTTGTGGCCGGTTTAACGACGAATTGATATTTAATGCTGATTTGAAGCTTTCGTCACTGCAGCAATCCATACTCTTTGGTTCTTTCGGTAAAGCCACGTGGGTAGAAAAATAAAATAAATTAAATCACGACGTTTCGGGCGCAACACAAGCAGTCATCAGGTAGAACTCAATTTGAGAGAGACAAAACACAGACACGGAGACACACAGACAGACACACACGCAGAGAGAGACAACACAGAGACACACAGAGAGAGACTCACACATAGACACACAGACAGTCACACAGAGACACAGAGAGAGACAACACAGAGACACACACAGAGACACACAGACAGAGAGACTCACACATAGACACACAGAGACACACAGACAGACACACAAGCAGAGAGAGACAACACAGAGACACAGAGAGACACATAGACACACAGAGAGAGACACACAGAGACACACAGAGAGAGACACACAGAGAGAGAGACAACACAGAGACACACAGACAGACACACAAGCAGAGAGAGACACAACACATAGACACAGAGAGAGACTCACACATAGACATCGTCAGGGTCGGAAACAAACCCACGACTTCCTGCATACCAGGCGAGGTAGTTAACATCTCCTAGCCACGGTGGCTCCCCTTATTGGCAAAAGTCACCACCACCCCGCCCCCGCGCCCCCTATCACCCTCGCGTGATGACGGTGACGATGATGATGATGATGCGAAAGAGACACTCAAAACTCCCATTTTTCGTCGTTGTGCGGTCCTTCCCTCCCTCCTCCCCCGTCGACTGACGCAGCACGTGGACAGCGTGAGGCGAGCGGAGGATGAGGCTTCCGGGACGCACCGCAGGAAACTCGCGGGGAAGGCCTTCCGTGCCTGGCGTGGCGTCGCCGCGCAGGAGAGGCTGGCGCTGTGGGAGAAGGAGGAGGAAGCCATCGAGCACGCCAACAGGTGACGTCGCGTGTCTCATCGCCCGGTGCACGGGAGGTCGTGGGTTCGATCCGACCCTGACGACACCTGTATCTGGCGAGATGTTGACTACCTCGCCCGGTGCGCGGGAGGTCGTGGGTTCGATGCCGACCCTGACAACGCCTGTATCTGGCGAGATGTTGACTACCTCGCCCGGTGCGCGGGAGGTCGTGGGTTCGATCCTGACCCTGACGACGCCTGTATCTGGCGAGATGTTAACTACCTCGCCCGGTGCGCGGGAGGTCGTGGGTTCGATCCCGACCCTGACGACGCCTGTATCTGGCGATGTTGACCACCTCACTCGGTACGCGGGAGGTCGTGGTTCGATCCCGACCCTGACGACGCCTGTATCTGGCGAGATGTTGACTACCTCGCCCGGTGCGCGGGAGGTCGTGGGTTCGATCCCGACCCTGACGACGCCTGTATCTGGCGAGATGTTAACTACCTCGCCCGGTGCGCGGGAGGTCGTGGGTTCGATCCCGACCCTGACGACGCCTGTATCTGGCGAGATGTTGACTACCTCGCCCGGTGCGCGGGAGGTCGTGGGTTCGATGCCGACCCTGACAACGCCTGTACTGGCGAGATGTTGACTACCTCGCCCGGTGCGCGGAAAATCGTGGGTTCGATCCGACCCTGATGACGCCTGTATCTGGCGAGATGTTGACTACCTCTCCCGGTGCGCGGAAAATCGTGGTTCGATGCCGACCCTGACGACGCCTGTATCTGGAGAGATGTTGACTACCTCTCCCGGTGCGCGGAAAATCGTGGGTTCGATCCCGACCCTGATGACGCCTGTATCTGGAGAGATGTTGACTACCTCTCCCGGTGCGCGGAAAATCGTGGGTTCGATGCCGACCCTGACGACGCCTGTATCTGGCGAGATGTTAACTACCTCGCCCGGTGCACGGGAGGTCGTGGGTTCGATGCCGACCCTGACGACGCCTGTATCTGGCGAGATGTTAACTACCTCGCCCGGTGCACGGAGGTCGTGGGTTCGATGCCGACCCTGACGACGCCTGTATCTGGCGAGATGTTAACTACCTCGCCCGGTGCACGGGAGGTCGTGGGTTCGATGCCGACCCTGATGACGCCTGTATCTGGCGAGATGTTAACTACCTCGCCCGGTGCACGGAGGTCGTGGTTCGAGGCCGACCCTGATGACGCCTGTATCTGGCGAGATGTTAACTACCTTGCCCGGTGCACGGGAGGTCGTGGGTTCGAGGCCGACCCTGACGACGCCTGTATCTGGTGAGATGTTAACTACCTCGCCTGGTACGCAGGAGGTCGTGGGTTCGATCCCGACGCTGACGACGCCTGTATCTGGCGAGATGTTAGCTACCTCGCCCGGTACGCGGGAGGACGTGGGTTCGATCCCGACCCTGACGACACCTGTATCTGGCGAGATGTTAACTACCTCGCCCGGTGCGCGGGAGGTCGTGGGTTCGATCCCGACCCTGACGACGCCTGTATCTGGCGAGATGTTGACTACCTCGCCTGTACACGGAGGTCGTGGGTTCGATCCCGACCCTGACGACGCCTGTATCTGGCGAGATGTTGACTACCTCGCCCGGTGCACGGGATGTCGTGGTTCGATCCCGACCCTGACGATGCCTGTATCTGGCGAGATGTTAGCTACCTCGCCCGGTACGCGGAGGTCGTGGTTCGATGCCGACCCTGACGACGCCTGTATCTGGAGAGATGTTGACCACCTCGCCCGGTGCGCGGGAGGTCGTGGGTTCGATCCCGACCCTGACGACGCCTGTATCTGGCGAGATGTTGACTACCTCGCCCGGTGCGCGGGATGTCGTGGGTTCGATCCCGACCCTGACGATGCCTGTATCTGGCGAGATGTTAGCTACCTCGCCCGGTGCGCGGGAGGTCGTGGGTTCGATCCCGACCCTGACGACGCCTGTATCTGGCGAGATGTTGACTACCTCGCCCGGTGCGCGGGATGTCGTGGGTTCGATCCGACCCTGACGATGCCTGTATCTGGCGAGATGTTAGCTACCTCGCCCGGTGCGCGGGAGGTCGTGGGTTCGATCCCGACCCTGACGACGCCTGTATCTGGCGAGATGTTGACTACCTCGCCCGGTGCACGGGATGTCGTGGGTTCGATCCCGACCCTGACACCTGTATCTGGAGATGTTGACCACCTCGCCCAGTGCACGGAGGTCGTGGGTTCGATCCCGACCCTGACGACCCGTATCTGGAGATGTTGACTACCTCGCCCGGTGCGCGGAGGTCGTGGGTTCGATCCCGACCCTGACACCCGTATCTGGAGATGTTGACTACCTCGCCCGGTGCACGGGATGTCGTGGGTTCGATCCCGACCCTGACACCTGTATCTGGAGATGTTGACCACCTCGCCCAGTGCACGGGAGGTCGTGGTTCGATCCCGACCCTGACACCCGTATCTGGAGATGTTGACTACCTCGCCTGGTACACGGGAGGTCGACTCAGCCGCAAATGAGTACCCGATGCGATGTGTAAACACCGCCAACTCGGAACGCAGCGGCGGACGGCGGGCGGGCGTGGTGCTGGCCACCCACCCCCTCGTGTGCCGCTGTGCCGGCCTTCACAGTTCCTGCTGCTGCTACTCGCTAAAGGCACTTGCGCTACACGGGGGTGATCTGTCCGTGTCCGTGTGTGGGGAGCGGTGGTGTAGCGGTTAGCGCTACGCTGCGCTATGAACTTGGCGACCCGGGTTCGATTCCCGCTCACGGCCAACACCGGCGACGATTATCTGAACCGGTCCTGGGCCTCCCCTAGGTCGACTCAGCCTGAAATGAGTACCCGGTGCGGTGTGTAAACATCGCCACTGGGGAGACAAAGGCGGTCGGGCGTGGTGCTGGCCACCCACCCCTCGTGTGCCGTTCCGGCCTTCATAGGTGCAGCTCGCTAACAGCACTTGCCCCTACAGTCTGTTAAGGCTATACGGGGGATATTTGTCTTTGTATCGGTTAGCGAGTTCGATTCACCGCTCACGGCCAACAATCGAACCGGTCCTGGGTCTCTCCTAGATAGACTCAGCCACAAATGAGTACCTGGTGCGGTGTGTAAACATCGCAACTGGGGAGACAAAGGCGGTCGGGCGTGGTGCTGGCCACCCACCCCCTCGTGTGCCGTGCCGGCCTTCATAGGTGCTACTCGCTAACAGCACTTGCCCCTACAGTCTGTTAAGGCTACACGGGGATCTTTGTGTGTGTGTGTGTGTTGTCGCGCGTGCTCCAGGCGGCGCTTGAGCCGGGCGCTCGCTGCTTGGCGGCGTCTCCCGGCGTTGGCACGTCAAGAGAGGGAGCGAGAGACGCGGCTGGCGGAGATGCGGAAGAAGGTGGCACAGCTGCTGCCAGACTTCCGCTCGTAGTGACGGCGCTTCTCTGAGGCTAGTAGTAGGTTCGTACCCTTTAAACTGGTACAAAACTGACACCTTTATCCAAGGCATCATGTTTGCAATAGCCACAACACAAGCAGTCAAAATGCAAACAAAAAGAAACAACTCTGATGATGATAATGATATGCACTGTCCTTGAAGTTGATTGGTCCACACCCGAGACAGCTTTTCTTAGAGCCTAGTATCTCCATTGGTGTTGGACCAGGTGACGCCAAAAGGCGCACAACTCAAAGACAGCGCACTATCAGAGTATTGAGAGCTTGGGGTAAGCATTTGGTCCAACACCAATGGAGACTAGGCTCTAAGAAAAGATGTCTCGGGTGTGGACCAATCAACTTCAAGGACAGTGCATATCATCATCATTATCAGAGTTGTTTCTTTTTGTTTGCATTTTGACTGCTTGTGTTGTGGTTATTGCAAACATGATGCCTTGGATAAAGGTGTCAGTTTTGTACCAGTTGAAAGGGTAAAACCTACTACTGTATTTTGCCACTGGTAAAGGAGGCCTCTGAAGCTGTCAACGAAAAGCGAATATTTTTTTGCTTGCGAGCTTGCCGTGCCAGCCCCTTTGCTCGGTTAGCGACCCGGCTCTTGCGATCGACTGCTCAGCGTGGCGGTGGTGGCTCCACCATCATCGTCGTCGTCATCACCGCGTGGAATTTCATAGCTGCAGCCAAATATGGTTTGCCAAATGATGCCAGCCGGTTACTGGGAATTGAACTCCGGTGACCGAGTTAATTGGGCCAGCGCCTAGACCACCGCATCACGACATTGAATTTGTGTTCATATACACAGGGTGTCAGATTCTTGGTTATTTCGGTAAAGTCACGTAGAAGGGAAATAATAAAATAATAAAATAAAACATTATAAAATTGTCACGGCGTTTCGGCCACAACGCAAGCAGCCGTCCTCTGGTGAAGAAACAGGGCTGTCGGAAAGACAGCGTCTGAATGAACACCACCAAGCTTGGCAGCGTATATTTAAGCTGGGTGGGAGTAGAGCGCCTTGACAAAGGAGTTTACATATCAACAGCGGAATTAAGCATATTGATGGCAAATGCAGATATATGAGATTAGTCACTTAGTCACACCACCTACACATTCCACAAGGAGTGACTAATCCCATATCTGCAGTTCGCATCAATATGCTTAAATCCGCTGTTGATATGTAAACTCCTTTGTCAAGGCACTCTCCTCCCCCGACCCAGATTAAATAGATGCTCCAAGCCTGGTGGTGTTTCATTCAGACGCTGTCTTCTCGACAGACCTGTTCTTCACCTGAGGACGGCTGCTTGCGTTGTGGCTGAAACGTCGTGAGAATTTTATTATATTATTGTTTTATATTTATTGTTTTTTTGTTCCCTTCTACGTGACTTTACCGACGATGATTGCTTGTGTTGCAGTCGAAACGTCGTGAGAAATTTTATTGTTTTATATTTGTATAATTTTATTATTTCCCTTCTACGTGATGACTTTACCCGAAAGAACAAGAATATGACACCCTGCAGTCACGAATTTTTATTGTTTTATATTTTTATTTTTTTATTATTTCCCTTCTACGTGACTTTACCGATGATGATTGCTTGT
Source organism: Lethenteron camtschaticum (assembly GCA_018977245.1). Lineage (NCBI taxonomy): Eukaryota > Metazoa > Chordata > Hyperoartia > Petromyzontiformes > Petromyzontidae > Lethenteron > Lethenteron camtschaticum. The sequence goes on along the minus strand of MU249696.1, from coordinate 32,286 downwards.
GTTGCGGTCGAAACGTCGTGAGAATTTTATTGTTTTGCATTTTTTTAATTTTATTTCCCATGATTGCCTGTGTTGCAGTCGAAGCGTCGTGAGAATTTATTATTTTATATTTTTATCATTTATTATTCCCTTCTACGTGACTTTACCGAAAGAACCAAGAATATAAGTGGGAGGATCTTTGACTTTTCGAAGCTGTTGACGTTACATGTGTTGTCATGTTTACAGTGCGGCAGTGTTGTCCGTTGCTTTTTTTCCCCCATTAAAAAATCCAGTTCCGTATAATCTCGATTTGAAAGTTTTCGTGACAGCAGGGATCCATACTCTTTGGTTCTTTCGGTAAAGTCACGTGGGTATGAAATAAGATCAATTAAATCATGACGTTTCGATTGCAACACAAGCAATCATCATCATTTGGGAAAACCACAGCAGGAAAATTTTCTCGCTGTGATTTTCAAGCCTGATGATGATTGCTTGTGTTGCAATCGAAACGTGGTGATTTAATTTATCTTATTTTATACCCACGTGACTTTACCGAAAGAACCAAAGAGTGTGAGTCCCATATAAGTTGTTAACATTTTGTTGTTTTTAAGCGCTCCCTGAATTAACAATGTTTTAATCACTCCCGGCAAGTGCACGCCTGGCTCCCGTGCGGCGATTTGTTCGGAAGCGACGTCACTTTCGAAAATGACGGCTCAGCGAGGTGACGTATCATCATCATCGTCATCGCCATCGTCGTCATCGTCGCCATCATCACCATCGTCATCATCATCATCGTCATAATCATCATCGCCATCACCATCGTCATCATCATCATCGTCATCATCACCATCATCGTCATCGTCGCCATCATCACCATCATCGCCGTTATCATCGTCATCGTCGCCATCATCATCATCGTCATCATCATCGTCATCATCGTCGTCATCGTCATCATCATCGTCATCATCGTCGTCATCATCATCGTCGTCATCGTCATCATCATCATCGTCATCATCATCATCATCGTCATCATCGCCATCATCATCGTCATCATCATCACCATCATCGTCATCATCACCATCATCATCATCACCATCATCGTCATCATCGTCATTATCGTCGTCATCATCGTCGTCATCATCGCCATCATCGTCATCACCATCATCGTCATCATCATCATCATCGCCATCGTCGTCATCATTACCATCATCGTCATCATCGTCATCATTACCATCATCGTCATCATCATCATCATCATCGTCATCACCATCATCGTCATCATCATCATCATCGCCATCGTCGTCATCATCGTCATTATCGTCGTCATCATCGTCGTCATCATCGCCATCATCGTCATCACCATCATCGCCATCATCATCATCATCGTCATTACCATCATCGTCATCATCACCATCATCGTCATCATCATCGTCATCACCATCATCGTCATCACCATTATCGTCATCACCATCATCGTCATTACCATCATCGTCATCATCGTCGTCCATCATCACCATCATCATCGTCATCATCACCATCGTCATCAACATCATCACCATCATCGTCATCATCACCATCATCATCACCATCATCGTCATCATCATCGTCATCACCATCGTCATCATCGTCACCACCATCATCATCGCCATCATCACCATCATCGTCATCACCATCATCGTCATCGTCGCCATCACCATCATCGCCATCATCATCATCATCGCCATCATCGTCATCAACATCATCATCGTGTGGGCAATCAGAGCAGCAGCCAAACGACTCTGAACGCGTGACATCGATTCTAAATGCGGGTGGAGGGGGGAAAACGGAGGACCCCCTTAGAAAAATCCACGCGACCACGGGAGAGACAGAGACACGCAAACTCTAAATATACAGCAGCAGGCATTGTCAGGGTCGGGATCGAACCCACGACCTCCTGTGTACCAGGCGAGGTAGTTAACATCTCCTAGCCACCGTGATGATGATGAGAGAGAGAGACACGCAAACTCCAAATATACAGCAGCAGGCGTCGTCAGGGTCGGGATCGAACCCACGACCTCCTGTACACCAGGCGAGGTAGTCAACATCTCCTAGCCACCATGATGATGATGAGAGAGACACGCAAACTCCAAATATACAGCAGCAGGCGTCATCAGGGTCAGGATCAGGATCGAACCCACGACCTCCTGTATACCAGGTGAGGTAGTTAACATCTCCTAGCCACCGTGATGATGATGAGAGAGAGACACGCAAACTCCAAATATACATCAGCAGGCGTCAGTGTCAGGATCAGGATCGAACCCACGACCTCCTGTACACCAGGCGAGGTAGTTAACATCTAGCCACCGTGATGATGATGAGAGAGAGAGAGACACGCAAATTCCAAATATACAGCAGCAGGCATCATCAGGGTCAGGATCGAACCCACGACCTCCTGTAGACCAGGCGAGGTAGTCAACATCTCCTAGCACCGTGATGATGAGAGAGAGACGCAAACTCCAAATATACAGCAGCAGACAACGTCAGGCTCTGGATCGAACCCACGACCTCCTGTGCACCAGGCGAGGTAATTGACATCTCCTAGCCCACCGTGGTTAGAGTGGGGCCAGGTAAAGCATCGGTCTCGTTTCATCGCTTGAAGGTACGCCAAAGGCGTCTTTGACTCACGATGGGAGTTTCGCCCCCCCAATGAAGTTTGGAGAGAGATGAATGGAGTTCATCTTCTTGGTTCTTTCGGTAAAGTCACGTAGAAGGGAAGTAATAAAATTATAAAATGTTTTATTTTTATTATCTTAAAAATGTTTTATTTTTATTATTTTATTACTTCCTTCTACGTGATGACTTTACCGAAAGAACCAAGAAGATGAATCTCTGCAGTCACGAAAGCTTTAAATCGAAACATAAATGGAGTTCTAAAGAACTCACAAGACGCACACGTTTCTGCGAAAGAGCCAACGCAGAAGGCCCCCTCCTCCCCAGGGGTTTGATCTTTCACGAAGTTGCTTGAAATGCCCGCCTCTAAGCCGCATCCAGTACACGAAGCAGCAACAACAGCAGCAGACCTGCTGATGCACAAAAGGGCCGTCCATAAATGACGTCACGCGATTATGGACGATTTTTGACCCCCCCCACCACCCTCCCATACACTCGTCAAACGGCTTAACAAAAAGTCAGACCCCCCCCCCCTCAAATATGACTTCACAAAGCTCTGCCCCCCCCAAAAAAAAATAAAAACATGCTTCAAATCGCTTTAAACTATTGTCATTGTAGTGCGTGTTTAATGTGCCGCTGCACTCTGATGTTGTAGGAGAAAACATTTATTAAAAAGTATATTTAATTAAGTAGAACGTGTTGTCTGTATTTATTTTTAAAGTTGCGGTATTTTGATGTGACGTCACATTTCTCAAACCTCCTCACCCCCCCTCGTCACACATCGTCACAAATGTCTGACCCCCACTCCCCCCCAGGTGCGTGACGTCATTTATGGACGGCCCCAAATGGAAAGTAAAAATGCTCCAGCAGTCGTGGTTTCATTTATTTGGAACTAGCTTTAACTACCCGGCTTCGCCCGGGACTTGGATTCACCACGCCCGGCCGCCTTTGTCTCCCCAGTGGCGATGTTCACACACCACCACACCAATTACTCGTTTGAGGCCGAGTCGACCTAGGGGAGGCCCAGGATCGGTTCAAATAATCGTCACCGGTGGTGGCCGTGAGCGGGAATCGAACTCATTGCTTTCATGGCTTTATTTTGGTGATTTCGAAAAGTGTATGTTTGGCCATGTTTGTGTTGTAGTACAGAGTTAGACTGATGGCCTTAATCTAAGTTGTGTTGTTGTTGTTTGTGTTGTTGTAGTACAGAGTTAGATTGATGGCCTTAATCTAAGTTCATAAAAATGTATTACTTCCCTTCTACGTGACTTTACCGAAAGAACCAAGAAGATGAATCCCTGCAGTCACGAAAGCTTTAAATCGAAAATGTATCTAAGTTGTCTTGTTGTTGTTGTTTGACTTGCATCCCACTGGGATGTTTGCACACAGCAGCGTTGGTGTGTAACGGTGTTTTTTCTGCAATATTTTACTGTCTTTCTTGGATTTTCTGTTTGCACTCAGTCACACGTATTCACTTGAAGATGTTTTCTTGTTCATGTTTTTGTTTTTTGTTTGTTGCGGTTGCAACCGATTCAAGAGCCGAATGGCTCACAGGGCTAACCTAATACATGAACTTGAACTTGACTGATGGCCTTAATCTAAGTTGTCTTGTGGTTGTTGTTGTTGTTTTTGACTTGCATCCCACTGGGATGTTTGCACACAGCGTTGGTGTGTACGGTGTTTTTTCTGCAATATTTTGCCGTCTTTTCTTGGATTTTATGTTTGCACTTAATCACATATTCACTTTAAGATGTTTTTTTTCATGTTTTTGTTTGTTGCGGTTGCACCCGATTCAAGAGCCGAATGGCTCACAGGGCTTGTACCTAATACTTGAACTTGAACTCGGGTCGCTGGGTTCGTAGCGCAGCGTAGCGCTACCCGCTACACTACAACGCTTCCACGTGCGCGGGTCACGTGACAGATGTGACGTCACAGCTCACTTGTGCAAAAAATAAATGCATTATTGAGCTCCCCCCCCCCCAAAAAACACACAAAAGTGTATTTTTATAATGTATGCATGGTGTACAATCTGGAAAGTACCCGCATGGCAAATTTGCAGTTTGTTGCATTTCGGGAAGTACGCTAAACATTTTGAACGGACACACATATTCACAACTTTGTATTTTTAAATCCTTTATTAAATCCTTTATATTAAGTTCGCTTGCTTGCGTGCTTGCTTGCTTACGACCGTGCAAATCTTTCGTTTTTTAACCCACTTCCCGTGATCCAATCGAGCTGACATTTTGCACACAGACTCGTCGTGCGTGACAATTAATGTTCGTGAAAAAAAATTCCTAAATTTTACACTTTTTAGGACAAAAATATTATATTTAATTACCAATTGCTTAATGGTGCAATGCAATCATCTGACCCATAGGTGGCAGCCATCTCAAGCCAGAGGACGAGAGGACTCTAGCCGCCACGCATATAAAGGATTTATAGTGAAAAACTTTGTTTTTACGGGTTATCTTGTTATAATTTGTGCATGGTGTACAGTCTGGAAAGTACCCGCATGGCAAATTAGCAGTTTGTTGCATTTCGGGAAGTACGCTAAACGTTTTGAACAGACACACATAATCACAACTTTGTATTTTATATCTATGGAGATGACCCTGTGAGCCATGCGGCTTTTTGGGTCGGGTGCAACCGCAACAAACAAAAACATGAACAGAGAACATCTTAAAACGATGACGCGAAACAGAAACATCATACGTACGACAACAACAACAACGCCACAATAAGTGTGTCTATGTGTGGTGGTATTGGCTCAACAGAATTGTGTCATCTTCTTGGTTCTTTCGGTAAAGTCGTCACGTAGAAGGGAAGTAATACAATAATAAAAATAAAACAATAAATAATTCTCACGACGTTTCGGCCACAACGCAAGCTGCCCTTCTACGTGATGACTTTACCGAAAGAACCAAGAAGATGAATCCCTGCAGTCACGAAAGCTTTCAAACGAAAAAAANGAATTGTCATTCCAACAATGGGAGGTGAATTGGATTCGGATTAAAGGGATTCGTGTAGATTTCGAGCCCTGCGGGTTCAGGGCATCTTGAAATCCTTGTCCAATGGCGCCCTCTGGCGAAATAGAGTTTATCATGGGACGCCTCTTCTTGGTTCTTTCGGTAAAGTCACGTAGAATGTAAATAATAAAATAATAAAAAATTCACCCGTAAAAACTAAGTTTTTCACTATAAATCCTTCAAATTACAGTACTTGTTCAATGGGCCACAACCCAGCCCACATTGGTCTTTGAAACGGGCGGCTAGAGTCCTCTCGTCCTTTGGCTTGAGATGGCTGCCACCTATGGGTCAGATGATTGTCTGCCACCATTAAGTAATTGGTAATTAAATATACTGTAATGTTTTTTTTTCCTAAAAAGTGTAAAATTTTGGGAAAATTTTTTTTTACGAAAGAAATTGTCTCGCACAACGAGTCTGTGTGCAAAATGTCAGCTCGATTGGATCACGGGAAGTGGGTTAAAAAACGACCGAAAGATTTGCACGGTCGTAAGCACGCAAGCAAGCGAACTTAATATAAAGGATTTAAAAATAAAACATAATAAAATAATTCTCACGACGTTTCGTCCACAACGCAAGCAGCCGTCCTCAGGTGGAGAACAGGTCTGTCGAGAAGACAGCCTCTGAATGACACACCCCAGGCTTGAAGCGTCTATTTAAGCTGGGACGGAGGGGGGAAGGGCGCCTTGACAAAATAATTTGCATTTCAAGAGGAATTTAGAATAGTTATGGGAAATGCAAGTATGTGATTAGTACTACTTGTGAAATGCGTAGGGAAACCTTTTGACCGGTAGGAACCTCCTGGTTACACCAGCCCACAGGGGATTATTGTGTCCGTCCGTCATGAATCCAAAAATGGGAGGGGTGGGGCTGGGTGGAGAGGAGAGGGTGGGGAGGGGCTGGGTGGGGAGGGTGGGAGGGTGGGGCTGGGTGGGGAGGGGCTGGTCACCCGTGGTGCCCTTATAAAACTCAACGTTTCACCTACTCACGCCGGCTTGTGCCCGCCCTCACAGTCGGCCACATTTGCGGAATACACCACGCCGCCGTTGACCTGCAGGCCATTGACCGAGCAACCCGACGTTCCTACCAGCTCCCTCCGCAGGAGAAATGTGTTACCGGTATCAATACGGGCTCATAAGTGATGCAAACGCCTATCACTCTGATGGTGATAAACCGCCATGTTAAGTCACTCTGATGGTGATAAACCGCCATGTTAAGTCACTCTGATGGTGATAAACCGCCATGTTAAGTCACTCTGATGGTGATAAACCGCCATGTTAAGTCACTCTGATGATGATAAACCGCCATGTTAAGTCTCTCTGATGATGATAAACCGCCATGTTAAGTCTCTCTGATGGTGATAAACCGCCATGTTAAGTCACTCTGATGATGATAAACCGCCATGTTAAGTCTCTCTGATGATGATAAACCGCCATGTTAAGTCTCTCTGATGGTGATAAACCGCCATGTTAAGTCACTCTGATGGTGATAAACCGCCATGTTAAGTCTCTCTGATGATGATAAACCGCCATGTTAAGTCTCTCTGATGGTGATAAACCGCCATGTTAAGTCACTCTGATGGTGATAAACCGCCATGTTAAGTCACTCTGATGGTGATAAACCGCCATGTTAAGTCTCTCTGATGGTGATAAACCGCCATGTTAAGTCACTCTGATGATGATAAACCGCCATGTTAAGTCACTTTGATGGTGATAAACCGCCATGTTAAGTCACTCTGATGATGATGAACCAACATGATAAAAGTTAATTGCTTGCCTTTCCTATCATTTGAATCACCATCGTGTCTTTGTATTGCGTTTGTTTTTAAATCCTTTATATTATGTTCGATTGCTTGCTTGCTTAGGACCGTGCAAATCTTTCGGTCGTTTTTTAACCCACTTCCCGTGATCCAATCGCGCTGACATTTTGCACACAGACTCGTTGTGCGAGACAATTAATGTTCGTGAAAAATATTTTAAATTTTTTTTACACTTTTTAGGGAAAACAAATTAAATATTTATTTACCAATTGCTTAATACTGGCAGATAATCATCTGACCCATAGGTGGCAGCCATCTCAAGCCAGAGGACGAGAGGACTCTAGCCGCCACGCATATAAAGGATTTATAGTGAAAAACTTTTTTTACGGGTTAATTTTTTTCTAACTTTCTGACCCCCATGCCTCATGACTCGACACGTGTAATAAAGAGCTTTTTAGATCATCGGATTTCACAATAAATAAATAACGAATCCGATTCCAGAATCGTCATTTCGTGCATTCGATTCCACACCTCAGCGATTCCTTCCGCGTGACCCCTCAGCCCGCTCTGACGTCACCCACCGACTCGATCAACACAACCGCGCGGCCATCTTACTAAGGGGCTCTCGTGAAGTGGGCGGGGCACGAGGGGTCAGGGGGGAGGGGCCGCGGGGGGGGGCCTCGCTAAGCAATTGACCACTGCGGGTGACGTCATCTGCACAGTGACCCCCTTACCAAGATGGCTGCCGGTGGATTCAAAACCTTTGGGTCGCTCCACCACCAGCACCCTCGGCATCACTCGCTCGCTACGGGACCAGCCTCAGCTCCTGCTGCTGCTACTGCTGCACCTCCTGCTACAGCTGTGGAACTATAGAGGTATTGATACTGCTACTGCTACTGCTGCTACAGCTGTGGAGCTCTGGGTAGTGTTACTGTTGCTACTGCTGCTGATACAGCTGTGGAGCTATAGAGGTATTGATACTGCTGCTGCTGCTACTACTACTGCTGCACCTACTGCTACAGCTGTGGAGCTATAGAGGTATTGATACTACTGCTGATACAGCTGTGGAGCTATAGAGGTATTGATACTGCTGCTGCTGCTGCTACTACTGCTGCACCTACTGCTACAGCTGTGGAGCTATAGAGGTATTGTTACTGCTGCTGCTGCTACTACTGCTGCACCTACTGCTACAGCTGTGGAGCTATAGAGGTATTGATACTGCTACTGCTGCTACTACTGCTGCACCTCCTGCTACAGCTGTGGAGCTATAGAGGTATTGATACTGCTGCTGCTATTACTGCTGCACCTCCTGCTACAGCTGTGGAGCTATAGAGGTATTACTACTACTGCTGCACATACTGCTACAGCTGTGGAGCTATAGAGGTATTGATACTGCTGTTACTGCTGCTGCTGCTACTGCTGCACCTACTGCTACAGCTGTGGAACTATAGAGGTATTGATACTGCTGCTGCTGCTACTACTGCTGCACCTACTGCTACAGCTGTGGAGCTATAGAGGTATTGATACTGCTGCTGCTGCTACTACTGCTGCACCTACTGCTACAGCTGTGGAGCTATAGAGGTATTGATACTGCTACTACTGCTGCTGCTGCTGCTGCTGCTACNACTACTACTGCTGCACCTACTGCTACAGCTGTGGAGCTATAGAGGTATTGATACTGCTGCTGCTGCTGTTGCTGCTACTGCTGCACATACTGCTACAGCTGTGGAGCTATAGAGGTATTGATACTGCTGCTGCTACTACTGCTGCACCTACTGCTACAGCTGTGGAACTATAGAGGTATTGATACTGCTGCTGCTGCTACTACTGCTGCACCTAATGCTACAGCTGTGGAGCTATAGAGGTATTGATACTGCTGCTGCTGCTGCTGCTACNACTACTGCTGCTACTGCTACAGCTGTGGAGCTATAGAGGTATTGATACTGCTGCTACTACTGCTGCACCTCCTGCTACAGCTGTGGAGCTATAGAGGTATTGATACTACTGCTGCTGCTGCTACTACTACTGCTGCACCTACTGCTTCAGCTGTGGAACTATAGAGGTATTGATACTACTGCTGCACCTACTGCTACAGCTGTGGAGCTATAGAGGTACTGCTGCTACAGCTGCTATTGTTACTGCTGCTGCTACTGCTGCACCTCCTGCTACAGCTGTGGAGCTATAGAGGTATTGATACTGCTGCTGCTGCTGCTACTGCTGCACCTACTGCTACAGCTGTGGAGCTATAGAGGTATTGATACTGCTGCTGCTGCTGCTGCTGCNACTACTACTGCTGCACCTACTGCTACAGCTGTGGAGCTATAGAGGTATTGATACTGCTGCTACTACTACTGCTGCACCTCCTGCTACAGCTGTGGAACTATAGAGGTATTGATACTGCTGCTGCTGCTACTGCTGCACCTCCTGCTACAGCTGTGGAACTATAGAGGTATTGATACTGCTGCTACTGCTACTACTACTGCTGCACCTACTGCTACAGCTGTGGAGCTATAGAGGTATTGTTACTACTACTGCTGCACCTACTGCTGCTGTGGCTATAGATATTTATATGCTGCACATACTGCTACAGCTGTGGATATAGAGGTATTGATACTGCTGCTGCTACAGCTGCTCTGGATGTTACTGCTGCTCTACTGCTGCACCTCCTGCTACAGCTGTGGATATAAGGTATTGATACTGCTGCTGCTACAGCTGTGGAGCTCTGGATAGTGTTACTGTTGCTACTGCTGCTGCTACAGCTGTGGAGCTATTATTGATACTGCTGCTACTGCTACAGCTGTGGATATAGAGGTATTGATACTGCTGCTGCTACAGCTGTGGCTCTGGTAGTGTTACTGCTGCTACTACTGCTGCTCCTGCTGCTGTGAATATAGAGGTATTGATACTGCTGCTACTGCTACTACGACTGCTGCACCTACTGCTACAGCTGTGGATATAAGGTAGTGNTACTACTCCTGATGCACCTACTGTTGCTGTTGCTGTGGAATTTAGGTGTTTACAACTGCTGCTGTGAATGTAACGTCATTATACTGCTGATGCTGTTACTGCTGCTGTGAATGTAACGTCATCCCTACTGCTGCTGTTACTGCTGCTGCTACTGCTGCTGCTGTGAATGTAACGGCATCCCTACTGCTGCTGTTACTGCTGCTGCTGCTGCTGACGATGTTACTGCTGCTACTGCTGTTAATGTAATGTGTGTTACTCTTGCTACTGCTTCTGCTACTGCTGTTAATGTAATGTGTGTAACTCTTGCTGATGCTGTTACTGCTGATACTACTGCTGCTACTGCTGCTGCTACTTCTGCTGTGAATGTAACGTTATTCCTACTGCTGATGATGATGTTGCTGCTGCTACTACTGCTGCTGTGAATGTAACGTCNTTCCACTGCTGATACTGCTGCTGCTGTGATGTTGCGGCTGCTACTGCTGCTGCTGCTGTGATGCGTCANTCCTACTGCTGATGCTGCTGCTACTGCTACTACTGCTGCTTCTACTGCTGCTGTTACTGTGACGTGTGTTACTGCTGCTGTTACTGCTGCTGATGCTGTTACTGCTACTACTGCTGCTGTGAATGTAGCGTGTTTTACTCTTGCTGATGCTGCTGCTGCTGTTGCTGCTGCTGCTGCTGCTACTACTGCTGATGCTGCTACTGCTGCTACTACTGCTGTTACTGCTGCTGTTACTGCTGCTGATGCTACTACTACTGCTGTGAATGTAACTGTTTTACTCTTGCTGATGCTGCTGCTGCTGTTGCTGCTCTACTACTGCTGTGCTGCTACTGCTGCTACTCTGCTGATGCTGTTACTGTGCCACTGCTGCTACTGCTGCTGTTGTGAATGTAACGTGTGTTACTCTTGCTGATGCTGCTGCTGCTGTACCTGCTGATGCTGTTACTGCTGCCCTTGCTGCTACTACTGCTGCTGTGAATGTAACGTGTGTTACTCTTGCTGATGCTGCTGCTGCTGCTACTGCTGCTACTACTGCTGTGTGAATGTAACGTGTGTTGCTCTTGCTGTGCTGCTACTGCTGCTTTTCCCCACTGATGCGTTCATCTACTTCTGATGCTCTGAATAACACCCTGTATATTATACCTGCAACATGGGAACTCTTTTGCCATATCAAAGCANTAACATAANCAGTGCGATGAAAATGCACCTGTTGCACAAATGTTATAAAGGGGGCCCTAATAAAATAAAACCGATGTGAAAACACAATTTTTTTTTACTTGCATAGTAAAGTCATTGTTTTTTAAATCCTTTATATTAAGTTCACTTGCTTGCTTGCTTGCGCGCTTACGACCGTGCAAATCTTTCGGTCGTTTTTTAACCCACTTCCCGTGATCCAATCGAGCTGACATTTCGCACACAGACTCGTTGTGCGTGACAATTGATTTTCGTGAAAAAAAATTAAAAATTTTACACTTTTTAGGAAAAAATAAATTATATTTACTTACCAATTGCTTAATGGTGGCAGACAATCATCTGACCCATAGGTGGCAGCCATCTCAAGCCAGAGGACGAGAGGACTCTAGCCGCCACGCATATAAAGGATTTATAGTGAAAAACTTTGTTTTTACGGGTTAATTTTTGCATTTGCTATACAGCCGGATACGACGAATCGCTGAACTTAAACACCCGGTCGTTCATAAAAGTTGAAGTCAGAATAGTACTATAGTAATAGAGCAAGTGCAGAATCACTGAACTGGAATTGATAGCTTGAAAGCATTTAGCTCGGAGCCCTTGAAAGTGTGGGACCCGTAGCATATGTAGCTGCTTTTGCTGTTAGGATAATCCGGCACTGAATAAAACACATTCTTCCTGCGGAGGGAGCTGGTAGGAACGTTGGGTTGCTCGGTCAATGGCCTGCAGGGTCAACGGCGGCGTGGTGTATTCCGCAAATATGCCCGACTGTGAGGGCGGGCACAAGCCGGCGTGAGTAGGTAAACGTTGAGTTTATAAGGGCACCACGGGGTGACCAGCCCCTCCCACCCAGCCCACCCCTCCTACCCCACACAGCCCNACCCTCCCCACCCAGTCCCTCCCACCCAGCCCTCCCCACCCACCCCCACCCAGCCCACCTCCACACCCAGCCCTCCCACCCAGCCCACCCCTCCACCCCACCNAGCCCACCCTCCCCACTCAGCCCTCCCTCCCACCCAGCCCCTCCCTCCCCACCCAGCCCCTCCCCACCCTCCCTCCACCCAGCCCTCCCACCCTCCCTCTCCACCCAGCCCACCCTCCCCACCCTCCCCTCCCCACCCAGCCCCACCCTCCCCACCCAGCCCCTCCCCACCAGCCCCATCCCTCCCACCCTCCACCCAGCCCCACCCTTCCCACCCAGCCCTCCCTCCCCACCCAGCCCCACCCTCCCATGCACGACGGACACAATAATCCCTGTGGGCTGGTGTAACCAGGAGGTTCCAACCAGTATTATACCTGCTGATGCAGTTTCTGTATGTACTGTTGCTACTACTACTACTGCTGCAGATCTCCTGTTGAAGCCACTGATGTTGTTACTCCATCATAAAGTTAATTTTTTTGGGTTAGATCGCGTAAATATAAATGTGTCCTTAACCCACCTCAGCCATTTAAACTGAAAACTAAACTACGTTTATTGTTTCTTGTTAATGCTCACGGAGCCAATATCCCCTTTTCAAAAACGGCTATTCTTAGGTTTTTTCGGTAAAGTCGCGTAGGTAAAACATTAAAATTAATAAAAGTAAAATAAAAATCACGACGTTTCGGAAGCAACACAAGCTTCCGTCTTCAGGTGGAACCGTCACAGCCCGACAGCTGTATCAAGTAAATGAGAGTTTGCAAGAGCTACCACTCCGTATATATATAATATATACGGAGTGGTAGCTCTTGCAATCTCTTATTTTACTTTTATGAATTTTAATGTTTTACCTACGTGACTTTACCGAAAAAAAATCCTTGCAGTCACGAAAGCTTCAAATCTAGAATTAACGACTGGCTATCACAAATTATCGCTCAACGAAGTTGGCTCGTTATTATCATCACGTGGACATTTATAGCGGCCAATTACTCTAAGCGCGTGATGCTGAGTCTAAATGTGGAGGGAAAAACCGGAGAAAAATCAACGCGACCACGGGGAGAGAGAGAGAGAGAGACGCAAACTTCAAATATACAGCAGCAGGCGTCAGGGTCGGGATCGAACCCACGACCTCCTGCGTACCTGGCGAGGTAGTTAACATCTCCTAGCCACCATGATGATGATGAGAGAGAGAGAGACACGCAAACTTCAAATATACAGCAGCAGGCATCGTCAGGGTCGGGATTGAACCCACGACCTCCTGTATACCGGCGAGGTAGTGAAAATTTCCTAGCCACCATGATGGTAGGAGAGAGAGAGAACGCAAACTCCAAATATGCAACAGCATCAGGGTTGGGTCGAACCCATGACCTATATACCAGGCGAGGTAGTTAACATCTCCTAGCCACCATGATGATGATGAGAGAGAGACGCAAACTCCAAATATACAGCAGACATCAGGGTCGGGATCAAACCCACAACCTCCTGTATACCAGGCGAGGTAGTTAACATCTCCTAGCCACCATGATGATGATGAGAGAGACGCAAACTCCAAATATACAGCAGCAGGCAGGGTCGGGATCAAACCACGACCTCCTGTATACCAGGCGAGTAGTGAACATCTCCTAGCCACCGTGATGATGATGAGGAGAGAGATGCCTGCTGTATATTTGGAGTTTGCGTGTCTCANATCCTCTGTATATTTGGAGTTTGCGTGTCTCACTCTCATCATCATCACGGTGACTAGGAGATGTTAACTACCTCGCCTGGTGTATAGGAGGTCGTGGGTTTGATCCCGACATTGACGCCTGCTGCTGTATATTCGGAGTTTGCGTGTCTCTCTCTCTCCCGTGGTCACGTGCCCTCCGGTTTTCCCCCTCCACATTTATAATCAACGTCACGCGTTTAGAGTATTCGGCTGCTGCTGGGAATTATCACATGACGACGACGATGATGATGATGATAATCCACCACTTCGTGTGCGTTGCTGTCATTTGTGATAGACCAGGTCGCGTCTGAAATAAGTAATATTTAAAATAACTATTTTTTAAACACGCTTTAGTGAAATGTACCGTACGAGTAATGGCAGAACTCCACGACTCCAGGAAGTGGCCACAAAGCTTGCCATAACGTCAGGGGCCGTGGTGATTTACAGCCAACGTCAGTTGAGCGTGGACAATTAGACCCAAGCCGAAACATATACAAAAGATTGTTTACATTTTGATTTAAAGCTTTCGTGACTGCAGGATTCATATTCTTGGTTTTTCGGTAAAGTCACGTACGGGTACCCGTTTGCGACCCTGGTGCGGCCGGGTACGGGTACGGGGAGTAAGGAATCAAAACCCGTTTGCGACATCTGCCACACGCATTGACCCTCAACGCTGCGACACGGCTCCCCACTCGTCGAATCGCTCGCAGACTTGCCGACCCGCCATGAGGGATGCGTAGCGACGCGCAGGAGGAGGCGGCGGCGGCGGCGCCAGCGATGCATCCCGCCGACGACCGCAGCAGCAGACCGCAGCGTCCCCGCCGGTTCCGGCGCTTCCCCGACAACACCAACAACAACATCACCAACAACAACAACACCAACAACATCACAACAACAGCACCAACAACAACAACACCAACAACAACCAACAACAGCAACAACATCACCACAACAACAACAACATCATCATCATCGGCCGCCGCCGCTGCCGCTGCTTTTCCTCCTGCTGCTGCTGCTGGCGCCGTGCTACTGCGCGCTCAGCGCCTGGTGGGTGCCGCCCGCCCTCGGCACGGCGTTCGCACTCGGACGCTGGCCGCGTCCCGCCTCTCGGCGCCGGCCATCGCGGCCACGCCGGTGCTGCCAGCGCCCGCCGTGCCCTTGCCGCGGCAGCGGCGCAAGCCGACCCGGGCAACGTCTCCGGCCTACCTCGCCTGGCTCCACGAGCTCCTGTTCGGCCCGGGAGACCGCCAGCGGCCCGGACAGGGGGCCGTCCGGGCGACGGGCTGCGGCCGTCGGTGGGACTCGAAGGCCGTGGGAGGAGGAGGAGGAGGAGGAGGTGGAGGAGGTGGAGGAGGAGGAGGAGGAGGTGGAGGAGGAGGAGGAGGAGGTGGAGGAGGAGGAGGAGGAGGAGGTCGCGATGGAGCCGGTGGCTTTTGCGGAGGTCACGGCCGAGAGTTTGCCCGCGAAGGGAGCGGCGGCGATGGTGGTGTCGTTGGACTCGATGCGGGAGATGACGATGACGAGGACGGCGGAGTGGGAGGTTGGACGCGGGTTGCGGGGCCCGCCGCTGACGGAGGTGCGCGGGGCGGAGTCACCGTGAGGCCTGCGGATGGAGGTGGCCCCCTCCGTGCAGAGATGGAGGAGCCGTTCACGATGGAGGAGGAGGAGGTGTCCGTGGTGGCGGCGGTGGGGCGGCGTTTTGAGACGACGACTGGGAGGTGTTGCTGAAGCCACTTTGAACGGAGGTGATGGAGAATCCGCCCGAGGTGGAGGTGGCGGTGTTTGTGATGGTGGAGGAGGAGGAGGAGGTGGTGGAGGTGGAGGAAGTGTCCGTGATGGAGTTGGTGGCAGAGGAGGTGGTGTCCGTGATGGTGGAGTTGCTGTCCGCGATCGTGGTGGCGGTGGTGGTGGAGGTGGTGGTGGATATGGCGGTGTTTGTGATGGTGGAGGAGGAGGAGGAGGTGGAGGTGTCCGTGATGGAGTTGGTGGCAGAGGAGGTGGTGTCCGTGATGGTGGAGTTGCTGTCCGCGATCGTTGTGGTGGCGATCGTGGTGGTGGCGGTGGTGGTGGTGGTGGTGGCGGTGGCGGTGGTGGCGGTGGTGGTGGCGGTGGTGGCGGTGGAGGTGGTGGTGGTGTTTGTGATGGTGGAGGAGGAGGTGGTGGTGGTGGTGGTAGTGTCCGTGATGGTGGAGTTGCTGTCCGCGATCGTGTTGGTGGTGGTGGTGGTGGCGGTGGTGGTGGTGGCGGTGGTGGTGGTGGTGGCAGCGGTGGCGGTGGTGGCGGTGGTGGTGGCGGTGGTAGCAGCGGTGGTGGTGGTGGTGGTGGTGGCGGTGGTGGTGGCGGTGGTAGCGGCGGTGGTGGTGGTGCGGTGGTAGCAGCGGTGGTGGTGGTGTGGTGGTGGCGGTGGTGGTGGCGGTGGTAGCGGCGGTGGTGGTGGTGGTGGTGGCGGTGGTGGCGGTGGTGGTGGCGGTGGTGGTGGCGGTGGCGGCAGCGGTGGTGGTGGTGGTGGTGGTGGTGGTGGTGGTGGTGGTGGCGGTGGTGGCGGTGTCATGAGAGGAAGCTCACAGACGCTGCCCACCGCCGGCTCCCGCTCGCGACCCGCTCCACCGCGCCGCTGCCGCACTTTGCCCGGGGCGACCTCCCGCACCTCCACCTCCTCCTCCACCTCCTCCCACCTCTTCTCCCTCCGCGTCTTCGCCGACTCGGACGACGACGACCCCGACTCGGACGACGACGACTCCGACGACAACGAGGTGGAGTGGGAGGTGTGGGAAGAGGGGGAGGAGGAGGAGGAGGAGGAGGACCTCCGCAAGGAGATGGAGGGCACCGTCGACAAGATCGTGCGCGACTTCATCCTCGCGTGGTACCGCCGCGTCAGCCCGACGAGGAGTTCCCGCAGCTCGTGCGCAGCGCCATGCTGCAGATGGCCGACGAGTTCAGGTGAGTGGCGGTGCGGTGCGGTGCGTTCGTACGTACGTCTCCCTAGGGTGCCACGGTTGACGTGGAGATGTTGGCTACCTCGCCTGGTGCGCAGGAGGTCGTGGGTTCGATCCCGACCCTGACGCCTGCTGCTGTGTATTTGGAGGTTTGTGTCTCTCTCTCTCTCTCATCATCATAACGGTGGCTAGGAGATGTTAACTACCTCGCCTGGTATACAGGAGGTCGTGGGTTCCATCCCGATCCTGACGCCTGCTGCTGTATATTTGGAGTTTGCGTGTCTCTCTCTCATCATCATAACGGTGGCTAGGAGATGTTAACTACCTCGCCTGGTATACAGGAGGTCGTGGGTTCCATCCCGATCCTGACGCCTGCTGCTGTGTATTTGGATTTTGTGTGTGTCTCTCTCTCATCATCATAACGGTGGCTAGGAGATATTAACTACCTCGCCTGGTGTGCAGGAGGTCGTGGTTCGATCCCGACTGACGCCTGCTGCTGTATATTTGGAGTTTGCGTGTCTCTCTCTCTCTCATCATCATCTGGGGTGGTGAGATGTTGACTACCTCGCCTGGTATACAGGAGGTCGTGGGTTCGTTCCTGACCCTGACGGCTGCTGCTGTATATTTGGAGTTTGCGTGTCTCTCTCTCATCATCATCATCATCACGATGGCTAGGAGATGTTAACTACCTCGTGTGGTATACAGGAGGTCGTGGGTTCGATCCCGATCCTGACGATGCCTGCTGTGTATTTGGAGTCTGCGTGTCTCTCTCTCTCATCGTCATCATCACGGTGGCTAGGAGATGTTAACTACCTTGCCTGGTGTGCCGTGGGTGGGTGGGTGAGTGGGTGGGTGGGTGGGTGAGTGGGTGGGTGGGTGGGTGAATGGGTGGGTGGGTGGGTGAATGGGTGGGTGGGTGGGTGAATGGGTGGGTGGGTGGGTGAATGGGTGGGTGAATGAGTGGGTGGGTGGGTGAGTGGGTGGGTGGGTCGGTGGGTGAATGAGTGGGTGGGTGGGTGAGTGGGTGGGTGGGTCGGTGGGTGAGTGGGTGGGTGGGTCGGTGGGTGGGTGGGTGGTTTGGTGGGTGGGTGGTTTGGTGGGTGGATGGATGGGTAGCTTAGTGGCTGAGTGGGTGGCTGAGTGAATGGCTGAGTTAAGGGCTTCATAGAGGGGCGGGGGCTTTTGGTGGTGTGAGAATTCGGATCAAAGTAACGATGTTGATGGTGGCGGTGGTGGTGTTGGTGGTGTTGGTGATTCTGCACCGTACCATTGCTTCCTCACACCGCGTACTCGCTGTGACCCCAAACCCACGCGCCTCTCCCAAATCGGTGGCTAAGTCCATAAATTAGGTCATTTGGTTCAGGTGTAAGAGGCTCAAGTGAATTACTGATCCAACTTTCACTTTGCACGGCGCATGTGTTAGGGCAGCCGCGGTGGCTAGGAGATGTTGACTACCTCGCCGGGTACACAGGAGGTCGTGGGTTCGATCCCGACCCTGACGCCTGCTGCTGCTGTGTATTTGGAGTTTGCGTGTCTCTCTCTCTCTCATCATCATCACGGTGGCTAGGAGATGTTGACTACCTCGCCGGGTACACAGGAGGTCGTGGGTTCGATCCCGACCCTGACGCCTGCTGCTGCTGTGTATTTGGAGTTTGCGTGTCTCTCTCATCATCATCACGGTGGCTAGGAGATGTTGACTACCTCGTCGGGTACACAGGAGGTCGTGGGTTCGATCCCGACCCTGACGCCTGCTGCTGTGTATTTGGAGTTTGCGTGTCTCTCTCTCATCATCATCACGGTGGCTAGGAGATGTTGACTACCTCGCCGGGTGCGCAGGAGGTCGTGGGTTCGATCCCGACCCTGACGCCTGCTGATATATATTTGGAGTTTGCGTGTCTCTCTCTCTCTCATCATCATCACGGTGGCTAGGAGATGTTGACTACCTCGTCGGGTATACAGGAGGTCGTGGGTTCGATCCCGACCCTGACGCCTGCTGCGGTGTATTTGGAGTTTGCGTGTCTCTCTCTCATCATCATCACGGTGGCTAGGAGATGTTAACTACCTCGCCGGGTGTACAGGAGGTCGTGGGTTCGATCCCGACCCTGACGCCTGCTGTATATTTGGAGTTTGCGTGTCTCTCTCTCATCATCATCACGGTGGCTAGGAGATGTTAACTACCTCGCCGGGTGTGCAGGAGGTCGTGGGTTCTATCCCGACCCTGACGCCTGCTGATTATATTTGGAGTTTGCGTGTCTCTCTCTCATCATCATCACGGTGGCTAGGAGATGTTGACTACCTCGCCGGGTACACAGGAGGTCGTGGGTTCGATCCCGACCCTGACGCCTGCTGTGTATTTGGAGTTTGCGTGTCTCTCTCTTTCATCATCATACGGTGGCGAGATGTTAACTCCTCGCCTGGTGTACAGAGGTCGTGGGTTCGACCGCCCTGACCTGCTGATATTTGGAGTTTGCGTGTCTCTCTCTTCTTCGTGGATTTTTTTTCTGGATCCTCCGGTTTTTCCCTCCACATTTTGAATCACCGTTTTGAGTTGTGATAAATCCACTTCGTTGGCCATCATTTGTGATGGGCAGTCATCTTGAAAAAGAGCTACCTGGGAACATTCAGTAAAGTCACGTAGAAGGGAAATAATAAAATATTAAAATTAAACAAAATTCAATACGATTCAACGCAAGGCTCCTCAGGTAAGAACAGGTCGAAAGGCAACTTCGGACTAATTTGAAGTTTTCGTGACATGAAGGGAGCCAACTATTTGGTTCTTTCGGTAAAGTCACGTATAAAAATATAAAATAAAATAAATCCCGACGTTTCGATTGCAACACAAGCAATCATCATCAGGTGTGAAATCCACAGCAATAATTTTTTTTAGCTGAAATGCTTCTTGGTTTATTCGGTAAAGTCATCACGTAGAAGGGAAATAATAAAATAGTAAAAATATAAAACAATAAAATTCTCACGACGATTCGACTGCAACACAAGCAATCAACATCAGGTATGAAAACCACAGCAAGAAAACACACACAGCAAGAACATTTCAAATTCTAGGAGCAAACCTGGGAAAAGCAGTTGCGAATAGCAACAACATCATCAACACCAGCTAACATCATCATCAACACCAGCTAACATCATCACGCGCCTCGCCACAGATAAGCAGTTCCAGCCATCATCACATTAGGAGTTGAGTTAATGAAATGTTTGACCAAATATAACAACGGGCTAATTTTGAAGTTAATAATTTTGTACGGCCCGCGAATGATGTTGCAATATCCAAATGGCCCTTGGCAGAGAGAAGGTTCACCACCCCTGGTCTAAAACAAATCTTCCGTAAGCCGTTCTTGAATAAGAGACTATTATCATCCATCTCTGGTCCGTGAGCCGATTGGCTCTCCAGACCAATTTTCTCTCTGGAACCGGTCTCAATCTTCAGCGGTCGGCCACAATCAGGCCACCCACGAGCTCCTGCGTACCTGGCGAGGTAGTTAACATCTCCTAGCCACCGTGATGATGATGAGAGAGAGAGAGACACGCAAACTCCAAATATACAGCAGCAGGCGTCGTCAGGGTCGTGATCGAACCCACGACCTCCTGTATACCAGGCGAGGTAGTTAACATCTTTTTATTGGCGAGCGTCACCAATGCTCCCCCACCACCCCTCCTCCCACCACCCCCTCCCACCACCCACCCCCCACCACCCCACCACCCCCTCCCCCCACACCCTCCCCCCACCACCCCCACCTCCCCCCCCCACCCCCCCACCCTCCCCCACCACCCACCTCTCCCCCACCACCCCCCCACCCCCCTCCCCCACCACCCCTCCCCCCACCACCCCCTCCACCACCCTCCCCTCCACACCCTCCCCCCCCCCACCCCCCCACCTCCCCCCACCCCCCCCCACCCACCCCCTCCCCCCACCACCCCCACCTCCCCCCCACCAACCCCTCCCCCCCCCACCACCCCCTCCCCCCACCACCCCCCCACCTCCCCACCACCCCCCCCCACCCCGGCNCCCCCNCCCCCNCCCCCCCCCCCCCCCCCCCCCCCCCCCCCCCCCCCTCCCCCCCCCCCCCNCCCCCCCCACCACCTTGACAGGAGGAGGGTGGAAGCGGTGGACGGGGTGGAGTTGGCCCGGCAGGTTCTGCGTCTCGCCAGCTCGCACCTGGACACCTTCCGCTTGGCGCGATCGAGCCTCCTCACCGCCACCACCACCGGCACCGGCACCACCGGCACCACCGCCCACCACCACCACCACCACCGGCACCACCGCACCACCGGCCACAGGCACCCGGCAACCGCGCCCCCGCCGGAGCGCAGGACTCGGGCTGCGAGCAGCCGATGTCGCGCATCGCAGAGGCCTACGCCGAGAACCAGCCCCTGCACACTGCCGCACAGGTGCCGATGGACAGTAGTGTATAGTGTAGTGTAGAGTAGTATCAGTGTATAGTGTATCGTATAGTGTAGTGTAGTGTATAGTGTAGTGCAGCGGTCGGGAACCTATGGCTCGCGAGCCATATATGGCTCTTCCAGTGACGGCATATGGCTCCCAGACAATTTTGAGTTGAAAAAATATATAATAATGAAAAAACTAAAAATCAGTTTGGAACTGATTTTAAAATACTTGTGATATTACTTAATAATACCGTGTCATTTTAAAGTAAACAGAAATTAGTTTTGAAGATAAATGTCACGGGTCACGCCTGCACGAAGCTCAACCTCACACGTACGAACCAGACTACTACAAGGCCATCAGCAAAACCTCGCAGCACCAGAAGTCACATTAAAAGTAAGACATATTTAATTTATTAAACGTTAAA
This sequence comes from Lethenteron camtschaticum, assembly GCA_018977245.1. Lineage (NCBI taxonomy): Eukaryota > Metazoa > Chordata > Hyperoartia > Petromyzontiformes > Petromyzontidae > Lethenteron > Lethenteron camtschaticum. The sequence continues at coordinate 10,331 of MU249696.1, read as the reverse complement.
AATACTATATGGCTCTCAATGAAATATATTTAGAAATATTTGGCTTTTATGGCTCTCCCAGTCAAAAGATTCCCGACCCCTGGCGTAGTGTATAGTGTAGTGTGTAGTGTAGTGTATAGTGTAGTGTCGAGTAGTATGCAGTGTATAGTGTATCGTATAGTGTAGTGTAGTGTATAGTACAGTAGTGTATAGTGTAGTGTGTAGTGTATAGTGTAGTCGTGTAGTGTATAGTGTAGTATACTAGTTCAGCACTAGTGTATAGTGTAGTGTATAGTAGTGTACAGTGTAGTGTAGTGTATAGTGTGTAGTGTATAGTGTAGTGTATAGTGTAGTGTATAATGTAGTGTACAGTGTAGTATAGTGTGTAGTGTATAGTGTAGTGTAGTGTATAGTGTATTAGTGTGTAGTGTATAGTGTGNAGTGTATAGTAGTGTATAGTGTAGTGTATAGTGTAGTGTATAGTGTAGTGTATAGTAGTAGTGTGTAGTGTATAGTGTAGTGTATAGTGTAGTGTGTGTAGTGTGTAGTGTATAGTAGTGTGTAGTGTATAGTGTGTAGTGTATAGTGAGTGTGTAGTGTAGTGTATAGTGTATAGTAGTGTAGTGTATAGTGTGTAGTGTATAGTGTAGTGTATAGTGTAGTGTATAGTGTAGTGTATAGTGTATAGTAGTGTGGTGTATAGTGTGTAGTGTATAGTGTAGTGTATAGTGTAGTGGATAGTGTATAGTGTGTAGTGTATAGTGTGTAGTGTATAGTGTAGTGTAGAGTAGTATGCAGTGTATAGTGTATCGTATAGTGTAGTGTAGTGTATAGTACNGTAGTGTATAGTAGTGTATAGTGTAGTAGTGTATAGTGTAGTGTATAGTTAGTATACTAGTTCAGCACTAGTGTATAGTGTAGTGTATAGTGTAGTGTATAGTGTAATGTATAGTGTAGTGTATAGTGTAGTGTATAGTGTAGTGTATAGTGTATAGTGTAGTGTATAGTGTAGTGTACTAGTACAGCACTAGTGTATAGTGTAGTGTATAGTGTAGTGTACTAGTACAGCACTAGTGTATAGTGTAGTGTATAGTATAGTGTAGTGTATAGTGTATAAGTGTATAGTGTAGTGCATAGTGTAGTGTATAGTAGTGTAGTGTATAGTGTAGTGTATAGTGTAGTGCATAGTGTATAGTGCAGTGTATAGTGTAGTGCATAGTGTAGTGTACTAGTACAGCACTAGTGTATAGTGTAGTGTATAGTGTAGTGTATAGTGTATAGTGCAGTGTATAGTGTAGTGCATAGTGTAGTGTACTAGTACAGCACTAGTGTATAGTGTAGTGTATAGTGTAGTGTATAGTGTAGTGCATAGTGTATAGTGCATTGTATAGTGTAGTGCATAGTGTATCGTAATCGTCAACTATCTCATCCTCGTTGCTTGTCGTCGCTTTGCCGCCGCTTGCAGAGCCGTTCGCTCAGGCGAACTACACGCGGGCGATGGTGGAGCTTCTCCTCTCCACGCTCGTGCCCCCGCCGACGCTATCTACTCGCTCCGGACGGGCCATCGTCCGCGAACTCATCACCTGCAATGTCCTCCTGCCCACCCTCAACAGGTGCAGCGCCAATAACAACAACGGGAAGGGGGGCGGCTGCCGTGCCCGTCCGCCGAGCCAGGTTTTCCCGTCCCGGTCCTTGACCGATGGCCGTCGTTGCGCGGTTTGGGGTTTGCGTGTTCTCTCTCTGTGTGAGTGAAAAGTCAAATATTCGTAGGTTTTTTCGGTGAAGTCATGTAGGTAAAACATTTAATTTCGATTTAAAGCTTTCGTGACTGCAGGGATTCATCTTCTTGGTTCTTTCGGTGAAGTCACGTAGAATGGAATTAATAAATACTAAAAATAAAACATAATAAAATAATAAAAATAATAAAAATAATAAAATTATAAAATAAAACATAATATAATAATAATAAAACAATCAAATTTCGATTTAAAGCTTTCGTGACTGCAGGGATTCATCTTCTTGGTTTTTTCGGTAAAGTCACGTAGAAGGGAAATAATAAAATAATAAAATAAAACATAATAAAATAATTCTCACGACGTTTCGGCCACAACGCAAGCAGCCGTCCTCAGGTGAAGACCAGGTCTGTCGGACAGCGTCATTCACATTCATCTCCATCATCACACATCCATCTCAATACATCCAACATCAAAATATCACTTTTTTTTTTCGATTTAAAGCTTCGTTGCAGGATTCATCTTCTTGGTTCTTTCGGTAAAGTCACGTAGAAGGGAAGTAATAAAATAATAAAAATAAAACATAATAAAATAATTCTCACGACGTTTCGGCCACGCAAGCAGCCGTCCTCAGGTGAAGACCAGGTCTGTCGGAAAGACAGCGTCATTCACATCATCAACATCATCATCATCATCANTAACATCAACATCATCATCAACATCATCAACATCTACATCATCAACATCATCATCTTTTTTNCGATTTAAAGCTTTCGTGACTGCAGGGATCCATCTTCTTGGTTCTTTCGGTAAAGTCACGTAGAATGGAAATAATAAAATAATAAAAATAACATAATAAAATAATAAAAATAAAAAATAATAAATAAAAATATTAAAATTATAAAAAGAAACATAATAAAATAATAAAATAAAACAATAAAATTTCTATTTAAAGCTTTCGTGACTGCAGGGATTCATCTTCTTGGTTCTTTCGGTAAAGTCACGTAGAAGGGAAACAATAAAATAATAAAATAAAACATAATACAATAATTCTCACGACGTTTCGGCCACAACGCAAGCAGCCGTCCTCAGGTGAAGACCAGGTCTGTCTTCTACGTGACCTTCCCGAAAGAACCAAGCAGATGAATCCTAGATATTCTCGTATCTTGAAAATGACCGCCATACGTTCGCAGGATGTCCGACCCGGACTGGATCAACCAGATGATCGTCATGTTGATGCGTCACCCCGCCCGGACGCGGCACCGACCGGGCCCCCGTCGCCGCGGTGACCCCCGACGGAGGTCACCGGGAGCCCCCCGCCAATACCGCCGACCACCACGACCACCACCACCAGCACCACGGCCGCCACGCCTCCCGTCGCTCCTCCATCAGCGTCATCGTGACGGACGAAAGCGACGCAGCCGCCGCCGCCGACACCACCGACGGCCAGGATCTCACCGATCCTCCGCCGGGAGGGGCACCGGCGCCGCGCCGTAGCCGGGAGCGTGACGACGCGGCGGTAGCGACGGCGGCAACGGGGCAACGTTTGACCCGGCGGCTTCGGCTTCGACCGCTCAGCAGCTGCAGCAGCAGCAGGAGCAGCAGGCGGAGAAACTTCCGCTGAGCCGCTCGCGATCGTGCCGTGCGAGATGACCATCGGCGAGTCGCCGGGGGGGTGAAGCCGGAGGGCCGGTTCTCGACGCCAAGCGTCGCCGCCGCCGCCGCCGCCGGCGTTGACCCCCTCGGCGTTGACCCCCTCGGCGTTGACCCCCTCGGCGTTGACCCCCTCGGCGTTGACCCCGCCGGGCGGACGGCGGGAGTGACGGTGGCGTCGTCGGCGGCTGCGTCACTGGAGGTGCAGGCGACGGAGCAGATGGTGGAAGAGGCGGTCGACACGGCGCGCCGCTGCAGGTTCGGAAATCCGATGAGCTATGAAGCTCTTTTCGTGTGTACTTCTGCACGTACGTGGATCGCGCTGATCGGAGATGCGTGGGGGGGGGGGAAGGGCAACTGATGATGTCCAGTAGGGGGCCCCGGGTCATCGCCCCCGGTGGCTAGGAGATGTTGACTACCTCGCCTGGTGTACAGGAGGTCGTGGGTTCGATCCCGACCCTGACGCGCCTGCTGCTGTAATTTGGAGTTTGCGTGTCTCTCTCTCTCTCATCATCATCACGGTGGCTAGGAGATGTTGACTACCTCGCCTGGTACGGGAGGTCGTGGGTTCGATCCCGACCCTGACGCCTGCTGCTGTATATTTGGAGTTTGCGTGTCTCTCTCTCTCCATCATCATCACGTGGCTAGGAGATGTTAACTACCTCGCCTGGTGTACAGGAGGTCGTGGGTTCGATCCCGACCCTGACGCCTGCTGCTGTATATTTGGAGTTTGCGTGTCTCTCTCTCTCATCATCATCATCACGGTGGCTAGGAGATGTTGACTACCTCGCCTGGTATACAGGAGGTCGTGGGTTCGATCCCGACCCTGAACGCCTGCTGCTGTGTATTTGGAGTTTGCGTGTCTCTCTCTCATCATCATCACGGTGGCTAGGAGATGTTAATACCTCGCCTGGTTACAGGAGGTCGTGGGTTCGATCCCACCCTGACGCCTGCTGCTGTATATTGGAGTTTGCGTGTCTCTCTCTCTCATCATCATCACGGTGGCTAGGAGATGTTAACTACCTCGCCTGGTGTCCAGGAGGTCGTGGGTTCGATCCCGACCCTGACGCCTGCTGCTGTATTTGGAGTTTGCGTGTCTCTCTCTCTATCATCATCATCACGGTGGCTAGGAGATGTTAACTACCTCGCCTGGTCTACAGGAGGTCGTGGGTTCGATCCCGACCCTGACGTGCCTGCTGTGTATTTGGAGTTTGCGTGTCTCTCTCTTCATCATCATCATCAGGTGGCTAGGAGATGTTGACTACCTCGCCTGGTATACCAGGTAAAGCTCAGCTGAGGTATTAAAATTATTTTTGCAGAAGCGACCTGGGCCCACAAATGACAAGCCCGGCAAAGTGGGATCATCATCATCATCACATGGAAATTCATAGCAGTGAAAATAATCAAAATTAAAAATCTTAAATAATTCTGCCCGGCAGCACTTGCCCCAACAGCCTGCGCAGGCTACACGGTGAGGTGGGGGGGGGGGGCGGCACCTTTACCTTTGCCCGCGTCACATCCCCCCCCTCCAGCGCCGCAAGCGGATTGGACGAAGCGGAGGAGGCCGAATTCTTCTCTCTGGGAAGCGACGAGGAGTCACCAGGTAAGGGGGGGAGGGGCTGGGGGGGAGGGGCTGGGGGGAGGGCTGGGGGGGTGGGGCTGGGGGGTGGGCATGGGGGGGAGGGGCTGTGGGGGGTGGGAGGGGCTTGGTTTGGAGGGTGGGCTGGTGAGGGTGGGGCTGGGTAGGGGGTGGGGAGGGTGGGGCTGGGTAGGGGTGGGAGGAGAGGGGCTGGGTGGGGAGGGGAGGGTGGGGAGGGAGGGTGGGGGGGCTGAGTGGGGATGGTGGGAGGGGCTGGTGGTGGGGAGGGGACTGGGTGGAGAGGGAGGCTGGGTGGGAGGGGCTGGTCACCCCGTGGTGCCCTTATAAAACTCAACGTTTCACCTACTCACGCCGGCTTGTGCCCGCCCTCACAGTCGGGCATATTTGCGGAATAACCACACGCCGCTGTTGACCCTGCAGGCCATTGACCGAGCAACCCGACGTTCCTACCAGCTCCCTCCGCAGGAGTGTGTCTTAGGCTGTAGGAGGAATCCTATGAGCTATAAAGCTCTTTAACCCACATATAATAGTACAGCACTAGTGTATAGTGTAGTGTATAGTGTAGTGTATAGTGTAGTGTATAATGTAGTGATGATGCTCGTTGTAATTACTCGCGAAACGTCGTACAACGCACCTATCAAAGTACCATTACCCGCTCGGCTTGAGCATCTACATCTACCGGACCCCTATTTGCCCGGCGTCAAAACTCTGAAAAAAAAAACAAACAACCAAGAATAGTCTCCGTAACCCTTTTCCCGGCGACAAAACAGCGGATTCCCAGCGGAAGCTGTCCGTGGCCGGCAGCCCGGCGGACCCAGCCGTCCCGGAATCGGCGTTCCGGCGTTCTCCCGACTCCCCGGCTCCCGTCGCCTCCGATCGACCGTCGTCCCGACGTCCGCCGGCGCCGCCGATTCGCCGCGAGAATCGCCGGCTGCGAACCAGCGCGGGATCCCGGCCGCCCGTGGGCCCCGGCCGCTACCGCTCCGGCGTTGCTGGCGCCGCACGGCCGCCCGCTGATTTTCGGCGGCGCGGACGGGAGGAGCGACGCCGCCGCCGCCGTGGGCCCGGCGTCTCCGGAGAGCCCGGCGCGCAGCGCGGGCGGCGGACACGGCTTCTTCCGTGCCCGGCTCAGCCGCTCACCGCCAAGAAGTTTGGCGCTTCGTGCCCCGATCAGCCGGCGTCCTCCGCCTCCTCCGCTCTTCTGCTTCTGCACGGCGGCGGCATCGGCGGCGTCGGCGTCGTTTGGCGCTCACAAAGAGACCTCGAACATCTTCCACTTCGTGCGGTGGAAGAGCCGGAGTTGGAGCGATTTGGGGTTTTCGGACGGACCGCCGCCACCGCCGGCGCGGCCGCCGCGCCCGCCGCGACCGCCGCTCCCCAAGGCTCGGAGTCCGCCGGCCTCGCCGGACGACGGCACGGCCCCGGACGACAGAACCCACGGTGCCGGTACGGCGGCGGCGCCGGCGTCGGCGGTTGAGCCCCTGCCAACCGGCGCCCGTCTTTCGCCGGCGTCGCCCACGGCCCGCCGCCCCGGTGCCCTGGACGCTACGGGCGGTGGTGGTGGTGGTGGTGGTGGCGGCGGTGGTGGTGGTGGTGGTGGTGGTGCTGTACCGACAGCGCCGTGCGAAGTCCCGCACTTGCACGACGACGGGAACCTGCCCCTCGCCGCCCGAGGCGCTGGAGACTATCCAGAACCTGCGCATCGTGGGCACGCTGACGGCGCGGGAGCACCGGGCACCGGTTCGCACCCCTACACCCTGTACACCATCAAGGTGAGCCGGGGGTGGGGCGGTGGTGGTGGCGGTGGTGGTGGGGGTGGTGGTGGGGGATGGTGGTGGCGGTGGCGGTGGTGGTGGTGGGGACGGTGGTGGTGGTGGTGGCGGTGGCGGTGGTGGGGACGGTGGTGGTGGTGGCGGTGGTGGTGGGGGCGGTGGCGGTGGTGGTGGCGGTGGCGGTGGTGGCGGTGGGGGCGGTGGGGTGGTGGTGGTGGTAGTAGTGACGGTGGTGGTGACGGCGGTGGTGGCGGTGGTGGTGGCGGCGGCGGTGGTGGTGGTGGTGGACGGGCGGGCGGGGTGGACTTGAGCGGTTGATTGCCCGCTTGTCTTGCCACCGGTGACAAATGTTGTGCTGCATCGCCCCGGTGACTCGGAGATGTTGACTACCTCGCCTGGTGTACAGGAGGTCGTGGGTCCCTAGTATACTAGTACAGCACTAGTGTATAGTGTAGTGTATAGTAGTGTATGGTAGTGTATAGTGTAGTGTATAGTCTAGTGTATAGTGTAGTGTATAGTAGTGTAGTGTATAGTGTATAGTGTAGTGTAGTGTATAGTGTAGTGTATAGTGTAATAGTGTAGTGTATAGAAGTGTAGTGTGTATAGAAGTGTAGTGTATAGTGTAGTGTATAGTGTAGTGTATAGTGTATAGTGTAGTGTATAGTGTAGTGTATAGTGTATAGTGTAGTATATAGTGTAGTGTATTGTGTAGTGTATAGTGTTGTATATAGTGTAATGTATAGTAGTGTAGTGTATAGTGTAGTGTATAGTGTAGTGTACTAGTACAGCACTAGTGTATAGTGTAGTTTATAGTGTATAGTGTAGTAGTGTAGTGTATAGTGTAGTGTATAGTGTAGTGTGTAGTATAGTAGTGTAGTGTAGTGTACAGTAGTGTATAGTGTAGTGTATAGTGTAGTGTATAGTGTAGTGTATAGTAGTGTAGTGTGTAGTGTAGTGTATATAAGTTCAACGTCCCCGCACGTTCCATCCCTGGGCCAGTTTCAAATTTTGAAAAGCGCGGCGGCGGCTTGCACGGTAAAACAAACACAAAGAATCATGAAAATAATATTCCCAATTCGTGCGAATTATCCATATTAGTAGAATAATAACCCTACTAATAAGAATAATAGTTGGTGGGGGGGGTGGGGGGCGGGAAGGAATGCGTTTAATCGGCTTGCCGATGATCTGTAGCGTGGCGTTACAGGGGTGTGTGACCTGCATTTGCACCCCCCCCACCCCCGCCGCTTATAACAATAATAATAGTTCAATTTGTAACGCGCGCAAATTTGCAGACGTAGTGGCCGCAACTCAGAGGCGCGGAGAGCCAAGCTCAGAGTCGCTCGAAAGCGCACGTGGCTGTAGAGGTGAGTTTTGAAGTGTCTCTTGAAGGAGGCGATTGAGGTGATGCTGCGAATGTGCAGAGGGGTGATATCGTTCCAGACTGTTGGGGCTGCCACCGTCACTCGTGTTGAATCGCAGTCCCACAATCACCGCACGTCAAGGAGGTGGAGGTGGTGGTGGAGGTGGTGGTGTGGTGGTGGTGGTGGAGGTGGAGGTGGTGTGGTGGCGGAGGTGGCGGAGGTGGCGGTGGTGGTGGAGGTGGTGGAGGTGCTGGTGGAGGGGCGGTGGAGGTGGTGGTGGTGGTGGCGGTGGTGGCGAGGTGGCGTGGTGCGGTGGGGTGGTGGAGGTGCGTTGGAGGTGGTGGTGGTGGAGGTGGCGTGGAGGTGGTGGTGGTGGTGGCGGTGGTGGCGGAGGTGGCGGTGGCGGTGGTGGTGGTGGAGGTGGCGTTGGAGGTGGTGGAGGTGGTGGAGGTGGTGGTGGTGGTGGAGGTGGCGTTGGTGGTGGTGGAGGGGCGTTGGAGGTGGTGGTGGTGGTGGAGGTGGTGGTGGTGGCGGTGGCGTTGGAGGTGGTGGTGGCGGCGGTGGAGGTGGCGGTGGTAGTGGTTGGTGTGGTGATGGTGGTGGATGTGGTGATGGTGGATCTGGTGGTGGTGGAGGTGGTGGTGGTGAGGTGGAGGTGGTGGTGGTGGTGGAGGTGGTGGTGGTGGTGGAGGTGGTGGTGGTGGCGGTGGCGTTGGAGGTGGTGGTGTCGGCGGTGGTGACGGTGGAGGTGGCGGTGGAGGTGTTGGTGGTGGATGTGGTGATGGTGGATCTGGTGGTGTAGTGGAGGTGGTGGAGGTGGTGGCGGTGGTGGAGGTGGTAGTGGTGGTGGTGGTGGAGGTGGTAGTGGTGGTGGAGGTGGTGGTGGTGACTGCCGTCGAGCAAAGACGGTGGTGGTCACCGCATCGTTGTCGGGCGGCACTTTCAGACGCGGCTCCTGCGGCCGTCTGGAACGCTCTCTTCCCTCCCGATGTTATTAAGCCACAGGGAGCTACGAACTTTGAAATCGTCGTCGAGATTTGACGAACTAATTTTTTGACGCTGATTTTTGTTGTGTTTAGTTTGCTGTTCTCTCTCCCGCCCCCCCACCCCCCTCGCGATTAGCAGGTTGCCTACGTACGGTAGAAAGAAGCTCAACACGCGTGCAACATAATTGTTGATAATCATGTTGATGATGTTGCTGCTGGCAATGTGACATTGGTGTGTGTGTGTGTGGGTGTCTTTGTGAGCCTCTGTGGGGAGCGGTAGTGGTAGAGGTCGCAACCGGGTACCGATACCCGTACCTACACGATACCCGCTACCCGTACCCGGCCGGTACCAGTTTGCGACCCTGGTGCGGCCGGGTACGGGAACGGGTAGGCCGTGAGTCACTGGTGAGTAACCGTTTGTCACTCATTTCCCAACGTCTTGTCTCTTCTCACAATTCAAGTTCCTAGAATCAACCACCCGCGCCTGCAACATGGCTTCATCCCAGAGGTCGAAATCGGGTACCCGATACCGTACCCTACCCGTACCCGGCCGGGTACGGTAGGGTACGGGTACGGCCGGGTACGGGTACGGGTACCCGTTTACGACCCTGGTGCGGCGATACGGGTACGGTAAGGAATCAAAACCCGATTGCGACTCTGGCGGCCACCCACCCCCTCGTGCGCCGCGCCGGCCTTCCTAGACCCTCGCCACGAACGGCTGCACTTGCCCCGAGACGATCCGCTAACCGCCGCGCCGGGGACCCTTTGCCTTTGTCTGCGTAAGTACGAGACGGTGTCGGGCGAGGCGGAGTGCGTGGGGGAGCAGCGCGAGGGACACGTGGCGTTCCACACGGTGAGCCGCCGCTACAGCGAGTTCCTGTCGCTGCAGACGCGCCTCGAGGAGCGGCCCACGCTGAGGAGGCAGCTCAAGCGTGAGTACCGCCCGCACGCTCGCTCGCACGCTGCTCGACACATGCTCGAACGCTCGCTCGCTTGACCACACGCTCACTCGCTGCTCAACCGCTCGACCGCTCGCTCACTCAATCACACGCTCACTCAACCAGTGCTCACTCAACACACACTCACTCAACCACACGCTCACTCATCCACTCACTCACTCAACCACACACTCGCTCATCCACACGCTCACTCAACCACACACTCACTCAACCACTCACTCCTCAACACACACTCGCTCATCCACACGCTCACTCAACCAACACTCACTCAACCACTCACTCCACTCA
>WFAB01001256.1:0-277359 GCA_018977245.1 Lethenteron camtschaticum | reverse complement strand
CTCGTTTGCAACGTAATGCCTTTGAATATTTGACTGCCAAGGTTTGAGTTGATGGGAATGGTAAGTTGTACCTCAATAGACATTTCTGCACAAATGATGCTTCAATGTGGCAAAGACTGCCATTAATGCTGTTCCATGGCAATTTTCACTTTTGATTTTTCTAATATTTTCCTATAAAACATGGAAAATGTAGGCACCAAAAGTTGTTACGTAATTACTCAGGGTTTTTGTAAGATTTAGCGCGAGTAACTTTTTGAACAAAGTTGTTCCTGTCAATAGTGCAAAAGTACATTTAGTGACCGTTGTTGAATGTCTTTTTGCCGTTGGTGGACCTCGCTGACATTGGCCAGTGACCTTCCACCCCTGACAAGTCGCTCGCCCACGTGGCGGCACGTTGACACTTGCGCGCTCGGTTCAGACTCGGGTCAGGGTTCAGGGGTCAGGGGTTAGGGGTTAGGGTTAGGGTTAGGGTTAGGGTTAGGGTTAAGGGTTAGGGGTTAGGGTTAGGGGTTAGGTTTAAGGGTTGGGGTTAGGGTTAGGGGTTAGGTTAGGGTTAGGGGTTAGGGTTAAGGTTAGGGTTAGGGGTTTTAGCGTTAAGGGTTATTTATTTATTTAACTAAATAAAACGAACAAATACTATAAATCAAAATCTAATACTGAAAAAAATACCACAAAACCAGAAAAAATTGGAAAAATACCCCAAAACCACTAACAACTGAAAAAAATACCCCAAAACCACTAAAAACCGATAAATACTTACACATGGTCTGGAAGATCAGTATATACTGCAACTGATGTTGACCGAGTCACCCCTTGTCTCAATGAAGCCCCCCGAGTCAAAAACAGTTCAAAGATTGTTGGGCATTGACTACTGAACAATCTAAAGGTCCACAGAGTCCGTTTTAACATTTCCTGATTTCAAAATATGTCGGCTACAAATTGTCCCGAGAGATTTAAAAAACATTTCCATCGTGAAATGAGCCCCAAAAAAGCATTTGCAATGTATACATCCCCGAATTGTACTAAAACACAGGCAAACATCGGATAGCATAAGGGGGGGGGGGGGACATTTTTTTTTCAAAATCCCTTTCCTCAAATAACTGAAGTATAGCAACTGAAATTATAACAATCATTGTGGCATGCAAGCCAGATATTCAATTCAATCAAGGCCATAGGGTTTGAGGTGGCTATATGAGCATTACAGATTATGGTCAGGGCTATAGGTTCTACACAAGTCACGTAGATACGTGGACAAATGCACAACTACAGTACACAGTAGAGGGATTTTCAACGGTTTTACTCAACTTGATTCCTGTGTCGTGGTCACATCTTGTACTCAACATTTAGTCTACTTCCTGTTGTCCAATCAATTCCAAATGTGACAATGCATGCCTGTATCAAAATCGGCATCAATTAATAAATTAATTCGCTACCTTAAAGCAATTTACATTTTGTATGGACGCCTTATTATGTATATATATTTGTGAAGGTCAAAAACTCTGCGGTCCCTAAACTCTCGAATCGCGTCGCCCAAGAAGCAGGCGCCACGTGCCTCAGAGATTTGGACATTCAAGACGCAGTTATAAAGTCATCAAACAATTCAAGTCAGCGTTGATGTGGGAGCAGGCGCCGCATCATTGGCGTACTTGCCGACCGTGAGTTGAACTAAGTTGTGAATAAAAGCGTTGTTTCAAAAAAAATTTTAAGGAGTTTTTTTATATATATATATAATATATGTACGATATAGATTCTGGGGCTCTAGTTGCGAATGGCACTATTATATGATGGATTAACAAAAGCTATTTTTTTTTGCACGAAGTAGTCGGGAAATGAATTTAAAGGAAAAAACGAAAGGCACCCACATCATGTGCCTTGCCTTTTGAGAAAAACAAAGATGCGTACTTTAACGAAAATAAGTGACGAGACCAAAAAAGAAATATTAATTGACATAATGCATTGCTGCACCTTAATATGCTGCATTAATGATCCGTGCGATTGTTATGATGTTGACAAGATCTGACATCTTTGTATTTAATGTAGTTTAACATTTTCTTTTTAAAGAAACAGTGCGGAAAATTACGTTTAAGAAACCGAGCCGTGTTATCCGTTACACAATTTGCATGTATCGGCATTGTTGTTATTTCTAGTGGTCGTATATTGTATAAGCCCAGTGGCGATGTTGACTGCACGCCACACCAGTCTACCTAGGGGAGGCCCAGGACCGGTTCAAATAATCGTCACCGGTGGTGGCCGTGAGCGGGAATCGAACTCGGGTCGCCAAGTAACCTAACCATCATGGACACTCACTCAACAACTTAACCAACTAGGTGCTTCTTCTTGGTTCTTTCGGTAAAGTCACGTAGAAGGGAAGTAAGAAAATAATAAAATAAAACATAATAAAATAATTCTCACGACGTTTAGGCCGCAACGCACAGACCTGGTTTTCACCTGAGGACGGCTGCTTGCGTTGTAGCCGAAACATCGTGAGAATTATTTTATTATGATTTTTTTAATTTTATTATTTCCCTTCTACGTGACTTTACCGAAAGAACCAAGAAGATGAATCCCTGCAGTCACGAAAGCTTTAAATCAAAATTCAACTAGGTGCTGTAGCGCCACCGTGTGGTCAGGGGGTACAACTGCAGTGCCTGGCGCGGTGACAGCAGCAGTGTCACTGTGCGGCGTCTTCACGGCTTCATCGCAGCCAACCCGCTTGGGACTAACGCCAGGACGCCGCAGCAGCAGCGACTCACAACTGCGGGGAACGCGCGGTGTGACGTCTGACAGCGGCAACTGCTGGCGAACTGTGTTGGCCTACACTGCACAGTCCACCACATACAGTTCACCAGAATTGAATGCTTGTGTAACAGGTTCCGGAGACACTTGTAGATGTAACTTCTTTATTACAATACAACACTCCAACAGTCCTGATACTCTGTTACAGCCTAGGTACACAGCCTAGATACTCTACTCTGGCTACGCTCGCCCTCACAAGGTCGTAGAGTCGGGAGTTCCAGAGTCCCAGCGCTGGCTCTCACAGCATCCCAGGGTCTTCAGATGGCTGGTCGTGGGTCTTGGGTCTTGAGTCACAACTGGGGCCGATCGTCCAGGGAGCTCCGGTTATATGCCCAGTCCCCAACGAGGGGTGGGGCCGTGTGCGCCACCAGACATCCCACAGAGCACACACAGCCCCCCCGTTGGCGGCGCCCAGAGGCTTAAGCGTCTGGACCCCCTGGGAACCCAGCGCCTGGCGCCCAGGGGATTACGCGTCTGGACCCACCTGGGAACCCAGAGCCTACAGCAGCCCCTCCCTTCTTATGTCACTACATTACCCCCCTCTATGTAGCCTCCAGCCGTCCCGGCTGTCAATAATTAGAAAGTTTAAATTAACGAAAGGGAGAGAGAGAAGAAAAAAAAAATACGCGAGCTTCAACAGGAAAAGAAAAGAGAACAAGAAAGCAACCATAAATACCATAACCAACCTGTACAACTCTACACTATATACAAGCATCAATCAACAAAAAGGTGAAGCAATGTGAACAAACGACCCGCGGCCCACCTAGCCCTCCTCGGGATCCGCATAGAAAACGGGGAATTAACAACAACAAATATACAGATTCCGACGCGTTGGATGCACAACCAACACCGGTAATCGAACCGAAATCACACAATCACCGCATGGATGGCAGGGATCCACACCACCCTGCCAGCCTCCCATCCGTCAGGTGGAGAGAAGGCGAAGACCAACATGTCGAGCATCCCTCTACACGCACTTATCCGGACGTCTGTCTACGTCCCGGGTCGAGAAGTCGTACTTCAGGGCCGACCCATGTACTGGGCAAAGAAGTCGCACTTCAGGGCTGCTCCAGTATCTACATTTTTAAATATATATATAAAATTTACATGACACAACCAAAATAAATCTGCCTGCTCCTGTCCATAAATGGTGGCCGCACGCGCGAACCGCATCTCCAAGGCATCCTGTGCTTGCGTCCCAGCAGCCCTCAATGAGGACCACCACCGACATTACATGTCAACCGTTTGCACACCCCGCCTTTCCAACGTGGCATCTCCATCCTAAAACCGCGCACGTCGGCCATATTGGGGGGGACTTCAACCCAGTCTCTCTCCAAGACTCGCATCGCAGCATATAGCTGTACCGACCGATCTGAGACCCAACCTCTCTCCAAGACTCGCATCGCAGCATATAGCTGTACCGACCGATCTGAGACCCAACCTCTCTCCAAGACTCGCATCGCAGCATATAGCTGTACCGACCGATCTGAGACCCAACCTCTCTCCAAGACTCGCATCGCAGCATATAGCTGTACCGACCGATCTGAGACCCAACCTCTCTCCAAGACTCGCATCGCAGCATATAGCTGTACCGACCGATCTGAGACCCAACCTCTCTCCAAGACTCGCATCGCAGCATATAGCTGTACCGACCGATCTGAGACCCAACCTCTCTCCAAGACTCGCATCGCAGCATATAGCTGTACCGACCGATCTGAGACCCAATCTCTCTCCAAGACTCGCATCGCAGCATATAGCTGTACCGACCGATCTGAGACGACCCATTGTTCACTCCCTGCACAACATGCACCCTAACAACTGAGGGATACAGTCCCAACATAACGGGACAACTACACCTGAACACCACGAATCTCCAGCCCACTGTTTCAACGCGCCTCGGAGTGTTTCAATCTCCGGGCCGTCAGGGTGAGCCTACTGCTCCAGACGTACCACGGAGGGTCTCAACCTCCGGGCCGTCAGGTCAAGCCGTCAGCTATTCCATGACGGGACCACACTCTCCGAGCCATGTGAGCGCACAGCACACTAGGCTAGACATGCCACGGAGTGTCTCTATCTCCGGGCTGTCAGGTCAAGCCGTCAGCTATAGCATGACGGGACCACACTCTCCGAGCCATGTGAGCACACAGCCCACTAGGCTAGACATGCCACGGAGTGTCTCTATCTCCGGGCTGTCAGGTCAAGCCGTCAGCCATAGCATGACGGGACCACAACTCTCGTGTTAGACACGCAACACCCGCTGGGACATCCTGGTCAGGATCTGCACCCCAAGATATTTGAGAACCAGCATGACAATTCCAAGACGACCTGCTTGTCAGTTTTGATGTGGTTTCCTTGTTCACCAAGGTGCCTGTGCCTGACACCATCGCAATCATTGAAGACTTGGTTCATCAAGGACTGAATGCTGGGGTACCCCCCTGGTGAGACACTGCTTAACCAATACATACTTCACCTGGAATGGAACCTTCTACAAGCAAATTGAGGGCACCCCAATGGGCTCCCCCTATCTCCGGTTGTAGCCAACATCTTCATGGAGAAATTTGAGACGGACGCCATCCAGACTGCCACTCTACGCCCGACCTTATGGAAGAGGTACGTAGACGACACTTTTGTCATCTGGCCACATGGCCGGCCTGCTCTAGACCAATTTCTCGACCACATCAATTCCATACACCCAGCCATCAGATTCACCATGGAAGTCGAAAATGATGGCAAGCTACCCTTTTTGGATGTCCTAATCAAAAGGAGACCTGATGGTTCAATGAGCCACTCTGTCTACAGAAAGCCACCCACACGGATGCTTATCTAAACCCGGATTCCCACCACCATCCATCCCAGAAGAATTCCCTCATCAAGACTCTATATCATAGAGCCCAATGCATCTCCGACCATGAACACATTTCCAGTGAACTCAAACACGTACGCCAAGCTCTTAAGGCTAATGGTTACTCCGACTACACAATCCGCAAAGCCATCACTCCAACCATCAAGAAGGATCCTGTTGAGGAGCCTTTCAAGACCATCACCTTACCCTACATTGCTGGGGTCACAAAAAAGATCTCCAAAATCCTGATTAAACACAAGATCCAGGTCCGATTCAACACAGTACATAAAATCCGTGATCTGGTCCCGTCTGTAAAAGATGTGGTTCCAGACATACAGTACCCTGGCGTCTACAAACTAAGTTGCCTCTGTGGTAGCAGTTACATTGGAGAAACCAAACGACATGTCTCGGACCGCATCCGTGAACATAAGGCAGACCTGAAACACGGTAGGACAAACACCTCAGCCGTGGCAGATCACTGTTACAATTCAGTGGGCTCACATGACATTGACTTCTCCAAGACAGAGGTTCTCTGCAAGCCATCTGGCTATCATGAGAGATTCGTTCATGAGGCGATCCACATATACAAACACAGAGACAATTTCAACCGAGAAGATGGATTCTGGCTTAGCAATCATTGGAAGGACGTAATAAACCATTTCGGATCTTAACTGATTGTGTTCACGTTAACGGTGACTTTCAGACCGCGTTCCACTCACTGGCATGGTGCAGTGTGCAGAGTAATGTATGGTGCCGTAATTGTACAGTAAACATATAGCAGTATGATACACATTAGGGTGGGTAGAATAATACATAGTGTTATATTAAAATGGATGCAAGGCAGCAGCAGCAGCAAGTGCAGCAGCAGCAAGTGCAGCAGCAGCAGCAACTGCAGCAGCAGCAGCAACTGCAGCAGCAGCAGAAACTGCAGCAGCAGCCAGCAGCAACTGCTGCAGCAGCAGTAACTGCAGCTCCCTTTGATGCTGTTAATCATGCATAATGCACATGCATATGCAGTACTAATCACATTCCTGCATTTCCCATAAATATGCTAAATTCCTTTTGATATGCAAATTCCTTTGTCAATGCGCCCAGCTTATATATATACTCCAAGCTCGTGTGCTGTTTCATTCAGACTCTGTCGCCTCGACGGACCTGGTTTTCACCTGAGGACGGCTGCTTGCGTTGTGGCCGAACGTCGTGAGAATGTTTATTATGTTTTATTTTTATTATTTTATTACTTCCCTTCTACGTGACTTTACCGAAAGAACCAAGAAGATGAATCCCTGCAGTCACGAAAGCTTTAAATCGAAATTTAACCGCCTCTACGGGGAGGGTTTCCACATAACTTTGAGATCCTTCAACAAGCTCCGGGATAAGAAGGCTCAGCTAATCGAGTCTCTCACCTTTCTGAAGAGATGCCGCGACTCTAAGGTAATACCAAACGCATTTACACTAACATCTGCTGCTGTAACTTCTTCTAATGCGAAACGAATTCTGTCTAGAACTAGTTTAGCTCTTATCTCAGAGAAAATCAGACTTACGCGCACCGAACTAGATCAGTTAGACAAGACACTCTACAAATCACACTTATCTTTGAGTGTAACAATGTCCACATCGGATTGGGAACATGTGGAAAAAATGACTGCCTCTTCAGCTGCCGCTATGTCGACTAAATGTAAGGACAACTTGATTTCCAAATTCAACCGCCTCTCAAACAAGAAACCGGACCCACACATTGAAAAGCTAGATGTTAACAAAGTCGTAATTAATCGCAGTAACAGTCCTATTTCTGAAGGTTTGAAATCCGTTTTAGCTAAAGGACTAAACTTTGCAGTCACACCTAGACACATACCAGTTAATGATATAATTGCTCGAGTAGATGTAGCTCTCAAGGGCTTGAGTCACATCGCTGCAGACGTAGCAAGATCTGAAATCTCTGTAACCCTCAAAACGCTAAGATGCCAGCTAGCAACATCAGCAAAGATGAGCGTTTTGAATTAGCTCAATTAAAAAAGAGGGATGACATTGTCATCCTCTCAGCCGACAAAGGCAATGCCACTGTCATCATGGACAAAATAGAATACAACAACAAAATTCAAGAACTACTCAACGATGGCAGCTATACAAAAATAAAAAGAGACCCCACCAACAGCCTCGTCTCCAAAACCAACAACATCATTTCTGCTTCAACCGCATTAATTGATCAGACCAAACAGTTCTCGTTGAAACCTTCTGCAGCCAGGCCACCAAGATTGTACGGCTTGCCAAAGATACATAAAGAAGATACACCTCTTCGTCCCATTGTCTCTACTATCAACTCCCCCACTTACAAACTGGCTCGTTTTTCGTCCGAAATCCTACGGCCTTTCACTGGAAAAACCACCTCTGCAGTACTAAACTCTACTGACCTGGTATCGACAATCAAGGGGATTGCCCTGTCCCCAGACGACCTGCTTGTCAGTTTTGATGTGGTTTCCTTGTTCACCAAGGTGCCTGTGCCTGACACCATCGCAATCATTGAAGACTTGGTTCATCAAGGACTGAATGCTGGGGTACCCCCCTGGTGAGACACTGCTTAACCAATACATACTTCACCTGGAATGGAACCTTCTACAAGCAAATTGAGGGCACCCCAATGGGCTCCCCCCTATCTCCGGTTGTAGCCAACATCTTCATGGAGAAATTTGAGATGGACGCCATCCAGACTGCCACTCTACGCCCGACCTTATGGAAGAGGTACGTAGACGACACTTTTGTCATCTGGCCACATGGCCGGCCTGCTCTAGACCAATTTCTCGACCACATCAATTCCATACACCCAGCCATCAGATTCACCATGGAAGTCGAAAATGATGGCAAGCTACCCTTTTTGGATGTCCTAATCAAAAGGAGACCTGATGGTTCAATGAGCCACTCTGTCTACAGGAAAGCCACCCACACGGATGCTTATCTAAAACCGGATTCCCACCACCATCCATCCCAGAAGAATTCCCTCATCAAGACTCTATATCATAGAGCCCAATGCATCTCCGACCATGAACACATTTCCAGTGAACTCAAACACGTACGCCAAGCTCTTAAGGCTAATGGTTACTCCGACTACACAATCCGCAAAGCCATCACTCCAACCATCAAGAAGGATCCTGTTGAGGAGCCTTTCAAGACCATCACCTTACCCTACATTGCTGGGGTCACAAAAAAGATCTCCAAAATCCTGATTAAACACAAGATCCAGGTCCGATTCAACACAGTACATAAAATCCGTGATCTGGTCCCGTCTGTAAAAGATGTGGTTCCAGACATACAGTACCCTGGCGTCTACAAACTAAGTTGCCTCTGTGGTAGCAGTTACATTGGAGAAACCAAACGACATGTCTCGGACCGCATCCGTGAACATAAGGCAGACCTGAAACACGGTAGGACAAACACCTCAGCCGTGGCAGATCACTGTTACAATTCAGTGGGCTCACATGACATTGACTTCTCCAAGACAGAGGTTCTCTGCAAGCCATCTGGCTATCATGAGAGATTCGTTCATGAGGCGATCCACATATACAAACACAGAGACAATTTCAACCGAGAAGATGGATTCTGGCTTAGCAATCATTGGAAGGACGTAATAAACCATTTCGGATCTTAACTGATTGTGTTCACGTTTACGGTGACTTTCAGACCGCGTTCCACTCACTGGCATGGTGCAGTGTGCAGAGTAATGTATGGTGTCGTAATTGTACAGTAAACATATAGCAGTATGATACACATTAGGGTGGGTAGAATAATACATAGTGTTATATTAAAATGGATAAGGCAGCAACTGCAGCAGCAGCAGCAAGTGCAGCAGCAGCAGCAAGTGCAGCAGCAGCAGCAACTGCAGCAGCAGCAGCAACTGCAGCAGCAGCAGAAACTGCAGCAGCAGCAACTGCTGCAGCAGCAGTAACTGCAGCTCCCTTTGATGCTGTTAATCATGCATAATGCACATGCATATGCAGTACTAATCACATTCCTGCATTTCCCATAAATATGCTAAATTCCTTTTGATATGCAAATTCCTTTGTCAATGCGCCCAGCTTATATATATACTCCAAGCTCGTGTGCTGTTTCATTCAGACTCTGTCGCCTCGACGGACCTGGTTTTCACCTGAGGACGGCTGCTTGCGTTGTGGCCGAAACGTCGTGAGAATTGTTTATTGTTTTATTTTATTATTTTATTACTTCCCTTCTACGTGACTTTACCGAAAGAACCAAGAAGNTGANTTGCAGTCACGAAAGCTTTAAATCGAAATTNATACTGTTTGTTTTCTATTTCATTTATACCTGATGATGATTGCTTGTGTTGCAATCGAAACGTTGTATGCTAGTATTTAACGTATTACTTTCTTTTGATCGTGACTTTACCGAAAGAACCAAAGAGTAGCCACACCCTGTCAAATTCATTCCCTGCCACCGCACTGGAGGACTTTCCACACCCCTCATGGTGACCGGCACCAGAGCCGGTCCACGGACCTCCTGATGACCAGAGCATCCAGGCAGACTGGTGGCTCCCGACAGAGCAGTGCAGCCTATCCTCCACTACACACATCTAAAACAGTCCACCGGACCTCCTGAATGCAACAGAGATCCATACCGGTCCAGCTCCCGACAGAGGAGTGGCAGCCTCTCCTCCGCGGTGAGCGTTCGAACATTCCACGTGGCCACTCGCAGTGGCTTTTACCACCATCAACACCACCACTACCACCACCACTACCACCACTACCAACATTATAACCACCACCACCTCAACTAGCCCACCACTTTTACACTAACACTACCACCATATACTGACACCACTGCAACCGCCACTACCAACACTACCACACCACTACCATCACTATCACCATTACCACCACCACCGCTATCACTACCATTACCACCATACCCACACCACCATCTCCACCACCTGAATCACCATTACCACCACCACTATCACCATCACTATCACCACCAGCACTACCACATCTACCACCACATTACCACCACACCACCACTATCACCACTACCACCTCCACCACACATCACCACCACCACCTCCACACCACCACCTACCACCAACACACAACNGCCATTCGCAACAAGTGGCGTGACGTCCCACGACGTTGTGCCACCATGGCACCTTGAGGCCACGTGATCGAACGCCCCCTGGACAGGAGGCTCCGGGCAACCCAGCAGGTGCCACGTCTGAGAAACCATGACTGAGACAGGCTTGACCACCTAGTCCCCTACTGTGCCACCACCACTACCACCACTACTACCACCACTACCATCACCACCACCATCACCTCCACCACACACCACCACCACTACTACCACCACCACCACTACCACCACCACACTACCACCACCTCCACCACTACCACCGACCAACACTACTACCACCACCACCACCACCACTACTACCACCACTACNACCCTACTACCACAACNANTACTACCACCACCACTACCACCACCACCATCACTCCAACACCACACCACTACCACCACTACCACCACCATCACCACCACCACCACCACCACGTTGAGTGACTGGGGCTGTACCTTGAGAGCCACATGGGGACCCCTCCCGTGNGCCTTCGACGCTCAGAAGGAACCACGTCGAGGTCGTCTCAGTGACAACGCAACTCGATTACTACACTACACTATNCACTCTACTACACACACNTACACATACACACTACTACTCAACACTACACACTATACACACTACTATACACCTACTATACACTACTATCCACTACACTATACCTACACTATATCTNCACTACATCTATACACTCACTATCACTACACGCTCACTATCATACACTATACACTCACACACACTACACTACACTATATCACTCACANTATCACTACACTATACACTACATNATACCTACACTACTATCACTACTATACACTACACATACACTACACACATACACTATACACTACACATACACACACACTACACACTACACCACACTACTATGCACTACACTATACACTCTACACTATACACTACACACACTACTACTCACACATACACACACACTACACATACACTACTATACACTATACACTACTACACATACTACANNACACACTACATACACACNACACNATACACTACACTACACATACACGCACACTACACTATACACTACACACATACACTATACACAACACTACACACNACACNAGACACATACACTATACACTACACTACACACTACACTATACACTACACTATAAACTACGCTGACACACTACACTATACACTACACACTACACTACACTATACACCNTACACTACACTACACTTCACTATACACTACACTATACACTACACTACACTATAAACTNCACTATACACTACACNACACACTACACTACACTATACACTACCACTACATATACACTATACACTACACTATACACTCACTATACACTACACTACACACTACACTATACACTACACAATNCACTACACTACACATACACTATACACTACACAATACACTATACTACACACACACTAAACTATACACTACACTATACACTACACTATACACTACACTACAACATACACTACACTACACACTACACTACACACTACACTACATTACACTACACTATACACTACACATATACTACTACACTATACACTACACTATACTACACTATACACTACACTACACACTACACTATACACTACACAATACACTACACATTATACACTACACTATACACTACTATACTACACTATACACTACACTATACACTACACTATACACTACACACATACCACTATACTCTACACTATACACTACACTATACACTACTANACACTATATACACTACACTACACACTACACTACACACATACACTATACACTACACTACTACACTATACACTACACACTACAATACACTACACTATACACTCACACTACTATACACTACACACACTACAACACACACTACACTATACATCTAGCACTATACACTACACTACACACTACACTATACTATACCTACACACTACACTACACACTACACTATACACTACACACCATACACTACACTATACACTACACTACACACTACACTATACACTACACTACACACTACACTATAAACTACACTACACACTACACTATGCACTACACACTACACTATACACTACACACTACACTATACACTATACACTACACTACACACTACACTAGACACTACACTATACACTATACACACTACACTATACACTACACTACACACTACACTATAAACTACACTACACACTACACTATACACTACACACTACACTACACTATACACCACACTACACTACACACTACACTACACACTTCACTATACACTACACACTACACACTACACTACACTATAAACTACACTATACACTACACTACACACTACACTACACTATACACTACACTACACACTATATATACACTATCACTACACTATACAACTACACTACCACTACACTATACACACACAATACACTACACTACACACTACACTATACACTACACAATACACTACACTACACACTACACTATACACTACACAATACACTATACTACACACTATACACTAAACTATACACTACACTATACACTACACTATACACTACACACACTACTACACTACACTACACACTACACTACACACTACACTATACATTACACTACACTATACACTACACTATATACTACCCTACACTATACACTACACTATACTACACTATACACTACACTACCACTACACTATACACTACACAATACACTACACTATACACTACACTATACACTACACACTACACTATACACTACACTATNCACTACACTATCACTACNCACTACCACTATACTCACACTATCACTACACTATCACTACACTATACACTACACTATACTACACTAGACACTACACTACACTATACACTACACTATACCACTACTACACTATCACTACACTACACACTACACTACTCACTACACTATACACTACACACTATACACTACCACACTACTATACACTACCACTACACTACACACTATCACCACTATACACTACCACATACACTACACTATACACTACACTATACACTACACTATACACTACACTACACACTACACTACACACTACACTATACACTACACTACACTATCACACTACACTGACTATACACTACACTATACACTNCTACACACTACACTACACACATAACACACACTACACTACACACACACACTACACACACACACTACACACTACACTATACACTACACTATACACTACACTATACACTACACTACACACTATACACTACACTACACACTGNACTACACACTACACTATACACTACACACTATACACTATACACTACACTATACACTACACTACACACTACACTATACACTACACTATACACTACACTACACTATACACTACACTGCACTATACACTACACTATACACTACACTACACACTACACTACACACTATAACACACACTACACTACACACTANACTACAACACACACTACACTACACTATACACTACACTATACTACACTACACACTACACTACACACTATAGACTCCATGCTGAGTGGCTCACGGAGAGGCGTCCAGTCTTCCCCCAGCCGCCAGCTTGCTCCTCCTCAGCCGCTCCGCGCCATCGCCCAGCAGCTCAACATCCTCCCAGCGAACACGCCACAGCCTCTTGCGCAACTCGCTCTCCAACCTCACCCTCCTGTGGGTAGTGTAGTGTATAGTGTNGTGTAGTGTGTAGTGTATAGTGTAGTGTGTAGTGNAGTGTATAGTGTAGTGTATAGTGTAGTGTGTAGTAGTGTATAGTGTAGTGTAGTGTGTAGTGTGTAGTGTATAGTGTAGTGTNGTGTATAAGTGTNAGTGTTAGTGTAGTGTTAGTGTAGTGTGTAGTGTAGTGTGTAGTGTATAGTTTAGTGTATAGTGTAGTGTGTAGTGTATAGTGTAGTGTATAGTGTAGTGTATAGTGTAGTGTATTGTGTAGTGCGTAGTGTATAGTTTAGTGTATAGTGTAGTGTAATGTAGTGTATAGTAGTGTTGTAGTGTGTAGTGTAGTGTATAGTGTAGTGTGTATGTAGTGTGTNGTGTGTAGTGTATAGTAGTGTGTNGTGTAGTGTGTAGTGTAGTAGTGTATAGTGTAGTGTATAGTGTAGTGTAGTGTGTAGTATAGTGTATAGTGTAGTGTGTAGTGTAGTGTATAGTGTAGTGTGTAGTGTAGTGTATAGTGTGTGTGTAGTGTTGTGTAGTGTGTAGTGTATAGTGTAGTGTATAGTGTAGTATATTGTGTAGTGTGTAGTGTAGTGTATAGTGTAGTGTATAGTGTAGTGTAGTGTATAGTGTAGTGTGAAGTGTAGTGTGTAGTGTTGTAGTGTGTAGTGTAGTATTGTAATGTAGTAGTGTGTGGTGTTGTGTATAGTGTATTGTATAGTAGTCTAGTGAGTAGTGTATAGTATAGTGTAGTGTATAGTGTAGTGTATAGTGTAGTGTAGTGTGTAGTGTAGTGTACACTACCCAAAACACTACCTACTACAATATTACACTAAGTACTACACTACTACACTACTACTACACTACTACACTACTATACTACTACTACACTTCTACACTACCTACTACACTACTACACTACACTACTACTACTANTACTACACTACTACTACTACACTTCTACACTACCTACTACACTACACTACTACTACACTACACACTGCACTACTACACTACTACTACTACACTACTACACTACTAATACACTACCTACTACACTACCTACTACACTATTACACTACTACTACACTACTACACTACTANTACACTACTACTACACTACTACTACACTACCTACACTACTACTACTACTACACTACTTACTACACTACTACTATTACACTGCTACACTCTACACTACTACACTACCTACTACACTACACTACTACACTACACCACTACACTACTACACTACACTACCTACTACACTACTACTGCGCTACACTACTATAAAATTACACTACTACTACACTACTACTACACTAATACACTACTACTACTACACTATCTACTACTACTACTACACACTACACCATGTAGTAGTACTACACTACACTACTACACTATGCTACACACTACACTACTACGCTACTACTACACTACACAACTACACTACACTACTACTACACTACTACTACTAACTACTACNTCACTACACTACACTACTACTACACCTACACTACTACACTACTACTACACTACTACTACTACTACTACACTACTACTACACTACCATACACTACACTACACTACTACTACTACTACTACACTACTACACTACACTACTACTACACTACCATACCTACACTACTACACTACTACACTACACTAACTACACTACCACACACACTAACACTACACTACACTACTACACTACCACCACTACACTACCCTACTACCACTACTACTACACTACCACTACTACTACATTACACTACTACTACACTACTACACTACCTACTACACTACTACTACACTACTACTACACTACTACTACACTGCTACCTACTACATTACTACACTACCTACTACACTACACCACTACTACTACTACAACTACACTACTACTACTACACTACCTACTACACTACACTACCAACTACACTACACTATTACTACTACTACACTACTACCTACTACACTACTAAACTACTACTACACTACTAATACTACACTACTATTAATACACTACACTACTACTACACTACCTACTACATCACAATACTACTACTACACTACTACTACTACACTACCTACTACCCTACTACTACACTACTACTACCTACTACACTACACTACTACTACACTACTACTACACTACCTACTACACTATACACTACTACTCTATACACTACACTACACTACACACTACTACACTACCTGCTACACTACACTACTACANTACACTACTACTGTACTACTACACTACACTACTACTACACTACTACTAACACTACTACTACACTACCTACTACTACACTACACTACTACACTACTACTACACTACTACTACACTACCTACTACTAAACTACTACTACACTACANTACCTACACTACTTACACTACACCACACTACCNACTACACTACTACTACTACTACACTACTACTACTACTACTACTACTATACACACTACTACTACTACACTACTGCTACACTACCTGCTACACTACCCCACGTCACCTGTAGAGGAGGGACGAGGCCACCGTGATGAGGGCGAGCGCACAGCAGACGCACGACGTCACCAGCACCACGGGCGGCGTCGCTTCTGCAGGTACACAACGTACACAATGTGCACAACATATACACAATATACACAATGTATACACTATACACAACATGTACACCATGTACACAATGTATACACTATACACAACATGTACACGATATACATTATATGCACAACGTGCACAACATATACACAATATGCACAACGTACATAACATGAACAGCATGTACACAATATACACACTTTATATACCCAAAATACACACATTATACAGTGATACCTCGGTTCACGAACTTAATTCGTGAACTGACTCTGGTCGCGAACCGAATTGGTCGTGAACGAGGCACATTTTCCCATAGGTTTCAATGTAAATCCGGTTAATCCGTTCTGACCTTCTTTTTAGTTTTTGAAGCACAAAAATATGAAACAAATTACAATACACATTAGTACTGTACAGTATAGTAATGTATAAAGAGAGAACACTAACCTTGCTTGAGATGACTTCAGTAAGTATTGTACAGTACAGTACAGTAGTACAGTACAGTACTGTATGTGCTAAAAAGCACACCAAAAAGCAAAAAGTCACTGAAAGTGTCTTCACAGTACTCACAGTACTTCTTTCTGCGTCTCTTCTTCTCTCCACGATCTTCCTACAGGAAGTCAAGACCATGTGACAGCCTGGAAAAAGCATTAAAATGGCCGTGGCTCCTGTTCGTGAACCGAAGCGGAGTTCGTGAACCGGAGCATATTTCTATGAACTTTTCTGTTCGTGAACCGAGTTGTTCGTGAACAGAAGCGTTCGTGAATCGAGGTATCACTGTATACACAACATACACACATTATAAACACAACATACACACATTATATACAGAACATACACACATTATATACACAACATCGCACATTATATACACAACATACACACATTATATACACAACATACACACCCCCTATACACTACATACACACATTATATACACAACACACACATTATAAACACAACATACACACATTATATACACCCATTATACTGGTAGGAACGAAGTGGACCAGACCACCAATAGATTAATGTGTCCGTCCGTCCGTCCGTCCGACTGTCCGTTCGTCCGTCCGTCCGTGTATCAACATCGCCCCCTACTGCAAACACTTGGCATGACCCTACAAAAACCTTTAGACTCAGTGACGCTATCCTGGTAACAACATCGCCCCCTACTGCAAACACTTGGCATGACACGTGTAACATTCCCTTATTCCCTGAGATAGCTGTTAATTAAAACTTTGAAATTAAATAAAAAAAACTCACAGCGCCCTAAAGCCTAGAGCTAGGCCTAAAGCCTAGAACTAGGCCTGAAACTCTCCCTTCGTATCGTACCCCCGCGTGTGTGAAAGGGAGTTATGTTTAGCAATGTTACATTCCCTCATGTTTTTAAATAGAAACATTTACATTTAAAGCTTTTACATAAATCATTAAAACATTTAAATAAAAAATTAACTCACAGCGCCCTAAAGCCTACAGCTAGGCCTAAAGCCTAGAACTAGGCCTCAATCTCTCCCTTCGTATCGTCCGATTTGGTGTAGCAACATCGCCCCCTACTGCAAACACTTGGCAGGACCCTACAAAAACCTTTTGACTCAGTGGGGCTTTCCTGGCTTAACAAGTGTAATAAAATTCGCTTCAAATTTACTTTACTGAAACGCAGCACGTTTTTTTTAACACAGAGACAAGATACATTTATTAACACAGAGACAAGATACATTTAATCGCCTTATTTGTGCACGAAAAGCACGGCGCGAGACCTAGTGCGGCAGGCTTCGTGAGGCCTAGTGCGGCAGGCTTCGCGAGGCCTACTGCAGAGAAGGCATCGCGAGGCCTACTGCAGAGAAGGCTTCGCGAGGCCTACTGCAGAGAAGGCTTCGCGTGGGCCTACTGCAGGGAAGGCTTCGCGAGGCCTAGTGCAGAAGGCTTCGCGAGGCCTACTGCAGGAGGCTTCGCGAGGCCTAGTGCAGGAGGCTTCGCGAGGCCTACTGCGACAGGCTTCGCGAGGCCGTCCGTCTGTCTGACAAGATGGCCGCCCACTCCCCCTGGGATCCGTGAACTAAATGAACTAAACGTCGCATCCGGCGCAGCCAATGACATCGCCTGTTGCAATCCTCGCTCTGTGGGCGCGCGAGTCAGTGGGGAGGGGGGTGTGGACGTCATCGCTCTGTGGGCGCGCGAGTCAGTGGGGAGGGGGTGTGGACGTCATCGCTCTGTGGGCGCGCGAGTCAGTGGGGAGGGGGGTGTGGACGTCATCGCTCACCCCCCATGCACAAATCATTTTCTTTTTAACTCCTCTATACCCGGTCGATATCCCTGTACCGGTATTAGTATTATTCCTACCAGCCCACCCCGCAGGGTCCTGTTATACAATGTACACAACATATACATATTATACACAATATACACAACACGTATATCATATACACAATATACACACATTATATACAACGTACACAACATGCACAGCATATACACAACATACACATTATATACACCATACACAGCGAACAAAACACACACACTATATACACAACATACACAACATATACACTATATGCAATATACACAACATACACACATCATACACACTATGTGTAATATATACTATATACGCACTATACACAACATACACACAGTGTATATATAGTATATATATAGTATATATAGTATATACACTGTGTGTGTATATACACAATATATAATATATATACACACTACATACACACTATACACAACATATAAATAATATACACTATATACACTATATATACCCTATATATCCATAATGTATACACACTACATACACAATATACACATAACGTATGCACACTATATACACAGCATATACATACAATATACATAATGTGTGCATGTGTCTCTCTATGTATCACTGTGTGTCTCTGTGTGTCTTTGTCTGTGTATCTCTGTGTGTCTCTGTGTGTGTCTGTGTGTGTGTCTGTGTGTGTCTGTGTGTGTCTGTGTGTCTGTGTGTGTCTGTGTGTGTCTCTAGGTGTCTGTGTGTGTCTGTGTGTGTGTCTCTCTATTTGTGTCTCTGTGTGTGTCTGTATGTGTGTCTGTGTGTCTGTGTGTGTGTGTCTCTCAGTGTGTGTGACTGTGTGTGTGNGTGNCTGTGTGTGTGTGTGTCTCTGTCTGTGTGTCTCTCTGTTGTGTCTCTGTGTGTCTCTGTGTTGTGTGTGTGTCTCTGTGTGTGTGTGTCTGTGTGTGTCTCTCTCTCTGTGTGTCTTGTCTGTGTCNGTGTGTCTGTGTGTGTCTCAGTGTCTCTGNGTGTGTGTCTCTCTGTGTGTCTCTGTGTGTCTCATTGTGACTCACCCACGGGACGCGCACAACTCGTTGTCGAATCCGCAGGGCGGCTCGTCTGGAGGCAGGGAGCCACGCCCACCAGGCCACGTATGGTAGCCACGCCCACAAGCTGGTGTGGTGGCAGAGTAGTCCATCACCACCTGCACAGAGACAGAGGCAGAGAAACAGAGACACAGACACAGAGACACACAGAGNCACACAGAGACACACAGACNCAGAGACACNGACACAGAGACACAGAGACACAGACAGGACAGACAGAGACACAGAGACAGAGACACAGACACAGAGACACATACAGACACAGACAGAGACACAGACACAGAGACACACATAGACAGAGACACAGAGACACAGAGAGACACACACACACAGACAGAGACACAGAGACACACAGAGAGACACAGAGACACAGAGACGAGACACATAGACACAGAGACAGACAGACACAGAGACACATACACAGACACACAGAGACAGAGGCACAGACACAGAGACAGACAGAAAGACACAGACACAGAGACACAGAGAACACAGACACACACACAGACACACAGAGAGACACAGACAGACATAACACAGACAGACAGAGACACACAGACAGACACAGAGACAGACAGATAGACACACNGAGACACAGAGNCAGNGACACAGACACAGAGACACACACAGAGACACAGACACACACNGACACAGACACACACAGACACAGACACACAGAGACACACAGACACAGAGACACAGACAGACAGAGAGACAGAGACACAGTGACACAGACACAAAGACACAGAGACACAGACACAGAGACACATACACAGACACACAGAGACAGAGGCACAGACACAGAGACAGACAGACACAGACACAGAGACACAGAGACACACAGACAGAGACACAGAGACACAGACACAGAAGCACACACACAGACACAGACAGAGACACACAGAAACACACAGGGAGACACAGACACAGACACAGATAGACACAGACAGNGACACAGACAGNCAGAGACACAGACACAGACAGAGACACAGACACAGAGACAGAGACACACAGACAAAGACACAGNCACAGACAGACACACAGACACACAGACACAGACACAGAGACACAGAGNCAGAGACAGAGAGACAGAGACACAGACACAGACACAGAGACAGACACAGAGACAGAGACACAGAGACACATACACAGACACACAGAGACAGAGGCACAGACACAGAGACACAGAGATACAGACACAGAGACACAGAGACACAGACACACAGAGAGAGAGACACAAACACACACNGAGACACAGACAGACACTGTGAGNCACAGAGAGACACAGAGACAGNGAGACAGAGAGACNGAGAGAGAGACACAGAGAAGACACAGACACACAGAGAGACACAGAGAGAGACACAGACACAGGCAGACACAGAGACACAGAGATAGACAGAGAGACACAGACACAGAGACACAGACAGAGAGNCACAGACACACAGAGACACAGACACAGAGACACAGGCAGAGAGACAAGACACGGGGAGAGAGACAGAGACAGAGACACAGGCAGAGAGACACAGACAGAGAGACACAGACACAGAGACACAGACACAGAGACACAGAGAGACACACAGAGACAGAGACAGCAGACAGAGACACACAGACAGAGACACAGAGACAAAGACACAGACACAGAGACAGAGACAGACAGAGAGACGAGACACAGAGACACAAGGACAGAGAGACACAGACAGAGAGNCACAGAGACACAGAGACACAGACACAGAGNCAGAGACAGACACAGAGACACAGACACAGAGACACAGACGACAGAGACACAGACAGAGACAGAGAGAGGGAGACACAGAGACAGAGAGACAGAGAGACAGAGACAGACAGAGAGNCAGACAGACAGAGAGACAGACAGAGACACAGGCACAGAGACATAAACAGAGATAGGAGATAGTGAGTGAGTGGTGAGTGAGTGAGTGGTGAGTGAGTGGTGATGGCTAAGTGAGTGGTGAGTGAGTGGTGAGTGAGTGACTGGTGAGTGAGTGGGCTGAGTGAGTGGCGGGTGGTGAGTGAGTGGTGAGTGAGTGTTGAGTGAGTGAATGAGTGACTGAGTGAGTGGTTAATGAGTAGTGAGTGAGTGGCTGAGTGAGTGGGGAGTGACTGAGTGGCTGAGTGAGTGGCTGAGTGACTGAGTGACTGAGTGGGTGAGTGAGTGAGTGAGTGGCTGAGTGAGTGAGTTGCTGAGTGAGTGGCTGCGTGAGTGACTGAGTGGCTAAGTGAGTGGCTGACAGTGAGTGAGTGAGTGGCTGCTGANTGAGTGAGTGGTGAGTGAGTGAGTGGTGAGTGAGTCACGTGGAAGCGGGCACTCTTCCCAGGCGCCATGGCCCACAGTGAGTAGTCGACCTCTCGGTCCCCTCGCTCGTCAATACACACGGAGCCTGTAACACCTGCAACTCACACACAACAACAACGTCAACAACAACACAACAACCGCGATTCGCCACTAGGTTTACCACGACGATTCCACGTCCCCTTCATTATTTGTTCAAAAGAAGACTGACACACACACACAGACACACACACACACACAGACACATGCACTGACACACACAGACACACACACAGACACACACACAGACACACACAGACACACAAACACACACACACAGACACACAAACACACACACACACAGACACATGCACTGACACACACACACACACACACAGACACACACACAGACACACACACACACACACACAGACACACCGACACACACAGACACACACAAACAGAATACACAAACAGACCACAAGATCCGTATAGCTTAATAGACTGTAGGGGCAAGTGCTGTTAGCCACCTATGAGCCGGAACGGTACACTAGGGGGTGAGTGGCCAGCACCANGCCCGACGTGTCTCCCCAGTGGCGATGTTTACACACACCAGGTTCATTTAAGGCTGAGTCGACCTAGGGAGGCCCAGGTCCGGTTAGATAATCGTCACTGGCTAAATAACCTCGCCATCATAGCCAGCGTACGCTACACACCAGACACACACACAGACAGACACACACACGGACACACACTGACACACACACTGACACACACACACACATGCACTGACACACACACACTGACACACACACACAGACACACACACAGACACACACTCACACATGATAAAAGACTCACGCTTCTCTCTGACTCCGTTCCTTTATTTGGGTNCTCTTTTCCCTCACGGCACTCTCTTAGAGACCCTCTGCTTGCAGCCCCTGGCTGTTGTCACTATTGTAGCCTCCTTCCTCTCCTTGCAGACTCGCTGCTAACTCCGTGTCAGACCCCGCTGCCAACTCCGTATGCAGACCCCGCTGCACCTCCTGTGCAGACCCCCGCTGCCACCTCCGTGTGCAGACCCCCCGCTGCCACCTGCAGCCTCCTCGCTGCTCCGGGTCGGTCACCGTTGGCCGACGGTGCCGAACCTCGTTCCCCGTGTACGTGGCGATCGCTCTCCCGCTCTCGCCCTACGTGGCCTCACTCGTTCCTAGTCTCCCATCACTCCCCCTCCTCTTCCGGTTTCTCTCCCTATAGACCTGACCCCTCTCCCCCACCTGACGTAACTCCTCCCTCATGACGTCACATCCGCTAGGTCGTTTACGCCCGCATTACACATGTACTGACACACACTCACCCACTCACCCTGGATGCACGTGCCGTGCATGAGCTCCGTGATGGCTTCTCCGTCCCTGGCGCTGCCACCTGAGCCAGCAGCTGCCTCAGGGCGCGAGAGAGCAGCAGCCCGTCGTGAAACGAGCCACGATGAGGTTCATCTGTCGTGAGACGAGTCCAGGCTAGGTTCACCACACGTACCAGGCTAGGTACACCACTCGCTAAATAACCTCACCATCATGGACATCATACACTGACTCACACCACCACTGACTCACACTACCACTGACTCACTATCCACTGACTCATTCACACTACCACTGACTCACTCACACACTCATCATACACTCACTCACTCANTCACTCACTCACACATCATACACTCACTCACACATCATACACTGACTCACACATCATACACTCACATACACTCACTCACACTACCACTCACTCANACATCATACACTGACTTACACACATACACTCATCACACATTACACTGACTCACTCANACATCATACACTCACTCACACATCATACACTGACTCACACATCATACACTGACTCACTCACACATCATACACTGACTCACTCATACATCTGTAATAAGAGCCTATGTCGGATTCACGTGGTGATCAGCTTCGCCGGTCCCGCTTTACAGCCAATGGGGGGAGAGCCTGGAGAATGGCCTCGGCGTGATCACGGGATGTCAGCTAGGTGATTGGTTTCGTTGGTCTTGGCCTCAGCCAATGGGAAGTCAGGGGCGTGGTCCCGGGAGTTGATGGGGAATCTGGAACATTCGGCACAGGCTATTGAGGATTGGCTGGAGTGTACCACGTGACCCAGGCATTAAATAAGAGGAGAGAGGAGAGACACGTGGTCAGACACGGAACGAAGAGAGAGAGGGGCCACGTGCGAGTGGGGCTCCGGTGCCACGTGGCGGTGTGTCTCTGGTGGCTGTCTGCCCGCTTCCCGTTGCCTGCCAGCAACGGGGAGTGTTTGTGAACTGAAGAAGTGAAATAAAAGGACCGATTCCACAAGCCGTCTCCAGCGTGTTATTACATTGGAGTCAGAAGTTCTTCTGGGACCGTTTGGACGATCTTCAAGATGTCCAAGCACCTCAGAAAGAAGAACCCACCCGACCCTCCATCGGAGGAAGTTGTGGAGACGGACGACGACGATCTGCTGGGAGCTACGACTCCTCTGCCTCCGGCTACCGCTCTCCTCGCCGCCGCTCATCGCCCACGGGAGGAAGAGGCAACCACCTCAAGGGCGGACGAAGGATGGCGGCTGATGGCGGAGCAGATCGAGTCGATTCTGCTCAATCTGGTGACGGCGGTCGCGTCCTCTACGGGCCTGGGTCGGCCGCCTGCGGTTCAGCTCAATGCCGAAGACCAGGATCTTCGGCGGGAAACGACGTCCGCCATTGCTCCTGCCACACGAGGGGAGGCCTCCATCTTGGGCGGGGCGGCGGCGACGGAGCCTTTCGACGCCATCTTGCGCGAGGCTGCCACCACGTGGCCGCCGGACGCCATTTTGTCGGAGACGCGCAGAACGTGGGAAGTGCAAGTGGAGACGCCCGCGGCATCTGCCTGCCACCGCGGACATCGGCTTCCACAGATTAAGGAATTTATCGCCGGGAGCGATTGGAGTGCTTTTACGTGGCGCTTCGAGGCGGCTTTCAGATCCGTGCGATGGACGGAGGCAGAGGCGCTGGAAGCACTGCCCACGCTGCTGGACAATGTTTCCCTGGCGATCTTCCGATCCATCCCGGCGTCCAAAGAGAAGATGCTTCGGGATGCTTTCGCAGAAATGGTGGAGTTTTATGACCCGCCGACGGCAGCCACGAGGAAATTTATGTCACGTCGTCGAGGATCAGAGGAGTCGCCTTTGGCTTACCGGGGGGCGCTGGTGGCGTTGGCCATGGCCGCTTACCCCGACTTGATGGCTGATCACCTCGATCCTCTCATCCTTTCCCGTATGCTGGAGCTGTCCAGGAGCTCAACATCTCGCTGCTGGTATGCGGCCACTAACCGCTTACATCGCGATGGGTGGCGCGCTGCTTGGACGCTAAATTTAACATCAAGCGCTGGGATCAGATGGCGGCATGGACGGGGAAACCCGAAATCGACTGCCCACCTTTAGGGTAGTCTCCACGACGGGTCATCCACTGCTCCAACGACTCCGGCGACGACGAGGTGGTGGCTGCTGTTCCGCACTGGATTCCGAGACGGCGGCTGCGCGACCAGCGTGGTGACTACGCGAGCCGACCACGTGCGGGGGCCGGGTCGATCGACCGCCGACCGATGACGACCACGTGCTTCAAGTGTGGCCGACGAGGCCATTTTGCCCGTGACTGCCGCTGCTGACCTCTGCCTTCGCCGCTTCCGCCGAGTGGGCCTCCATCTCCTCCACCGGGCACGGAGCCGCGACACCTCGGCGAGTCGGCGCAAATCGGACACCCGGCAGGTCGTGTCACATCGTTCATCCACTCGCATGCATAGTTGCACTTCCAATGATAATCGTGATTCTTCGGTGTCATTACCACGCTCTATTACACAATGGAAAAAAATTGGCTCGTAGGTTTGTGGCTGCGGCGTCGGGTTCGTCGACGGTACGGGGTACCATCGAGGGCATCGACGTCCGTATTTTGGTGGACACTGGCGCGTCTGCCACCATCATTTCAGATGTTATTTTTCATCTTTTGTCTATTTCCACGTCGCGAATCTGCCGGGTAGCATGGGTATTTTCGGTCAAGTCGATGTGCGTATTGCTATCGGTAATATTACTGCCATAGGATCGGTGTTGATCTCGCGCTCACTGGCCGTCCATGCCTATTAGGCACCGATTTCTTGCGCCGCATGTCACTGAAGATACTGGTCGACCAGGATTGTTTAGAAATGCTGGGGGTCGTAGGATGTCGTTCCTGCCTTCCCTGCTGGCCCGTTTGCCGCATGGTAACGCTGTTAACGCCATGGTCGCTGCCACAGTAGAAGTTCCATCAGGCTCACAAATGCTTATCCCGCTGCGTTACCGTAAACCCCTTCAGGTTAAGGATGGTACGATGGGTGTGTTATTATCCCCGTCGAATTCGGTGTCTAAATATTTTTCCTTGGTGGCAGCCCAAACGATCGTACGGCCGGGTCAGGCCCCGTTCATACAGGTGTTGAATGGAGGGCCAGAACGGGTCGTTGTCCCGGCTGGATCGGTATTGGCTTACGCCACTACCGACTTCGCCACTTTTGACGGAAAGCCACAAATTAAAACACCCACCGATGGACCGCCACGCAATCATTCACAGGAACGGTGGATCGCCGACTTGTGCGGGAAAATTCATCTTTATCAAACGCGCAGAGGACTGCTTTACATTCGTTGTTATTACAGTATGCTGACGTTTTCAGTAAAAATGATTTGGATCTCGGCCATATGTCGCTTTTGTCGCACCATATTGACACCGGTGCGACACCTCCGATTTGTATGCATCCGCATCGCATGAGCCCTGCAGAAAGGGAACACGTGCACGGCGCGGTAGACGAGATGTTGGCGGCGGATATTATTTCGCCGTCCAACAGTCCGTGGGGCGCGCCGGTGGTACTGGTTAAGAAAAAGGATGGTGGGACGAGATTTTGCGTAGATTTCCGCCGGTTGAATAAGATATCCGTGGTGGACGCATACCCTTTACCACGGATGGATGACTCATTGGACAAGCCGTCTCCAGCGTGTTATTACACATCATACACTCACTCACACATCATACACTGACTCACTCACTCACACATCATACACTCACTCACTCACACNTCCACNCACTCACACTACCATACTCACTACATCAATACACACTCATCATACACTCACTCACACATCATACACTGACTCACACTACCACTGACTCACACAACACTGACTCACTCATCATACACTCACTCACACTACCACTGACTCACTCACAACACTGACTCACTCACACATCATACACTCACTCACACATATCCCTGACTCACTCACACATCATACACTCACTCACACACCACTGACTCACTCACACATCATATACTCACTCACATACCCTGACTCACTCACACATCATACACAGAGAGTGTCATGCTGCCAGCTATGGCTGCAAGTTGGTCTTACATGTTATGTTTCTCGTTTCTTGTTAAATTTTGAATCACAGTTCCTATGATTACTGCTGTTACATTGTTTTCATAGCTTCATTTTGGTGATTCGAAAACATACGGTTAAGTTTTTAATACTTTTATTTTTAATACTTGCTGCTTTATTCCGGGGTGTTTCGTCACTTTAAGATGTTCTCTGCTCATATTTTGTTTGTTGTGATTGCCCCCGACTTAAGAGCTCACAAGGCGATACCTGGTCAATGAAACTTGAAACTTGAAACCAGGCTAGGTTCACCACACGTACCAGGTTCACCACACGTACCAGGCCAGGTTCACCACACGTACCAGGCTAGGTTCACCACACGTACCAGGTTCACCACACGTACCAGGCCAGGTTCACCACACGTACCAGGCTGGGTTCACCACACGTACCAGACCAGGATCACCACACGTACCAGGCTGGGTTCACCACACGTACCAGGTTCACCACACGTACCAGCCAGGTTCACCACACGTACCAGGCTGGGTTCACCACACGTACCAGGCTGGGTTCACCACACGTACCAGGTTCACCACACGTACCAGGTTCACCACACGTACCAGGCTAGGTTCACCACACATACCAGCGAGTCCTCGGCCCAGAAGCTGCTGTTCCGGCTGGCGGCCTCGTGCAGGGACTCCACGAAGCGGAGGTACTCAACGTTGCTGGGCTCACGGTACGTCATGGCCAGCACTACCTGCAGGGGTAGTCGTGGTAGTAGTAGGGTAGTTAGTAGTAGTGGTAGTAGTGGTAGTNGTAGTGGTAGTTAGTAGAAGTAGTTAGTAGTAGTAGTGGGGGTAGTAGTAGTGGTAGCTAGAAGTAGTGGTAGGTAGTGGTGGTAGTAGTAGTGGTAGTTACTAGAAGTAGTTAGTAGTAGTAGTTATAGTTGTAGTAGTGGTACTCAACGTTGCTGGGCTCGTGGTACGTCATGGTCAGAGCTACTGCAGGGGTAGTGGTGGTAGTGGTAGTTAGTAGTGGTAGTTGGGGTGTAGGGAGCTCGTAGAGGTAGTACCTTTGTTTTCTGGTAGCTGCACTCAATTTTTGAGTGGACGGAAACACTGGTCCTCATCCATCTCCTAAATCTCTCATGTCTGGCTCCTAGTGCCACACCCCGGTAAACCGCTTCAGCTGGCGGGCTAAACGACGTGAGGGGGTGATGTCAACACTGCATCACTGGGCGAATGAACTCCCACGACGGAGTCACCGGCCAGGGCGGAAGGGTCTCGTTAGGACCCAACGGCCAAGTGTTCGGGACTAAGGCGCGCCACTTCGTTACTTGGACTGCGGCTGTGGCCTACCAGCTATGGTTTGAAATAGCAGGGAAGGTGGTTCTCTCAGCCTTGGAAGGCCGTCTACCTAGGAGAAGGAAACTCTGATGTAAAACCTACGGCCCGAGGACCTCGCTGTCACCGTCCCAGCTTGCTAGGCCATGGCAGATGAACCCCGGGTTTAAAGGGTGGGGTCAGTTCTGCGCACACTGCACTCCACTTGAAAGCTCCTTTGCGCAGGCAAGAAGGAAATCTTCACGTCTACCCCCCCCCCCCCCGGTCTCACTAAGTCCTGTAGCGATGGGAAAGGGGCGAACTCGGCAGGTGTAAGATGACACTGGCAGCCGCAGTCTCAATCCTGCATGCAGGCGACTCAGGCGCAAGTGGTCGTCTGATGATGACCTGGAAACGACATCATCACCCGGCAGCACCCTGAGCGACCAAGCAGCCTTTTCTAGGACAGCACTGCTTGCTCCACACGGAGAGGGGCCTAGAAAAGGTGGCCTAAACAAAGCTCGTCTCCTCCTCCCTCAGTTGGCTTACCGCGGTCAACGGGCATCTTCATAAGCGGTCGAATTACATCAAAGAATCGACGGCGCATCCCACTCGCCTTAAACGGTGGAAAGGACTCAAACTCGCATGCTGGAACATCAGAACCATGCTAGACTCAGCTGACAGCACTCGACCTGAGCGACGATCTGCTCTAATTGCACACGAACTCGCTCTGCTGGATGTTGACATCGCGCCCTCAGCGAAATCCGCTTTTCAGAGGAAGGCAGTCTGAGGGAGCATGGCGCAGGTTACACTCTCTACTGGTCAGGTAAACCAGCGACAGAGAGACGCCGTTCAGGTGTCGGCTTCATGATCAGGGACTCTATCGCTACCAAGCTTGCAAGCCTGCCAACTGGTCACTCTGACCGCATCATCTCAATGCGTCTACCACTTCGTGACCAACAACACGCAATGCTGCTCAGTGTGTACGCTCCAACTCTCCAAGCAGATCCCGCTGATAAAGACAAGTTTTACTCCGACCTACGCAGCCTTCTGCAGGATATCCAGCTGACGACAAGATTGTCATCCTTGGCGACTTCAACGCCAGAGTGGGCAGAGACTCGGAAACCTGGAAAGGCGTACTTGGAAGGCACGGCGTGGGCAGCTGCAACGACAATGGACGCTTGTTACTTGAACTCTGTGCAGAACAGCAGCTTTCCATTACCAACACCATCTTCCAGCAGAAAGACAGTCTGAAAACAACCTGGATGCACCCTCGGTCAAAACATTGGCATCTCATAGACTACATCCTTGTGCGCCAGCGTGACCTAAAAGATGTCTTTCACACCAGGGTAATGCCCAGCGCCGAGTGTCACACAGACCACCGTCTTGTCCGCTGCAAACTCAGCTTTCACTTTAAACCCAGACCAAGAAACGGTGGCGCCCGAGGAAGAAGCTCAAAGTCTGCAGCCTTCAGTCTGCCGCGGTCAAAGCAGCTTTCCAGAAAAGCCTACGATCTAGGCTAGAGGAACCGAGCTGCCTAGGAGACTCGCCTCCGATTCCTGAAGTGCTGTGGGACCGCATCAAAACTGTTGTTCTGCAAACATCTGAAGATACCCTCGGATTCTCCACGAAGAAAAACAGAGATTGGTTCGATGAGAACAACTTAGAAGTCCAGGTGCTGCTGTCAAAGAAGAGATCAGCACACCAGGCCCACCTGGCCCGACCATCCTGCCCGCACAAAAAAGCAGCCTTCCGCCTGGAATGCAGCACCATCCAGCGCAAGCTTCGAGAGATTCAGAACGAGTGGTGGACCAACCTCGCAGTAAAACTCAGGTTTGCGCTGATACTGGCGACTACAGGGGATTCTACGAAGCCCTAAAAGCGGTATATGGCCCCTCGTACCAAATCCTGAGCCCCCTGCGGAGTGCAGACGGGAAAAAACTGCTCACTGAAAAGGACTCAATCCTGAACCGCTGGTCTGAGCACTTCTACACGCTCTTCAATGCTAGCCGCTCAGTCCAAGAACCAGCGATTGACCGCATCCACAACAACCAGTGAAAACCGAACTGGATGTGGCACCAACATTACAAGAGACTGAGGAAGCCATTAAACAGCTGAAGAGTGGTAAAGCTGCAGGAGTCGATGGCATCCTCCTGAAGTATGGAAGAACGGAGG
Source organism: Lethenteron camtschaticum (assembly GCA_018977245.1). Taxonomy (NCBI): domain Eukaryota; kingdom Metazoa; phylum Chordata; class Hyperoartia; order Petromyzontiformes; family Petromyzontidae; genus Lethenteron; species Lethenteron camtschaticum. The sequence continues at coordinate 245,728 of WFAB01001256.1, read as the reverse complement.
CCCAGCACTGCACACCAAACTCCATGAATTCTTCGTCTGCTGCTGGGAGCAGGGTAAACTCCCTCAAGATCTCAAAGATGCAGTCATCATCACCCTGTACAAGAACAAAGGGGAGAAATCAGACTGTTCCAATTATCGTGGCATAACACTTCTGTCCGTCGCCGGCAAAATCCTCGCAAGAGTACTGCTGAATAGACTGGTACCCGCAATAGCTGAAGATCACCTCCCAGAGACCCAGTGTGGCTTTAGAGCCAACCGGGAACCACAGACATGGTGTTTGTCCTGAGGCAGATTCAGGAAAAGTGCCGGGAGCAAAACAAAGCACTGTACGTCACCTTTGTGGACCTGACAAAAGCGTTTGACACCGTGAGCAGGCAGGGACTTTGGAAAATCCTGGACAAGCTAGGCTGCCCACCGAAGTTCCTCACCATGATCGTCCAGCTTCATGAAGACCAGCTTGGACAAGTCAGACATAGCAACAATCTCTCGCAGCCCTTCCCTATTGCAAACGGCGTGAAACAGGGCTGTGTTCTTGCTCCCACGCTGTTCACCATTTTGTTCAGCATGATGCTCCAGCAGGTCACAGAGGACATCGACGACGCTGATGGCGTATACATCCGTTTTCGTCTCGACGGGAGCGTGTTCAACCTGAGGCGTTTGCAGGCCCACACAAAGACCATGGAGCAACTGATCAGGGAGCTGCTTTTTGCTGACGATGCCGCCCTCCTTGCTCATACAGAGGCAGCTATGCAGCGAATTACGTCCTGTTTCGCGAAAACAGCTCAGATCTTCGGCCTTGAAGTCAGCCTGAGGAAGACTGAAGTTCTTCATCAGTCCGCACCCCATGAGGAGCACCATCCACCAAGCATCTTCATTGAACAAACAGAACTGAAAGCTGTCCACCAGTTCAGCTACTTGGGGTGCGTCATCTCGTCTGACGCCAAGATCGACAACGAAGTCGACAACAGGCTGGCCAAGGCAAACAGTGCATTTGGCAGACTATACAAACGTGTCTGGAACAACAGAAACCTTAAAAGAGCCACAAAGGTCAACGTCTACAAAGCTGTTGTGCTGACCACTCTCCTGTATGGCGCTGAGTCCTGGGTCACGTACCGTCGTCACCTGAGTCTCCTCGAGCGTTTCCATCAGCGCTGCCTCCGCACAATCTTCAATATTCACTGGAGTGACTTCGTCGCCAACACTGAAGTCCTCAAGTCAGCGAAGGTCATCAGCATCGAGGCCATGGTCCTCAAGACACAGCTTCGTTGGGCAGGGCACATCGCCAGGATGGAGAACCACCGCTTGCCGAAGATTGTGCTGTATGGGGAACTGTCCTCTGGCCATCGCGACATAGGGGCACCACGAAAGCGATACAAAGACTCCCTGAAGAAGTCCCTCACTGCTTGCTGCATCGATCACGTCAGTGGGCAACACAAGCAGCTGATCGCAACTCCTGGCGGCACACAGTTCACCAGGCCACCTCCTTCTTCGAAGATACCCGCAGGGCCCGTATGGAGGACAAAAGGAGAAGGAGGAAGAACCATGATCCTCAGCACCCATCCCAGATGAGACCTATACTTGCAGCTGTTGTGGCAGGACCTGCTTGTCCACATAGGCCTCTTCAGCCACCAGCGTGCCTGCAGAAGACGTGGATGTCCTTCCTAGATCTTCGTTCGCGAAGCCAAGCCATGATCATGATGAGTTAGTAGTAGTGGTAGTAGTTGTAGTAGTAGAAGTAGTGGTAGTAGTAGTAGTGGTAGTAGTAGTGGTAGTAGTAGTGTAGTAGTAGTGGTAGTGTAGGTAGTAGTGGTAGTGTAGTGGTAGTAGTAGTAGTGNTAGTAGTAGTAGTAGTGGTGGTAGTAGTGTAGTAGTAGTGGTGGTAGTAGTAGTGGTGGTAGTAGTAGTAGTGGTAGTAGTAGAAGTAGTGGTAGTAGTAGTAGTAGTAGTGGTAGTTAGTAGAAGTAGTGGTAGTAGTAGTAGTGTAGTAGTAGTAGTGGTAGTAGTAGTAGTGGTAGTAGAAGTAGTGGTAGTAGTAGTGGTAGTAGTAGTAGTAGTGGTGNTAGTAGTAGTAGTTAGTAGTAGTGNTAGTAAGTGGTAGTAGTAGTAGTGGTAGTAGTAGTGGGGTTAGTAGTGGTAGTAGTAGTGGTAGTAGTCCCTGTAGTTGTTACAGTGTGTGTGGTCACCCTTCTTAAAGAGGAGGACCACCAGGGCATCCTTCCAATCCTGCGGAACCCGTCCAGTGGTCCAGACTGTTGTTATGATGTCATGTAGGGCAGTCTCTGCACAAACGCCACCCTCCCTCAGTGGTTAGCTTTGGAGGTCATCTCTGCCCGGTGACTTTCTCTGTCTCAGACTCTGGATCGCATTTAGTACTTCCTCAACAGATGGCACCTCAGCCAGCCACTCAAAGGGGGTGACTTCTTGTTCCAATATTTGAGGCACCGCAGCCTCAGCAGGGTCACCCCCCTTTGTCCCACGATGTTTTCCAGGCTGAGGGATTTCCAATCCCCAGGAATTCACAGAAATGCTCAGCAAATCTGCAAACCTGTTCCTGGGGTCGGAGATTGGATCACGGTTCTTTCCTCTAATGATGGTAATAGGTGTGGTGCTGCAGGTTACTTTTTGATGGAGTTAAAGAGCGATTTTTTGATCGCGGGCCACTGAGGCAGACTCCATTACCGCAGCAACCCGCGACCACCAACCATCCTTGCAGCGCCTCACGGCTCTCCGAACCTCCAAGCGAAGGCTGCAGTAAGCCTCCTCATTCTTCGATTTGGGATGCTGTAGCCGATGAGAGTGGGCCTGTCGCTTTTCTCAGCCTGCCTGAACACCTCTTCTGTCAGCCAGGGTCTCTGGGGGGTCTGGATCGTGTAACCAAAGCAGCCATTGCAGCTGCATGAGTCACAGTTCTAAACCTCGCCCATTTCCGTTCGACATCTGGAGGAGTGGGGGACGATGCCAACCCCAGCCGCAAGTGATGATGAAATTCTCGCTTGCAACTTCCATCAGCTAGCTGAGACCATGCAACTAAGGGTTTGAATGGGGTCCTGGGTGTACACCCACCACCGGAGTGGAAGAATGGCAGGCGCATCTTACAGATGACTAGTCGATGGTCAGTGGGCAGATCAGCTCCACGGTAGGTCCCGGTGTCAAGGACATGGGCTCGCTTCCGCTGGTTTGTCACTATGTAGTCCAGCAGATGTTCTTGCTTGGACCTGGCGTGCATCCATGATGTTGTGTGGATGCGCCGATGCCGTGAACATCATGTTGGTAATTACAAGCCCAGGGCTGCACAAAAATTTAGCAGCCTCCTACCGTTGTTATTGAGCTGATCTGGCCCATGTCTTCCAATCACTCCAGACCAGGTGCCAGCATCATGACCAACTCGGGCATTGAGGTCACCCAACAAGATGACTCTGTCCCGAGTGGCCACTTTAGCCAGCACCTGTGAGAGGAGGTTATAGAAGGCATCTGACTCATCGCTTTGCCTGCATCCCTCCATGGATATTCGTCTTCAATGGGGGCACAAGTAACCACGACCACCACTCGTCGCCTCCGGTTGACGGGAAGGCAAGCCCAAAGTAGCCTGGGGCTTACAGCTTCCCACACCTCACCGCCACGCTCCACACCCCCTCCATTCTTTTGTTCAGAAGAAGAGCCACTCCCTGTTGTTTGGCAGTCTCCTGCCCCGAGTAGAGGACTGTCCACCCATCATGGTGGCAGGAGCCAGAGCTGGTCCACCTGGCCTCCTGAATGCCACAGAGATCCAGGCAGTACCGGTCCAGCTCCCGACAGAGGAGTGGCAGCCTCTCCTCTACAGTGAGTGTTCCAACATTCCACGTGGCCACACGTAGTGGTTTTTTCTTGCTTCAGGAGGAGCCCCGAGGGTGAAGATTCAATCTCCTGGCTCTGCCAAATGGGGATTGGCCCAGAGCCGTCATGTACGCCTGTCCCCCTGGGGCCTCCGGCACAAGCTTAATTCGTTTTTAAAATCGTAGTTTGATGGTAATTAATTGAAGGTGGAGGGGTATCCAGCCCCTCGCACCCGTCCAGAGCACCCGTTTGGCCGCTGTGGTGGCTACAAACGCCATGAAGGGAGAGGACAATCTGAGTTGGCCTCCCCCACGGCACTGCCACCACAGCGTTGACGTTTGGCACCACGAGGAGGTAGGGAGTTGTTTTTGCCGGACAAACAGACAAAAAGAGACACACACACACAGACAGTTACACACAGACACACATACAGTGACACACATACAGACAGCCAAAAGCAATAACCGCCATTCGCCACTAAGTAGCGGTCACGTCACCACGACGCTTGTGCCAGGCCATGTTCACCTTGAGGCTACCACGTGAAGTGTCGAACGCCCGCTGGCAGGAGGTCATGGGGCAGACCCAGCAGGTGCCACGGGTCGACTGACTGAGATGACCGAGATGACACACACAGAGACACACACACTACACGCACACAGAGACATCCACACACACACACGCACACACTCACGCACACACATGCACACACACGAACACACACATACACCTACCCGGAAAGCTTTCTTGGCCATGGCATCATTCTTGTCTCCGAACCTCCAGGGCTGACCACCTCCACCACCACCTCCACCACCTCCACCACCTCCACCACCACCTCCACCACCACCTCCACCACCACCACAACCACCAGCTTCACCACTAGCAGACAAAGACAAATATCCCCGTGTAGCCTTAGAAAACTGCTGGGCAAGTTCTGTTAGCGAGTAGCAGATACTCATAGATAACACTACCACCATCACCATCACCACCACCTCCACCACCTCCACCACCACCACCACCAACACCTTCACCATCACCTCCACCACCACCTCCACCATCACCACCACTACCATCACCTCCACCATCACCACCACCACCATCACCATCACCACCACCTTCACCACCATCACCACCACCACCATCACCACCACCTCCACCACCACCACTCCCCCCCCCATGTTAGGGGACCAGGGTGACCTACCCTGTAGCTGGTGTTGATGCCCTGAGTCTCTGTGCGTAGAGGTTGATGTGGATGAAGACGAAGTCGCCGCTGGTCATGCCCATCACTCGCGCCACGAGCAGCAAGCGGCGGAAGGCGCGGGGGAGCAGCACACGTAGATCACTGTGGTTCACACACACACTCAAATATATACTTATATATATATATATACACTTATATATACACATATATACACTTATATATACACACTTACACACACGTAGATCACTGTGGTTCACACACACACACTCATATATACACATCATATATATACTCTCGAATATATACTTACACACATGTAGATCAATGTGGTTTACACACACACTCATATATATACTCATACTAGCTGTACTACCCGGCTTCGCCCGGGACTTGTATCCAGCACGGCCGGCCGGCTTTGTCTCCCCAGTGGCGATGTTTTAACGCCACACCAGTTACTCGCTTTGAGGCTGAGTCCCTCCCTCACCGCTCTCCCTCCCTCACCGCTCTCCCTCCCTCACCGCTCTCCCTCCCTCACCGCTCTCCGTGTTTATGAATAATGTTTGCGAAAGCGTATGTGTTAAAAAAGACTCACGTTACTTAATAACCAGGCTACAGTCTACATTATAGACTGGCAGTACAGGCACCCAGATAAATAAGCAGGCAACACTGTACATTATAGACTGCCAGTAAGCTCAGGCAGCTTAATGAGTATTTGTTGAGTGTAAATGTAAGCAATCGATTTTTGGCGCGTCGTGTTTAAAAGTAATGAGACAGTTGTTTTGGCAGAAAAAATGTTAATTGTTGTGGTTTGACGTTTGAACACACGGGTGGGCAAAAGCAGTGAACTATTATTCTTTTATGAACGTGACACTTTTTTAGTGAATGGCCGTGTTGGGTGGTGGAGGGTTACAACACATTAATAAATAAGGCGATCTAAAGGCAATAACGATGTTTATGATTAATGGTCGTGAAAGGCCACGTGTTACAAATTGACTAACTTTACTTAAGAACCAGGCTACAGTGTACATGATAGACTGGCAGTACACGCACCAGCTGAATAAGCAGGCTACAGTGTAGATGATAGACTGGCAGTACGCTCACCCAGCTTAATGACTATTGGTACAATGAACATTGAAAGAATCGATAATTGGCGCGTGCGGTTGAAACAGAATTATACAGTTGTTTTTGCATGGGAAATGGTAATTGTTGTGGTTTTACGCTTGAACACACCGGTGGGCAAAAGCAGTCAATTGTTATTGTTTTCTGAACGTGACAATTTTGTTCCTGATTGGGCGTGTCGGGTGGTGGATAAGGGTTCCAACACATTAATAATTAAGCCGATCAAAACCCAATAACGTTGTTTATGAATAATGGTGGCGAAAGCGTATGTGCTACAAATTGACTAACTTTACTTAATAACCAGGCTACAGTCTACATGATAGACTGCCAGTAGACGCAGGCAGCAGAATAAGCAGGCTACAGTGTACATTATAGGCGGCCAGTACGCTCAGCCAGCTTAATGGCAATTTGTACAAAGAACATTTAAAGAAGGGATTATAATAACCAGGATACAGTGTACATGATAGACTGCGAGTACACCCACTCAGCTTCATAAGCAGGCTAGAGTCTACATTTTAGAGTGGCAGTACGCTCCCCGAGCTTAATAAGCTGGCTACAGTCTACATTATAGATTGCCAGTACACTGACCCAATTAAATAAGCAGGCTACAGTCTACATGATAGAGTGCCAGTACGCTGACGCAGCTTAATGACTATTTGTACAGTAAACATTAAAATAAAAGAATATTGGCGCGTCGGGTTTAAAAGTTATAGTAAATGCACACATAGTTGTGGGGGGGGGGGAGTGAAGAGGACGTGAAACTTTGAAGATTTTACCTCAGAGTCGCGTGGTGGCTGTGGAGGCCTAGTAGCGTGCAGAGGCTCCGGCCTCGCCTAAATGACCCACCCGGCAGAGGCAGGGTACGGGTGGCGTTCCCCCCCCCGCGCTACAATAATACTGTCTAATCGCTATAATTTTATTATCTACCGACCCTATAATAGTAATTGGACACATTGGGTGGGAGGGGAGTGAAGAGGACGTGAAACTTTGAAGAATTAACCTGAGAGTCGCGTGTTAATGCGTGCGCCTATTTTTAACGCTAATTCAAAATGGCGTCCACCCGCGGCGAAGGCGTCGCTACGCGTTGCCAGGGGCAACCGCCGTCCAATGAAAGCGGCGAAGGCGTGGCCACCCGTTGCCAGGGGCAACCGCCGTCCAATGAAACTGCAGCCGCGGCGAAGGCGTCGCTAGCCGTTGCCAGGGGCAACCGCCGTCCAATGAAAGCGGCGAAGGCGTCGCTAGCCGTTGCCAGGGGCCACCGGCGTCCAATGAAAGTGCGTATGGTCCGGCGACACACACACACAGACAGACAGACAGACAGATTCGCGATTTTATATATATAGATATATATTCTTATATATATATACATACACTTATATATATACACTTACACACACGTAGATCACTGTGGTTCACACACACTCACAAATATATACCAAAGACAGGTTTATTTTGAGCCTAGTCTCTGGTGTAGACCAATCAATTTCAAAGACAATGTACATATATTGTATTATCTGAGTGATTTTTGTTTGCATTCTGACCACAAGCACTGTGGTTAATGCAGACATGATTCCTTGTAAAAGGTTTCAGTTTGGTGTTTTAACATCTTAACACAGCTGTTTTGTTGCCAGGAAAATAAGTGGAAAAACCTATTCTCAGCTTTTGGTCCTGTCAAAGGAGGTCCCATGATGAAACGTAATGCTTTCGTGGCTGAGATTTGTGCGATTTATGCTAATTAATGGGCATGCTAATTTCTACAGCCCCCACCCATTCCTGCAATGAGATTCATGCTAATTAATCGGCATGCAAATTTCTATAGCCCCCACCCAATGCCTGCAATGAGATTCATGCTAATTAATCGCATGCTAATTTCTCCAGCCCCCACCCAATCCTGCAATGAGATTCATGCTAATTAATTGGCATGCAAATTTCTCCAGCCCCCACCCATTCCTGCAATGAGATTCATGCTAATTTATTGGCATGCAAATTTCTCCAGCCCCCACCCAATCCCTGCAATGAGATTCATGCTAATTTATTGGCATGCTAATTTCTCCAGCCCCCACTCATCTCTGTACGCCACAAACCCTCCCTCCCCCCCGAACTCCTGCAGCGACGAAAGCTTTAAGTTACTCTACAAACACCCCCCCCCCGTGCCTATGTGTAATGTTCTTGTAGGGAGATGGAGTCGTCGTGGAGGCAACACGGTGTATTTATAATATAACAGGGTACACTTCAACCATAACACAAAGGGGTAGTGGCCCCTTTCACCCACTCACTGGGGAGGTACAGCCTCCGGGCTATCGTACCTAGTCACTCTGACTCCTCAAGCCCTCCGGCTGGCTAGACCTAGGGGAGGCTGACCCACCGCTGGTCCGGTGGGTCCCTGACCACTGGCCCGCCCAGACCTGGCCCTTACAAGGACATCAGGCCGAGGGATCATCAGGGTCCTAACCCCACGACCACTGGCACCGCACTGAACCCCGGCCCTTAGAAGGACGTCGGCGGCTTGTATCACTTGAAGACGGAGGCCTGTGTTGCTTCCTTGATACAGCTATCGTGCTGTGACTGTTCCACCTGAAGACGGAGGCTTGTGTTGCTTCCGAAACGTCGTGATTTTTATTTTATTTTTATTTTACTTTTATTAATTTTAATTTTTTACCTACCGCCTTATATACTCTTTCTCCCTGAGGGGTGGGGGGCTCTGTGGGATCGTAGACACTGCCCACAGCCCCCTCCCCCCCGGCGGGTCCCAGCCAGGAATACACAACCTCCCCATACCGGTAAGCACCCTGGTTCTGGCGCACGTGTGTGTGTCAACATGACCACCACACATGTAAAGCCACAACAGCGGATCATGCATTCTCACCTGATGACGGACGCTTGTGTTGCGAGCGAAGCGTCGTGTTTTTTTTTCATTATTATTTTGTCCATCTACATGACTTTGCCGAAATAACGAGAGAATAAGTAGTATCCATTGACTCTGTCGTTGTATCTGCTGACTCTACAGTAGCAACTACTAAGCCAGTAGTAGCTACTGACTGTTTAGACTATAGTAGTATCTACTGGCCCTACAGTAGTAAGGGCCGCTATCCCCCCCCCCACTGCAATAATAGTATCTAAGTGCTATAATATTAGTATCTACTGATCCTATACTAGTAAGTGCACACATTGGGGTGGGAGGGGAGACAAGAGGACATGACCTTTGATGAATTTACCTCAGCTTTGCGTGTATTTTTTTAGCATTTTTAACGCGAACGAGAAATGCCCCCGCCCCCCGCCCCCCTTACCGATGACGCGCGTGCATTGCTAGAGGCAACTCCCGGGCAGCTTTAGCGGCAAGATGAAATAATTAAATAATGAACAAATTTCTAATTTAACTACTTTCAAGTTGACGGATAGGAAAACGGAAAAGCGCTGACTCACCACGGGGCTCAGGGCGTGGTACCCGGCTACTTTTCTTTTAAACGTGAACCCCACGGTTCTCGAGCCAAATCCTTCGCAAGTTGTGTGCGCACAGACACAGAGACAGACAGATAGATAGATGGACAGACAGATGGACAGACGGATAGACCGACAGACAGACGGACAGACTAAAAATTACGTTTTTAGGTAAGATATATATACATACACTTATATATATCCAGCAGATGTAATGCATCGACTGACTGAGAAGACTGGCTGATGCACCACCTGTGCCCCCTACTGTGCCAACTTGTTGGGCTTTAGCCACCCGGCGCTCCGCTCGTTGTTGTGAGCGTCGTTCCTACGCCCTCTATTATTGTTGGAGGGCGACTGCCTCCAACTGCCCAGTAGCGTCCTTCACGAGCCTCCTCCACAGAGGACGATCTTGACACCGCTGGTACTAGTCATCGGCAAGTCCACTCAGCTCCACGTCCTCCTTTACCACCTCGCTCCATCTCTGCTCTAGCCGGTACCACGCCCGTTTAACCCCTCGATCCGGCCAAACAGAAGTTGCTTGGGTATGCGGCAGCTGGGCATGCAGGCTGCATGACCCAGCAAACGCAGCGTTGCCTGCCGTAGTAGCTCACCGATGGAACTTTGTCCAGATCTTTCAATGATTTGTGAGCTCCTCACACAATCCAGCCTGGTTAAACCCAGGATGGATCGTAGGCAGGCCAGTCTAAACGTTTCTAACCGGCAAAGATGTTCAATTAGGGGGTCTACATTTCGCAAGCGTAGAGAAGGGAGGGAATGACTGTGACCGAGAAGACCTGAAGCTTCTTGCGGAGCGACAGACCAGATAGCTTCCACACAGCAGCGTTATGCAATCGGTGAAAAGATAATGCCGCTCGACTGATTCGGAGTGAGACCACTGCTGTCAAACCGGAGCGGGTCATGAGCACACTGCCCAGGTATGGGGGGAAACTCTCCACTGTCTCCACAACTGCCCCATCACCAATTGGGAGTTGTGGGGGTGGAGTGTTCGATGGCACCCACCCACCCACTCACTCACTCGTCCACCTACGCACCCACTCACCAACCTCCTCACCCACCCACCCACTTACCCACCCACTCACCCACTCACCCACTCACCCACCCACCACTCACCCACCCACCACCCACTCACCCACCCACCCACTCAACCCCCACTCCTCCACCCACCCACTCACTCACCAACCCACCCACACACCCACTCACTCACCCACACCCCCTATCCCCGGCTCACCCCTCGCCCGAAGCCGCATCTCCTCGAGCATCCCGGCGAGCTCCACGACACGCGCCTCCTCCCGGAACGCCATCGTGGCCGCGCTCACGTTGGCCCCGTCGGCGGCGGTGAGGCCCCGTGGAGGCCGCCCGCCGCGAAGAAGCACGGCCGCTCGTCGGTGACGCGGTCCGAGTAGGCCACCAGCGCCCGCCGGCTCCACCCGGCGTGCGCGTGGAGGGACGCAGCGAAGCGGCCGAGCTTGCCGTGGGAGGGCCCCACGCGGGTCACCAGGCCCAGGTCGCCTCCTGTTGCTGCTGAGGAGGAGGAGGAGGAGTGGGAGGAGGAGGATGATGAGTGGGAGGAGGAGGAGGAGTCGAGTTTGCCGTGGGAGGGCCCCACGCGGGTCACCAGGCCCAGGTCGCTGCCGGCTACTCCTCCTCCTCCTGTTGCTGAGGAGGAGGAGTCGAGCTTGCGAATATCACGGACGATGTCGCGGACGCCGCTGACGCCGATCTGTTGATCTCCACCGCTGGTCTGTCCACCGCTGCCGCCAATCTGTCGATCGCCACCGCTGATCTGTCCTCCGCTGCCACCAATCTGTCGAAGGTCACCGCTGGTCTGTCCACCGCTGCCGCCAATCTGTCGATCGCCACTGCTGATCTGTCCTCCGCTGCCACCAATCTGTCGATGGTCACCGCTGGTCTGTCCACCGCTGCCGCCAATCTGTCGATCGCCACTGCTGATCTGTCCTCCGCTGCCACCAATCGGTCGATCGCCACCACTGGTCTGTCCACCGCTGCCACCAATCTGTCGATGGTCACCGCTGATCTGTCCACCACTGCCACCACCACCACCACGATCACCACCATCACTACCACCACCGCCACCACCACTATCACGTCCACCACCACCACTACCACCACCACCACCACCCCTCCTCCCCCTCCTCCATCGAGCTGCGCTGCCGCGCCCGGCGGTGAGGAGCGGCGTCCCCCAGCGAGCGGCGAATGGCGCCACGTGGCGCGCCGCGTAGGAGCAGCCAGGCCCAGCAGCACGTGCGGGGGGCGCCGGCCTGGAGGCGAAGGTCGACGGCCGCCAGCGGCGCCAGCGACTCGGAGCAGCGGCCAGCGGCGTCGGCCGCGTCCGCGTGGACCAGCACGAAGCGCAGCCGCGGCGGCGGTGGTGGTGTGGTGGTGGGGTGGTGGTGTGATGGTGATGATGGCGGTGATGGTGACGATGATTGTGGCGATGGTGATAGGGGTGGCGATGACGATGATGATTGTAATGATGATGGCGATGATGATGATATCGATGATAATGATGATATCGACGACGGCGATGACGACGGCGATGGCAATGATGATAGAGATGACGATGATGTCGACGACGATGATGACGGCGATGGTGGGAATAATTGTGGTGATGGTGATGGGGTGACGACGACGATGATGATGATGACGATGATGGCGATGATGATGGCGATGACGATATCGACGGCGATGATGACGGCGATGATTGTGGTGATGGTGATGGGGGTGACAATGACGACGACGATGATGATGATGATGACGATGATGATGATGATGGCGATGATGACGATGATGATGGCGATGATGATGATGNTGGCGATGATGATGATGATGGCGATGATGATGATGACGATGATAACAATGATGGTGACAATGATGATGATGACGACGATGATGACGATGATGACAATGATGGCGACAATGATGATGATGATAACGATGATGGCGACGGCGATGGCTTCGACGTGGCCGCCTCCTCCTCCCGGCCGCCGTCGTCCTGCCGGTTGAGGGCGTCGATGGCGATGAGGAGAGCCGGAGCCACGCGGGGCCAACTCCAGGGTAGCGGCAGCCACGCAGGGTAGCAGCGCGCCAGAGTGATGGTGATGGGCGGTGGTGGTGGGGGTGGTGGTGATGGTGGCGGCGGTGGTGGTGGTTGGTGGTGATATTGTTGATGTTGTTGATGCTGTGGGTGGGGTTGTTGTTGGTGGTGGTGGTGTTGTTGGTGGTGTTGTTGGTGTGGTGGTGTTGTTGTTGGTGGTGTTGGTGGTGGTGTTGTTGTTGGTGGTGGTGTTGTTGGTGGTGGTGGTGTTGTTGTTGGTGGTGGTGTTGTTGGTTTTGAGGCTCATGGAGGAGGTGGAGGAGGTAGCGGATAAACCNGCCTCGTTCCTCGTGGTAGGAGCAGCAGTGGCAGTAGCAGTGGCAGTAGCAGTGGTAGCAGTGGTGGTAGCAGTGGTAGTAGCAGCAGCGGGGTAGTCGTGGTAGTAGCAGTGGTAGGAGCAGTAGTAGTTGCAGTGGTAGCAGTGGTAGTAGCAGTGGTAGTAGCAGCAGCAGCGGTAGGAGCAGTGGTAGTAGCAGCGGGGGTAGTAGTGGTAGTAGCAGCGGGGTAGTCGTGGTAGTAGTAGCAGCAGCAGCGGTAGTAGCAGCAGCGGCAGCGAACAGCAGCAGGGCTGCTGTTACAGCTGCAGGCATCACTGTTGTGACAGTGAGGTCGTGTGTAGTGTGTATGTAGTGTGTAGTGTAGTGTGTAGTGTAGTGTGTAGTGTAGTGTGTANTGTATGTAGTGTATAGTGTAGTGTGTGTAGTGTAGTAGNGAGTAGTAATANTGGTGTATAGTAGTGTAGTGTATTAGTGTAAGTATAGTGTAGTGGTAGTGTATAGTGTAGTGTATAGTAGTGTATAGTGTAGTGTATAGTCTATAGTTGTGTAGTGTGTAGTGTAGTGTATAGTAGTCTATAGTGTAGTCTATAGTAGTGTAGTGTATAGTGTAGTGTGCAGTCGAACGTAGTGTAGTGTATAGTGTAGTGTATAGTAGTGTATAGTAGTGTATAGTGTAGTGTATAGTAGTGTATAGTGTAGTGTATAGAACAGTGTATAGTAGTGCAGTGTAGTGTACAGTGTAGTGTATGGTAGTGTAGTGTATAGTGTATAGTGTAGTGTCTAGTGTAGTGTGTAGTGTAGTGTATAGTAGTGTAATGTATAGTTTAGTGTCTAGTGTAGTATATAGTGTAGTGTGTAGTGTAGTGTATAGTAGTGTAGTGTATAGTGTCTAGTGTAGTATATAGTGTAGTGTGTAGTGTAGTGTATAGTGTAGTGTATAGTGTAGTGTATGTACGTTGAACTTATGTCGCACCGTACGAAGCGACTGTGCCTATCGGAGGTGCAGGCGACGATGGTGACGATGGCGACAATGAGTGGGAGGCTCCGTTGTTGGCGCCGGCGTCTCTGCGCGGTGCGGAGTTTGTGGGAGAGGGGGTGGAGAGGGGAGGGAGAGGGGAGTGATTGCCACAGGGAGAGAGGCGGTGCGATAGGAGATGTTGACGACCTCGCCTGGTGCGCAGGAGGTCGTGGGTTCCACATTGAGATGTTGACTACCTCGCCTGGTACGCAGGACGTCGGTTCAATCCCAGACCCAGACGATGCCTGCTGCTGCTGTTCATGTTGAAGTCTGCGTCTCTCTCCCCGTGGTGGTCACAGCGTGGGTTTGTCTCCGGCACCTCCTTAACGCCTACGCCAGTTTTTTGTCGCTGGCTGATATCTGGCTCTGTGGGTCTCTATGGGTCTCTGTGGGTCTCTATGAGTAGGGGTCTCTGCTGGGTCTTTATGGGTCTCTGTGGGTCTCTGTGGGTCTCTATGGGTCTCTGTGGGTCTATGTGGTCTCTGGGTCTCTGTGGTTCTATGGTCTCTGTGGGTCTCTATGGGTCTCTGTGGGTCTCTGTGGGTCTCTATGGGTCTCTGTGGGTTTCGGTGGGTATTTGTAGGTCTGTATGAGTCTACGTGAGTCTCTATGGGTCTCTATGGGTCTGTTTTTTCTCTGTGGGTCTCTGTGGGTCTATGTGGGTCTCTATGGGTCAATGTGGGTCTCTGTGGGTCTCTGTGGGTCTCTATGGGTCTCTGTGGGTTTCTGTGGGTATTTGTAGGTCTGTATGAGTCTACGTGAGTCTCTATGGGTCTCTATGGGTCTGTTTTTTCTCTGTGGGTCTATGTGGTTCTATGTGGGTCTCTGTGAGTCTCTGTGAGTCTCTGTGGGTCTCTGTGGGTCTCTGTGGTCTATGTGGGTCTCTATGGGTCTGTGGGTCTCTGTGGGTCTCTGTCTGTCTATGTGGGTCTATGTGTTTCTATGTGGATCTTTGTGGATTTATGTGGTCTCTGTGGGTCTGTGTGGGTCTCTATGTGTCAATGTGGGTCTCTGTGGGTCTCTATGGGTCTCTGTGGGTCTCTGAGTATGGGTCTCTGTGGGTTTCTGTGCGTCTCTGTGGGTCTCTTTAGGTGTTTGTGGGTTTTTGTGGGTCTCTGTGAGACTTTGCGAGTTTCTATGGGTCTCTTTGGGTCAATGTGGGTTTCTGTGGGTCTCTATGGGTCTCTATGGATCAATGTGGGTCTCTGTGGGTTTCTGTGGGTCTCTGTGGGTCTCTATGAGGATGAGTCTCTGTGGGTTTCTGTGGGTCTCTGGGTCTCTGTGGGTCTCTGTGAGTCTCTATGGGTCTCCATGGGTCTCTGTGGGTCTTTGTAAGTCTACGTGAGTCTCTATGGGTCTCTGTAGGTCTTTGTGGGTCTCTATGTGTCAATGTGGGTCTCTGTGGGTCTCTATGGGTCTCAGTGGGTCTCTGAGTATGGGTCTCTGTGGGTTTCTGTGGGTCTCTGTGGGTCTCTGTAGGTGTCTTTGGTTTCTGTGGGTCTCTGTGAGACTTTGCGAGTTTCTATGGGTCTTTTTGGGTCAATGTGGGTTTCTGTGGGTTTCTGTGGGTCTCTGTAGGTCTCTGTGGTCTCTGTGAGTCTCTATGGGTCTCCATGGGTCTCTGTGGGTCTTTGTAAGTCTACGTGAGTCTCTATGGGTCTCTGTAGGTCTTTGTGGGTCTCTATGTATCAATGTGGGTCTCTGTGGGTCTCTATGGGTCTCAGTGGGTCTCTTTGAGTATGGGTCTCTGTGGGTTTCTGTGTGTCTCTGTGGGTCTCTGTAGGTGTTTGTGGGTTTTTGTGGTCTCTGTGAGACTTTGCGAGTTTCTATGGGTCTCTTTGGGTCAATGTGGGTTTCTGTGGGTCTCTATGGGTCTCTGTGGGTCTCTATGGATCAATGTGGGTCTCTGTGGGTTTCTGTGGGTCTCTGTGGGTCTCTATGAGGATGAGTCTCTGTGGGTTTCTGTGGGTTTCTGTGGGTCTTTGTAGGTCTCTGTGTGTCTCTGTGAGTCTCTATGGGTCTCCATGGGTCTCCATGGGTCTCTGTGGGTCTTTGTAAGTCTACGTGAGTCTCTATGGGTCTCTGTAGGTCTTTGTGGGTCTCTATGTGTCAATGTGGGTCTCTGTGGGTCTCTATGGGTCTCAGTGGGTCTCTGAGTATGGGTCTCTGTGGGTTTCTGTGGGTCTCTGTGGTCTCTGTAGGTGTCTGTGGGTTTCTGTGGGTCTCTGTGAGACTTTGCGAGTTTATATGGGTCTTTTTGGGTCAATGTGGGTTTCTGTGGGTCTCTATGGGTCTCTGTGGGTCTCTATGGATCAATGTGGGTCTGTGTGGGTCTCTTTGAGGATGGGTCTCTGTGGGTCTCTGTGGGTTTCTGTGGGTCTCTGTAGGTCTCTGTGGGTCTCTGTGAGTCTCTATGGGTCTCCATGGGTCTCTGTGGGTCTTTGTGAGTCTACGTGAGTCTCTATGGGTCTCTGAAGGTCTTTGTGGGTCTCTGTGAGTCTCTATGGGTCTCTATGGGTATATTTGGGCCACGTGGTTGAGCTGTGATAGGCCAGCTCAGTGAGGTAACAGGACAGACCCTGCAGGTCTCCATATGTTGTACTACTGTGCCAGGCTAGGTGCATGATTAGGAGGTCACAGGACAGACCGTGCAGGTGCTATGGGTTGACTGCTGTGCCAGGCTATGGTGCAGTGATGAGTCTATAGTGCAGTGTTGAGTCTATGGGCAGTGTTGAGACTATTGTGCAGTGTTGAGTCTATGGTGCAGTGCTGAGTCTATGGGCAGTGTTGAGTCTATGGTGCAGTGTTGAGTCTATGGTGCAGTGCTGAGGCTATGGCAGTGCTGAGTCTATGGGCAATGTTGAGTCTATGGGCAGTGTTGAGACTATTGTGCAGTGGTGAGTCTATGGGCGGTGTTGGTCTATAGGCTGTGTTGAGTCAATGGTGCAGTGATGAGTCTATGGGCAGTGTTGAGTCTATGGGCAGTGATGAGTCTATGGTGCAGTGTTGAGTCTATGGTGAAGTGTTGAGTCTATGGGGCAGTGTTGAGTCTATGGTGCAGTGCTGAGTCTATGAGCAGTGTTGAGTCTATGGTGAGTGTTGAGTCTATGGTGCAGTGCTGAGGCTATGGGCAGTGCCGAGTCTATGGGCAGTGTTGAGTCTATGGCAGTGCTGAGTCTATGGCAGTGTTGAGTCAATGGGGCAGTGTTGAGTCTATGGGCAGTGCTGAGTCTATGGGCAGTGTTGAATCTACGGGCAGTGCTGAATCTATGGGCAGTGTTGAGTCTATGGGCAGTGTTGAGTCAATGGTGCAGTGTTGAGTCTATGGGCAGTGCTGAGTCTATGGACTGCAGTGTTGAGTCTATGGTGCAGTGCTGAGTCTATGGACTGCAGTATTGAGTCTATGGTGCAGTGTTGAATCAATGGCAGTATTGAGTCTATGGTGCAGTGTTGAGTCTATGGTGCAGTGTTGAGTCTATGGGCAGTGCTGAGTCTATGGTGCAGTGTTGAGTCTATGGCAGTGTTGAGTCTATGGGCAGTGTTGAGTCTATGGTGCAGTGCTGAGTCTATGGGCAGTGTTGAGTCTATGGTCAGTGTTGAGTCTATAGTGCAGTGTTGAGTCTATGGTACAGTGTTGAGTCTATGGTGCAGTGTTGAGTCTATGGGCAGTGCTGTGTCTATGGCAATGTGAGTCTATGGTGCAGTGTTGAGTGTATGGCAGTGTTGAGTCTATGGTGCAGTATTGAGTCTATGGTGCAGTGTTGAGTCTATGGTGCAGTGTTGAGTCTACGGTGCAGTGTTGAGTTTATGGTGAAGTGTTGAGTCTATGGTGCAGTGTTGAGTCTATGGTGCAGTGCTGAGTCTATGGTGCAGTGCTGAGTCTATGGTGCCGTGTTGAGTCTATGGTGCAGTGTTGAGTCTATGGTGCAGTGATGAGTCTATAGTGCAGTGTTGAGTCTATGGTGCAGTGATGAGTGTATGGTGCAGCGTTGATTCTATGGGCAGTGTTGAGTCTATGGGCAGTGTTGAGTCTATGGGCAGTGTTGAGTCTATGGGCAGTGCTGGGTCTATAGGCAATGTTGAGTCTATGGTGCAGTGTTGAGTGTATGGCAGTGTTGAGTCTATGGGCAGTGTTGAGTCTATGGTCAGTGTTGAGTCTATGGTGCAGTGTTGAGTCTATGGACTGCAGTGATGAGTCTATGGTGCAGTGTTGAGTCTATGGTGCAGTGATGAGGAGTCTGTTCGGACTCTGTTGTGGATAATCTCATTCAGATTTTCCACTCGTCAACCTGATTAAGCTGCCGCTTGCTCCTTGCCGAGGGAGGGCCACTGTTTCGCGTTATCCGCCTGTTGCCGATGTGGTTTCCTTGCTGCCTTGTGGCGGTGGTCAATAAATCAGACTTACTGAACATTATATATATACACGAATAATCACAATTGTTCTTAAGGTTAATTTAATTCGACGTTGGCTGCTTCCGTTCTTTCATCTCATGTCCGCTCGCACCCGCGTTTTGAATCAGCAACAGTTGGAAGGATTTTGCTGCTGCTGCGGAGAATTTTACACGTGATGAGTGTGGGTTTATGTTGGTCTCTGTTGATCTATATTGGTTTCTGTGAATCTATCTGGTTGCATGTGGGTTTCTGTGTGTCTCTGTGTGTCTCCGTGTGTTTCTGTGTGTCTATGTGGGTCTGTGTGGGTCTCTGTAGGTCTCTGTGTGTCTCCGTGTGTCTCCGTGTGTCTCTGTGTGTCTATGTGGGTCTGTGTCTCTGTGGTTCTCTGTGGGTCTCTGTGGATCTCTGTGGGTTTCTGTGAATCTATGTGGTTGCATGTGGGTTTCTGTGGGTCTGTGTCTCTGTGGTTCTCTGTGGGTCTCTGTGGATCTCTGTGGGTTTCTGTGAATCTATGTGGTTGCATGTGGTTTCTGTGGGTCTGTGTCTCTGTGGGTATCTGTCTCTGTGGGTCTGTGTGGGTCTATGTGGATCTCTGTTGATCTATGTGTGTTTCTGTGAATCTATCTGGTTGTATGTGGGTTTCTGTGTGTCTCTGTGTGTCTCCGTGTGTCTCTGTGTGTCTATGTGTGTCTATGTGTGTCTCTGTGTGTCTGTGTGGGTCTCTGTGGGTCTATGTTTGTCTCTGTGTGTCTATGTGGGTCTGTGTGGTCTGTGTGGGTTTCTGTGGGTCTCTGTGGGACTCTGTGTGTCTTTGTGGGTCTGTGTGGGTCTTTGAGCTGTTATGTGTGTCTCTGTGTGTCTATGTGGGTCTCTCTGTGTCCGTGTGTGTCTTTGTGTGTCTGTGTTGGTCTTTCTGGGTCTGTGTGTGTTTCTGTGGTCTCTGTGGGTCTATGTGTGTCTCTTTGGGTCTCTGTGGGTCTATCTGGGTTTCTGTGGGGGTATGTGGGTCTCTGTGTGTCTATGTGGGTCTGTGTGGGTTTGTGTGGGTTTCTGTGGGTCTCTGTGGGTCTGTGTGGGTTTCTGTGGGTCTATGTGGATCTGTGTGGGTCTCTGTGTGTCTATGTGGGTCTGTGTGGGTCTCTGTGTGTCTATGTGGGTCTGTATGGGTCTCTGTGGGTCTCTGTTGATCTCTATGTGTCCCTGTGGGCCTCTGTTGATATCTATGTGGGTCTCTGTGGGTGGTTGCAGGTCACCATGGGATATCTGTGGGTCCCGTAAAGTCACCACCACCATCGCCGCACAGATCGAGAACGAGTGCGAATGATCGCGGATGCTGATGCTGATTTTTGTTTATTATAATTTACCTTTTCAATTAACAAATAACCACACCATGTCTAGCGCACGAGTCTAGTGCACGCCTTCCGGTAACATAAACCAGAGGGCGCCAGCGGTCTGCTGGAGGCTACACGGGGGATCTTTGTCTTTGTATGCAAAGGGTTCATTAGTGGGTGAGTGGGTGGGTGATTGTGTGAGTGAGTGGGTGGGTGTGTGAGTGTGTGTGTGTGAAGGTGAGTGTGTGAGTGAGTGTGTGAGTGCATGTGTGAGTGAGTGTGTGAGTGAGTGGGTGGGTGTGTGAGTGTGTGTGTGAAGGTGAGTGTGTGAGTGCATGTGTGAGTGTGTGAGTGAGTGGGTGAGTGAGTGTGTGGGTGAGTGCATGTGTGAGTGTGTGTGAGTGGGTGAGTGGGTGAGTGAGTCAGTAAATGGGTGAGTGAGTGGGTGAGTGAGTAGGTGAGTGTGTGTGAGTGGGTGAGTGTGTGAGTGAGTGGGTGAGTGAGTGGTGAGTGAGTGGGTGAGTGGGTGGGTGAGAGGGTGGATGGGTGGGTGGTTAAGTGAGTGTGTGGGTTCGTGTGTGAGTGAGAAGAGATGGAGTGATGTGGTACAGGAGGACGTGGAGCTGAGTGGACTTGCCGATGACAGGTACCAGCGGTGTCAAGATCGGCCTCTGTGGAGGAGGCTCGTGAAGGACGCTACTGGGCAGTTGAAGGCAGTCGCCCTCCAACAACAACGGAGGGCGGAGGAGCGACGCTCACAACAACAAGCGTAGCGCCGGGTGGCTAAAGCACAGCAAGTTGGCACAGTAGGGGGCACAGGTGGTGCATCAGCGAGTCATCTCGGTCATCTCAGTCAGTCGACCCGTGGCACCTGAGTCTGCCCCGTGACCTCTTGCCAGTGGGCGTTCGACACTTCACGTGGCCTCAATGTGCACATAGCCTGGCACAAGCGTCGTGGTGACGTCACCGCCACTTAGTGGCGAATGGCGGTTGTTGTTGTTGTATACTAATGAGGCGAGGCGGGTGTAGTGGTTAGCGCTGTGCTACAAACTTGGCAAACTTAGTTCGATTAACTGTCCTGGCCTCCTCCCCTTGGTCGACTCAGCCTCAAATGAGTACCTGGTGTGGTCTTTAATAACATCGCCACTGGAGAGGCAAAGACGGCCAGACGTGGTACTGGCCAACCACCCCCCTTGTATGCCACAGTTCCAGAGCTTCATAGAATAGCGACGGACCCCGACAAAACAGCGTGCGTGCGAAGGTGGCCGACCCCCAAAATGGTGGGCGAGGTGCGCAGTTTTTGGGGTTCGCCCCTTTTACCGCAGATTTGTGCCTGGCTTTGCCACTATAGCCAAACCGCTCCATGTCCTCCTGCAAGGGCCAAAAATTTCATTGGGAGTCGAAGAAGAGTCGGCGTTTGTAGCTTTGTGGGAGGGGTTGGTCAAAGCGCCCCCTCTCCACTATCCGATTTCTCACGACCCTTGACACGGACGCCAGCGACACCGGGATTGGCGCTTTGCTATCCCAGGTCGTTGACGGTATCGAAAGAGTGGTGGCATATGGGAGTCGTGTGTTATCACCGGCTGAACAACGATATTGCGTGACGCGCCGGGAATTTCTGGCTCGTACATTTTGTGCAGGTATACCGTACCTCTATGGGAGGGCGTTTCAGGTGCGGTCGGATCACGCGCCCTTCAGTATGCACTACGGGTAGAATAACCGTCCGGGCAACTATCGAGGTGGTTGGAAGTCCTGCAGGACTATACCTTTACGGTCTTATACAGGAAAGGGGTCGCCATAATAACACGGACGCTCTTTCAAGGTTACCGCCTCGCGCCTCATGCGCATGCCTCACGGTTCGGGCGGTGTAGGAGTCTTCAGACGAGTTGGCTCGGGCCGTGGTGCGTAGGCGGACGTTTTGCCAGCTGATACAGTCCAAATGCGGGATTGGACGCTCGGTCTTACTCATGATGAATGGGGGAAATTCCAGAAGGAGGACGCCTCCCTACTCAGACTGCAGAGCCGCGTCGGTAAAGTAGAGGGTCGGGGTGCCAGACGAGGAGGTTCACCGGTTGTTCTGGACGAGGGAGTGCTCATGAAATGGGATGCTGACCTTCAATGCTGTGCAATGGTAGTTCCACACGTCCTACGGGGGAGGTTATACGGCTGCAGCACGAACGGTTGATGCACCTTAGGGTTCATAAGACGTTGGCTACCATGAAGTTTCATTTTTTTGCCGGGCATGGCCGATGATGTGCATAACGTTTTGCAGGGGTGCACCGAATGTGCTCGCCAGAAATCTCCCTCGAGGACAGATCGCCTGCCTCTGAAGTCCATTGTTGTGTCACGGGTGAACAAACTCGTCAACTGGATATCCTCGGCCCGTTTCCCACCACACTGCGGGGAACAGATATTTATTGGTGGATGTAGAATATTTGACCCGTTGGCCAATGGCCTGGCCACTACAGAACCAATTGGCGCAGGTCATTACGGACGCATTCCATCAGGGTTACGTGCTGGATAAGGGCGCTCCTGAACGTCTTTTAACAGACCAGGGCAAAATTTCTCCTCCAAACTGCTGAAGGGTGTCTGTGGCCAATTGGGTACCCGGAAGGTCCCACGTCTCCCTATCATCCCCTGACGGATGGTATGGTGGAGAGGTTACATAGGACCCTGACTTCAATGTTATGTCAATGTGTCAACGAATCCCAGTCCGACTGGGACTTGCATGTAGGGGCGATCGCGACCCTACATCTATGGGCAGCGCGACCCACACAACAATGTGCTAAAATGGCTGACCCTATGCGGCTTACCCTGCAACGGTTGGCAGAGGCTCGGAGGCGGCTAAGGGCAACTCGGCTTTTCAAACCAAGCCTGTCCTCGACAATATGGGCACCGGGAGACAAAGCATGGCTCCACTGCCCCAGGTCCCAACGGGCACCTCCCCAAATTGCACAGGCCATGGCAGGGCCTGTGGAAGTGGTGAAGTCAGAAGTCCTCAATGCGTGCGGGTTCAATTGGGTCGTCGCCGTTGGTTTGTGTACCCGTCGCGGCTGAAACTTTTTTTCACCTGATGTGGACTCGTCATCTCCACTTTCCGAGGGCGGGTGTCGGGCGGCCTGACGAGCTGGAGCGCGCGTCGGCTGATGTCTCGCCTCAAGACAGTTGTGTGATTCCGCCCACAGGGCCCACGCGCCTAGCGCCCTCGACGTCGCAGGGGGTTCCGGTCCATGGAGAACGGGGAAGTCCGAGGACACATCACCTGACCGCCGCTTGACACGTTCCGCCTCGGGAGATGCCAGGGGCTTCGGGTCATCCTCCGGCAGGGGACCTGGGGACCCTCGCTTGACGGACCAGCGTCGAGGACTCAGGCAAAGACTGCGCGGTTTAAATGACCATTTAGAGACCAGGAGCACCGGCACTCGGCAGTCGTGGTGCCACATCGGTCAATGGCTGATCCAGGCTCATCGTGTGTTCGGGCGCGGCGCCACATGTGCGGGGGTGTTGTCTGGGTGATGGGTCGGCCTTGTAAATAGTTATAACCTGTGGGGGGGCATTGACCCGGTATGCTCTCTTGTTTGCCGTGTTCTGTATATTGTGTAAATAAGTATTTCACTTAGTTCGGGTTGTTATTATTGTTATGTTGTTGATGTTGGAGGCCCATGTGTAGCGTTGTATATGTAGGTTGGTCAGCCGAGACTGCTAAGTTTCACAAAGGGGGGGGAGGGTGATGTAGGGACGTAAATGGCGTCCCTGGGGTGTCTGTTGTGAGGAGATGCACTCCCTTACCTGCACTTGCCTGCCGATGGGGACTCGAGGGGCCTGTCACGTTGGCACGGTTGCCATCGGAGAATCAGGGAAGTGACGTGGCAAGAGGCGGGGGGGCCAGCGGGGAAGGAAAGGGAAGAGGCGGGGCCTTGGGACAGTGTGAGTCAGTGAGTGTGGGGCTCGGATGGTGCATGGTCACACCGGTGGAAGCGGAGCGGAGAGTGTTAAGGCTCCGGGCATGAAGAATCCCCCTCTCTCTTGTTGGGGTGTAAATTATCCTTGTTGTAGCTGTTACTGTTAAGTGAATAAAGTGTGGTGCCTCCTATTCCAGTGTGTCCCTCATCAGACACGCATTAAACCTGCAACTGAGAGCAACAAGATGCCCTGCTGTTGCCGCAGACAAATTTGTTGCCTTATTTTTTATATTGTCACAATGTTTGCATCCTTACATTGTTGGGGATGGTCTCTTGTTTCCAGATTTCCAGGATGTAAAGGTGAAGTTATCTGGCCCACAAGATGTCTTTGGTGATTTCAGCGGGGATGTAGTCTGGTTCCGGTGTCTTACTGTTTTTTGTGATTTGATGGCTGATTGACCTCAGAAGATTGGTGGAAGGTCAAGGTCATTTATATCGGCTCGGCTGGGCAGTTCCTCCAACACTGCACATTCAACCACATTGGTTGGTTGAGCGGGGCCGCAACATGCTCATACCATATCTGGGTGATCTGGTACGGATCCTTGAAAAGAGTTATATCTGTGGGTAGGAGGGGAGTGAGGGAACAGCTTCTTGGGCCATAGATAGTCTTGACTTCATCGTAGAAATAACGCATGTCATTCACGTCTGCATATGCTTGTATTTTATGTGCTTTCATTGTAAACAATGTATTCTGGAGTGTTCGCAGAGTGGCTTGTACCTCCCTACATTGTACTGGCTTCTGAGGGATCTTGAGTGTGGGTTGTCAAGTGCTGCACTGTGAACACTTATGCATGTTGTCCAGCATAGTGTGAATAGACTAAGTTCTCATCGAACCAGTATTGGTGCTTTCTGCTGCTGTATCTGACGGTTTGAGCTGCTGCCTCATACAGATTGGTGGGGAGCAAGGTCCATTTTTTCAGCTGTACCCTCAGCACAAATAAGAGATTCCACATTGGCCAATTTTCGGCTGACGGTAGCAAGGGTTGTTTCTAGCATCATCGCTCTTGAGCCCGGCAATGTGGAGTTTCTTCTTAGTGATCTTCGAGGGCAGATGGCAGGGCGCGTACTTCCATGTGCATTTTGGCAACAATGATGCGATGGTCCATCCAGTGCTCGGCTCCTCTCATCGCGCGTGCATATGTAATGTAGGAATTTGGGCGGGAGACGACTTGATGGGTAGCACACTTTTTTATTAACACCAACTCACTAACACGTGTGATCAACTGCAGCCTATGCTACGCGGTTCCCCGGCTACACATACACGGGCTCTTATGCCCGTAGCTTCTAGGGAACCCACCCCAACTGGGGTCTGGGTCTCGACCACTGGGTCCCACAGCCTCGCCCTTACAAGGACGTCAGGCCGCGGGTCCCACGGTCTCGCCTCTGAGCCGCACAGGGTCCCGGCCCTTACAAGGACAGCGGGACTAGGGGTCTCAGGGCCCTATTTCTTCCAACTCCGTCTTCGATCTTCACTGGTTAACAACTCCCGAGCGCTCCCGCGCATCCCCCTTTATAGTCCTCCGCTCCCGGGGGGAGACGGAGCCCATGCGGACCTCGATGAGAGCACCCACCCCGTTGACCAATCACCACGCGCTGCCACACGATCCTTTTCCCATCTTGTGTCAGCGCACACAACCACTCACCACGCGCCGCCACATGATCCATCACTGTCAGCGCGCGTCACCACTATACCACGCGATGTAGCCACACCGACGCGCTCACACACGCTCCCCCTGTCAGCGTGTACCGCCACTACACATATGTCAGACTTCTTTGGTGTAATTTCGTCACGCTATTACGTAGTCTATTGAGTGTCAATGTTTGGACCTTGGATGCATCCCGGATGTCTTGTAATGATATTTCTGTTGAAAAAGTGTGTTTGTGATTATCAGATCACGCTCGGCACATAAGCTTAAGAGCTTATGTCGTTTACATTTCTGACACCGTGCTTCCCAATCACTCCTTCCAGGTTTAAGGTGTTCTTCCCCATTGGCATTAAAATCACCCATTAGGATGATTTTGTCAAGGCAGTGTCAAGTGACTGGTAAAACGGTTTTAGACACTGGTAGTGTCTGGAGCATATCCACTAAGTAGTGTGGCATGTTGTTTATTTGCCAAGGGATACGGAGCAACATAAGTCTCTCACTTATGCCAAAGGTGCTTCTGTGAGATTCGTCAGGAGGGTATTATTCACAGCAAATCTCACTCCATGTAAGTGCTGTTCTTCTAACAGAAAGTATAACACTCTCAAACTTCATGCAGTGACCCCCTCGCCAAGCAGCCTGGTTCACTTGAAGCTGTGATGTAAATATTGTAGCGCTTCCGTTCAGCAGCTACAAGCGCGTCCCATGCTGTGGGCCTGTAAATTCCTTGGGTGGCATCCAGTAATGTTTTAAAATTTCATCGCAAATCTTAGGATATAGTTTTGTTGTGCTTATTTCGGCCGCTAAGTGGAATGTCCCGAAAGGGGCAGTAACATATCCAGGAGTTTCTGAGTCGGCAATGGTTGGGCCACCTTTTCGAGGCCCTGTCCCATGTGGGGTGAGCATTGTGACTCCTAAATATGCCTGCTCAGTCGCACAGGGATCTGTCGGGATCATCTGCCACTCATCCCAGCTGCTGACGAGCAGGGGCGGGTAGGAGCTCCCAGAGCATTATTTTCTACTTCAATCACCAAACTACCCATCGCCGTCAGACTTTTAAGCTTTCAATTAGGATTCGCCCTTTGGAGAATATTCCTGCGCAAGGATAATGTTTCGAGTGGTGTTGGGGTGCGCTGTCCCAGTACAACATTCTTCACTGTGAGGTGGTTAGCTCCAATGGCAAGAGGACATTTAAGACGACCAGCAGCTTCACACAGGAGCTCCAGTCTATTGGAGGACGCCAATAGTGCGTGCCAGCATTTAGTTTTCTCTCAGGGTGTGCTCCCCTAGCCTTTTTCTTCCCAGACTTACCCACAGGGCGTGTCCACTCAGAGTGGGCGGGCGCATCAAACCTCTGGGGACCACTGCAGCTCCGAGATCCCCTGCTGATTAGCCTGAGGCCATTAGGACACCCAGTTACGGTGTGTAACCACGAGGAGGCTCGGTAGGAGTCTTGGTGTAGGAGAGGCTGTGTACTGGAAGGGAGGACTTATGCACAAGGCTGCTTCCCTGTTCACGACAGGGGCTACCAGCAAAAGCAGGTTTGCTGATGCACGATCTACCAATGTGTAACCCATCTGAAGAGATTACCACAACATTTCCTGAAGCAACATTGCCAACCAGTCACCACGCCATTAGGCTCACAGGCATGCTGCACCCGATCTATGAACCAGCTATCGATGGGGATCCCATTAGACAGCTGGTAGTAAAACGCCTGTGGGGCATTGTAAATAATTATGCTCTTTGAGAGTGCATGCCCAAGGATGTTGAGGTCCTTCATGTAGTTCATTGGTACACACAGGCCATGCTCTCTGAATAGCCAGTGCCTCTCACTGATGTCTTGGCTGGATACAAAATATTGGGCAGTTTGTCAGCATACACGTTTTTTTGGATTCAATAAAGAGAAAGATCTCAAAATGTTTCCACATCTCCGAAAACTCCCAAGAGTAGTATGGATGCAGGCATATGGGCAGTTGACATACACCGGGCAATTGACATACTTAAATAGAACAGGGAATATGAATGTTGCGTCCTTCAGATGAATGACTGCAATGCACCAGGGTTTCACCTAGGTCGAGGATGAACAAGTATTCTGGGGTGCTGCGGGTCTTGAGTGGGAGTGCCGGCTTATGGACCAGCTGCTCCTCAGACAGCAGAGGGCAGGTTTTTGATGAAGGCGTTTGGGTCGAACACCTCTCAGTCCTCATCGTAGCACGTCTCGGCAGGTGTAGCGGACGACACCAGGTATGAACTCAAAAAACAGCGCACAATCAGAGTATTGAGAGCTCGGCGTAAGCATTTACACTATGAGACCTCCTTTACCAGTGAGTTGTACGCCTTTTGGCGTCATCTGGTCCAACACCAATGGAGACTAGGCTCTAAGAAAAGCTGTCTCGGGTGTGGACCAATCAACTTCAAGGAGAGTGCATATCATTTTCATCATCAGAGTTGTTTCTTTTTGTTTGCATTTTGACTGCTTGTGTTGTGGTTATTGCAAACATGATGCCTTGTATAAAGGTGTCAATTTGTGTACCAGTTAAAAGGGTAAAAACCTATTACTATGTTTTGCCACTGGTAAAGGAGGTCTCATAGAGTACAGGCCTTATGTCAGGGATTGTGTTGTTCACACAGATCATGCAGCCCTTCAGTACTCTCTGCGAGTGGACCAACCTTCCGGCTAGCTCTCACACTGGCTGCAAATATTTCAGGAGTACTCGTTCCAAGTTATATATCGTAAAAGGGTGCGACATTGTAATGCAGACACGTTGTCCCACTTGCCCCTGGCATAACGTTGTGCATGTTTGTTGGGCGCGGGCTGCTATAAACCGCCTTTGGTGGTCACGCTTTGAACCTCACGTAGGTTGAGTGCAGGCAGCTGCAGATGGTGGATGGGTCCCTGATGGCATCGTGCTGCATTACATCACAAAGGGTCTACTCCCACGGGAGGTCCACAAGTTGTCCTTCATGAGGTGGGACGAGGGGCTGCACCGTCACTGTAGTGTTTTTCACACCGTCCACGGGGCAGGTTGATGCGGGTGGTGCACGAGGAAAAGTTGTTGCACCTCGGGGTGCAAAAGACCTTATTGACTTTGCAGCGTGACTTTAATTGGCCAGGAATGTCGAGCGACGTATACCATCTGGTAAAAGGTTGCAGGAATTGCACATGCCGGAAACTGCCAGTGAGGAAGTCTCAGCCTTCATTGCAGACCATTACGGTGCCTCGGATTAACGAGTTTGTTGCAATCGACATCCTGGGATCCGTACCAGCCACGCAGAGGGGAAATACATATCTCCTAGTAGGGGTTGAATATTTCTCTCAGTGGCCGATGGCCTGGCCATTGCCTAACCAATCGGCCGTATTTATTGCTGATGGATTTATGCACGGCTATGTAATGAATAAGCGAGCCTCCTAGAAATTTCTCACGGATCACGGCCGGAATTTCTCATCGAAGCTGCTGCAAGAGGTGTGCGACACGCTAGGCACTCAGAAAGTTAGAACACCACCATACCATCCCCAAACGGATAGTATGTTGGAATGCCTGCACAGAACTTTGACACCTATGCTCTGTCAGGCGGTCAGCATGGCGAAAACCGATTATGTACCAGAGGGAGAATGAACCCTCCATGGAGGTCCAATTGGGTATAACGGGGAGCAAGGGATAAACGGCCCTATCCACGCCGCTGCAGGTTATTCTGTGCCACATGTCGGCAGCACACGACATGGCTAAGGTAAATACCACCAAAGCACAGGCGGCCAATGAAAAGAACGTGGGGCGGCATGAGCGTGTGCTTCCATGGGCCATCGTGGACAGGGCATGGTTGCACTGCCCGTAGGTGCCCCTAGGCAAGTCTCCTAAACTGCATCGGCCATGTCAGGGTCCTATGCAAGTCGTGGAGATTAAACGGCCACACTGTGTGTATATACAGGTGGGGAGTGATCTTTGGTTGTTCATCCGTCACGTCTGAATCCATATTCCTCCTCAAACTGAAAGCTCATCTCCAAGCACTGTACGGCCGGTGTCTGATGTGTCCGATGAGCCGGGGGAATCGGCCAATGCAGCCTCAGACCCAATGTTGACGCAATGGCTTTTGAACTGAGAGGGAGAGAGTCTGAAAGGTGGACTTTTTTTATTTGTTCTTGTGTCTATCAAATGTTGATTTTCAATCTCAGCGGGCTCACACCTGGACATGGAAACAAAACAATTAAAGTAAAATTATATGAGCACAGAGCCCTCTGTAAATCCACTGGTTGTGAGCTTCCCCACAACTTGCCAGTCGAGGGTTGTGTGACCAGAATTAACTCGACCACATAACTGAACGTTCCAACCTCGACACAGGTTGGTGGCTTGGCCTAGCGGTAGCGCATTCGCTGCTTGTTGCAGTGGTGCACGGTTTGAATCCAGCCGCCGCCCTGATGAGCACTGCAGCTGTATTAATCATAAGCTATCTATCTCATCTTATTGATCTTCACATTTTATTTATAGAGTGCTTGAGCTCAATATATAATTTGCAAGAGTTGGTCATTGTGTGCCAGCGTCATGGTCCAAATTTGAAAAGAATAATACCCGCAAATTATTAAATTGGAATAGAGATATAAATTATTTCCGTCTTACTGCATACAACAACTGTCAATTGCCACAGAGTAGCGGTGATGTCACAACGGCGATTGTGCCTGATTAAGTGCACTTTAAAGCTACGTCAAGACATACGTACATACACACACATTCTTACCTCATTGACGAATTCGTTACATCATTCAATAATTCCTTCCAGCACCTCCCACCAGCCTTCTGATGCTTTCCTAATATTCCTGTAGGGCCAGCCGTTACTAGCAACATTGTTGCTAGGGACCCTCACTAATGCTGACCATTAGATTAATGGCACCGTCGCTAGGGATGCCAATACTAGGTACGGCGTTGCTAAGGGACGCCATCGCTAACAGCACCATTGCTAATGGTGTGGTTTGGGGTGGTGGTGAGTGGGAACGTGTAGACGCGTGATGTAGTCGTGATGTAGTGGTACAACTTGTTGCTGTAGTGGTGTCGAGCTGTGGTATTGTGTTGTAGTGCAGTGGTGGAGTGGTGGAGTGGTGTAGTGGTGTGGTGTGGTACTGTGTTGTAGTGTGGTGTGTGGTGTAGTGCAGTGGTGTATGGTGGAGCACAGTTTCATATTGTAGTTATAATTGAGGTATAGTCTCAAACGATAGACAGACAGAAAGAGAGAGAGACAGAAAGAAAAAGAGAGAGACAACAGAGAGAGGCAAAGAGACAGAGAAAGGGACAGAGAAGATACACTCCCTGACTACCGAAACACATAAACACCGTCACATGCACGCAGTGACATGCATGTTATGATACCAATATTAGGCACGCCATGTAGACTACAGGCCCTGTCTGAAATGTCACCAATCTTTTCAGTTACAATCATCAAATCTGTAAATTTTGAGAAAAAATCATAGCCAAATAATAGTGTAGGCTGAAAACAACACAAATAATGTATTTTAAGAGCACACGGGATGTGTGGATACTCAGATAAACCCTGACAGCAGCAGCAGCAGTGACAGACAAACTGTGGGCTGGTTCTGACCTAATTCACGACAGAGGTCTCAACGCGCAAGCAAAGTAACTTCCACTTCTCTTTCAGATCACCACCTTCTACTGAGCAGTCACGATGGGTCTGACCAAAGTCCTTCATTGCTACCTCTGGTCTACCAACTTGTCTAACAATTTGTCGGTCAATCGTCCATCACCAATCCCCTCTGTTCTACATCTTGCTGCACTTTCTAAATCTAACACGTTATCGGTTCCTTGATTCTCAATCATTGCATTTTAATCATCATATCTGGAACTCTGTCAGGCTCCATTGTTGAGACATTTCAAACTACTGCAGTATTTTTGTCAGTAGTTTTGTAAAAAAAAANTCATCGTCTTAATTTGCGTCTATTTAAATTATTAGTGCCTCGAAACTCTATACTTGCGACGCAGGTGTAGAGGTGTAATTGCGCATGGCTACGAATGTTGAGGTGTGATTATGCATGGCCACGGATGGCCAACAAACACAAGGGGCGGGGTTACGGCCGTACACAAGGGTGGCGCTCGCACCGACGTCCGCATGTGTATCCCCACGGGCCCCCCCTCGGGGCGAGTCCTATAAAAGGTGATGAGCTCGAGGGCTCGAGGTCGGGACTCAGCTTTAACCAGAGAAGAACGAAGACCTGCTAGTATAGGCCCCGGAGCTCCCTGGCTCGCTGTCCTTCTAAGGGCCGACCAGGGCAAGCCGGTGGCGTGGCCCGAGAGCCAGACGAAGCTGGTCTGGTGACTCAGGGAGCCGGGATCCCAGCTTAACCAAGCTGGGACAGATAGCCTCCCCTAGTCCCGTAGTGGAGGAGTTGGTATAGGCTAGAGGGGTTAGCTGTCGAGAAATCCCTGTAGCCAAGTGACCTGTAATAACTGTGTTGGTGTAATAAATAAGTGTGCCTCCGATCCTGTCGTCAAGCCTCCATATATACTTACTACATCTGGGGTCAGAAGTAAACGTCCAACGATGGACACACGAGGGACGACACGTACCAGGGAGTCGGAGATGGAAGACGCCGGGGCCGAGTCACCACCAGAGATGGCCGGGGTCGAATCGGAGCAGCCAGGGCCCAGTACGCCCGCGCCGCTACGACAGGAGGAGGGGGATGCGTCGGCCGAAGGACTCCGGCTGGCCCACTCCCGCCTGGCGGACCTGCTCTACGCCACGGCCGCCGCGTTGGAGGAGATCACGCGGCTGGGGTTGGAGGAGCAGCGCGGGTCGACGACGGCAGCCGGCGCGGGGCGACGGTTCCGCCACCCCAACGCGGCTCGCGGTCAATTTTCCCGCCATCTCTACAGTACGAGCGGTGGGCGGGGCCGGCCCGCGTCACGTGTCTGCTGAGCGCCAAGCACAAGCCGTGACATCATCAACGCCGGCCGGCGCGTCAACATCAGAGCGACCGGCGATGCCATGCTCACGGCCCGCCCACACTGTATCATCGGCGGGGAGCGACGGAGAGCGTTCTGCAGCCACGGACGCCGCCTTACAGCAGCGTCTGCCGCCTCTTAAAGAATTCGTCGGCGCTGACGGAGACTGGGGCGGCTTCAAGAGGCGGTTCATCGCTCATCAAGAGATGGCGAACTGGTCGGACGCCGAGGCTCTACGCGCGCTGCCAGCGATGCTGGACAACGACGCCCTGGCTACCCTCACCTCGGCGCCGAGGGAAAAGCGCGCCACTCTACACCTGGCGTTGCAGCTGCTGTCAGCAGTCTATGGGCCGCCTTCGGACTGCAGGCAGCTGTTCCACGATCGGCATCGGGGCGCCAACGAATCGCCCCTGGCCTTCTGGACGGCTCTCCTGGCCCTGGCGAAGGCTGCTTTTCCACGGATGGACGAGGAAGGAGTGGATGCCATGGTGGCTGAGAAGCTGCTGCTACTCACTGATGAGCTGGACGTCAACGTCCTGGCTCAAGACGACGCAGAGATGTCGTCCCTGCTGGTCGCGCGCCACATCCACGGGGGCTTGCGGTCCCTTCGTCGAAAGGCGGCAAAGGGGGCGGCCAGCCATGCCATGGCGGCTACCGCCCTCCC
Source organism: Lethenteron camtschaticum (assembly GCA_018977245.1). Classification (NCBI taxonomy): domain Eukaryota; kingdom Metazoa; phylum Chordata; class Hyperoartia; order Petromyzontiformes; family Petromyzontidae; genus Lethenteron; species Lethenteron camtschaticum. Next base: position 212,792 of record WFAB01001256.1, on the reverse strand, counting down.
ATCGGAGGAGGTCTGCGGGGTGGAGCGGCGAGGGGAATGGAGAGCGGCGGCACCACAGGCTCGGAATGGACCGAGCCGCCAGGAGCAGCCCAGGACATCGGGGGCGCTCACACGCTGCTACAACTGTGGCCTGCAAGGCCACGTTGCGTCAGGATGCCGGGCTCCCCGTCAGCGCGGGGCGACACCTCGTCAGGACGCCACGCCGTCTCCTCCCAAGCTCCAGCAGAGAAATACGGCGAGTCGCGGCACCTCACACGTTTGGCCCACGCACACATCCGACACACACTCACGCGCTCAACTAAACAGGGCTCCAAATTCCCCATCCGTCGCGCGCGATTGTTCGGTAATGCGGCGAGCGCTCCAACCGGGTCAGTGGTCGGAGCTCGCCCATCGTGTCGTTGCTGCGTCGGCGGGATCATCGGTCGTGGTCGGTCACATTGATGGGGTAGAGGTGCGGATTTTAATTGACACAGGGGCATCGGCGACCATTATATCGGATTTAATTTATAACATCCTTCCCGTTCAAAGTCGTCCCTTGCTCCCTGTTGACGTGCCGTGCTATGCCGCTAACGGGGGCTCTCTGGGCATTATTGGCCAAATCCGCGCCACTCTCTGCATTGGGGACATTAAATTATCCGGGCCTGTTTTGGTTTCCTCCTCACTCGCGGTTCCGTGCCTGTTGGGGACGGATTTTCTGGCCAAAATGCCCATCCGCATCCTTATTGACCAAGGGTGCATTGAGCTCCCATCGGGCCGACGCGTTACATTTCTGTCTTCCCCACCACGGAGCGTCGGGCGTTTGCCACCGTGCAGGCGCTCGTCACAAAAACTGTGCGCGTGCCTCCGGGGGCTCAGATGCTCGTCCCTCTTAGGTTGCGTCGGCCGTTTAATGAAGGGGTTGCGGATCGGGGGGTCTTGTTGGGACCATCTCGGGCCGGGGTAAATGGACCCGATTTGCTCGCGGCTCAGACCATGGTGAGAGGGGATGGGGACCCCTTCATTGCAGTCCTTAATGTGGGATCGCGAACGGCCGTGGTTCCTCAAGGGACCGTGCTTGCACACGCAACGCCGGTACCTATGAGGAACCACTCGTGGGTCAGGTATCCACCGATCCTCCGTCGCGACCGCATTCGGACTGTGATGACGGATGGCTGGATGCGCTTTGCGCGGGTTCAGTGGACCTGTCCGACTCGCAGCGCGCGCAGCTGCGAGTTCTCCTGAGCGAATTTGCTGACGTTTTTAGTCAACACAAATTTGATATTGGTTGTACTAAATTGCTGCGACACCATATTGACACGGGTGACAGCGCGCCAATCCGCCAAAATCCTTTCGGTTGAGTCCCGCCAAAAAGGATCATGTCAAATCGGCTGTTGATGACATGCTAGCCGCCGATATCATTTCCCCTTCCAACAGCCCGTGGGGCGCGCGATCGTTTTGGTGAAAAAACACGACGGCTCACTGCGGTTTTGTGTCGACTTTCGGCGTCTGAACAAAATCTCTGTGGCAGATGCGTACCCGCTTCCTCGAATGGATGAGTCGCTCGATGCCTTGGCGGGGGCGCGATTCTTTTCCACCCTCGATTTGCTATCTGGATTCTGGCAGCTTCCTCTGGATGACGAATCAAAACCTAAGACTGCTTTTCGGACACCGCAAGGTCTCTTCCAATTTAACCGCTTGCCGATGGGTTTACATTCTGCGCCGGCAACTTTTCAGCGGTTAATGGAATTGGTCTTGGCAGGTTTGCAATGGGATTCGTGTTTGATTTACTTAGACGATGTCATCGTCTTTAGCAAATCCTTCGAGGAACACCTCCAGAGGTTGCGTGCTGTTTTTCTCAAAATGCGGGCTGCCAATTTGAAATTTAAACCGCAGAAGTGCCATTTACTCCGCGAATCGGTGCGATATTTGGGTCACATTGTTGGGCGCTCGGGGATATCCACTGATCCCGCCAAAACAGAATGCGTCAGCTCCTGGCCGACTCCCACCTCGTGGGACAGGTCAGGAGTTTCATTGGGTTCGCGTCGTATTATCGACGATTTGTGGCTGACTTCGCTACGATTGCGAAACCGTTGCATGCCTTGACGTCCAAGGGAGTCAGGTTTCATTGGGGGCCGGAGGAGGAGACTGCTTTTCGCGCCCTCCGGAATGCTTTGGTGGGGCTCCGCCGTTGAATTACCCCGATTTTTCACAACCCTTCTTGCTCGATACTGACGCAAGTAACACGGGCATCGGGGGCGTGCTGTCCCAGCTCATTGGGGGCGTAGAGCATGTGGTGGCTTACGGTAGTCGGGTACTGTCTCCAGCCGAACAGCGGTACTGCGTTACCCGTCGGGAATTATTGGCGATTGTTTATTTCATTCAGCAGTACCGCCCGTATCTGTACGGTCGGCGGTTCACCGTCCGTACAGATCATGCGGCCCTACAGTACGCCCTGCGGGTTCAACAACCATCGGGCCAGTTGTCTCGATGGTTGGAGATCCTCCAAGACTATGACTTTGTCACCACATATCGTAAGGGTGTCCGCCACACGAACGCTGACGCCCTGTCACGATTGCCACCCACTTCGGAGTGCGCGTGCCTCTTGGTTCGGGGCGTTGTAGGCCTCCGAACGTCACCACCGATTCGGTCCTCGTGGCCGCTGCCGATGCACCTTCGGTTTCGGGTCCTATCGAGCAAGAAGGGAGGGATTCGTTGCTGGGGTTGTCGGTCGCGGAATGGGGTCGCCTCCAAATGGAGGACACCTCCCTCCTCGCTCTGCGCCGTCGCGCCGGGGGGTTGGCCAGGGGGTGGAAAACGTTGACTCGTGGGGGTTGTTCCAGGGACTTTTAATGCACTGGGATGGTAAAACCCGGCGCCAGCGGCTCGTGGTGCCTGCTGCTTTAAGGGGTAAGGTGGTATGGGCTGTTCATGAGCGGCTTCTGCACTTGGGGGTTCATAAGACCTTTGCCACGCTCCAGCTAGATTTCTTCTGGCCGGGCATGGAAAAGGACGTGGGGGATCTCTTGGGGTCATGCACGCAATGCGCGCAGAGGAAGCCACCTGCTAGGGGGTCCAACCCTCCGCTGCAGTCCATAAAAGTTTCCCGGTTAACGAGCTCGTCGCTCTGGACATACTTGGCCCATTTCCCGCTACACCCAGGGGCAATAGGTATTTACTAACGGGGTTGAATACTTCACGAGATGGCCTATGGCCTGGCCCTGGCGAACAGTCGGCAGCAGCCATCGCGGAGGCCTTTGTCCAGGGCTATGTCCTCGACAAGGGTGCTCCGAATGGCTGCTTACTGACCAGGGTAGGAATTTTTCTGGTAAACTCCTACGTGAGGTGTGCGACCTCTTGGGTACGGAGAAGGTTCGGACCTCTCCGTATCACCCACAAACTGACGGGATGGTGGAACGGCTGCATCGGACCATCACGTCCATGCTGTCCCAGCAGGTGTCGGTATCCCAGACGGATTGGGACCTCCGCATAGCCGGTGTGTTGCAGGCCTACAGAATGGCTCCCCATGCGGCCACCGGATTTTCCCCTTTCTTTTTAATGTATGGGCGCGAAGTTAACCCCCCTGTGGCGACCCAGCTGAAGCTCTCGGCGCTCCAGGCGAAGTCTAATTTGTCCGAACACGTTAAATTTAACATCGCTCAATTGTCTGAGGCGCGGGAAGCGGCCGTGCAAAATTCTGAACTCCGCCAGAAGGCGAACGAGAGGCTTCGGTTGGGGCGGGTGCAGGTGGTCAAATGGGAACCAGGGGACAGGGCGTGGTTGCACTGTCCTCAGGTGCCGCTGGCAACCTCGTCGAAATTGGTACGGCCGTGGCGGGGGCCAGTGGAGGTCGTGCAGGTTTTGCGGCCGCAATGTGTTCGCGTCAAATGGGGGAGGCGCCGGTGGTATGTGCACCCTCAAGGTTAAAACCATTCGTCACGCCGCCCGGGGTTCACACACACACACGCATGGCCAAACGTGTGAGGGTGTCGCCGACTCCCCGTCGTCGCTGCACTCGCCTAACCTGACGCCAACTGTTCCGTCCCCAGGTGAAACAGGAGTGACGGGCACTCGCCCACCAACCCCTCCCGGAGGGGTCGGGGGTCACTCGGCAGCGAAGCCTGACCCTCTTGCACCCGGACAGTCTACAACCGTCACTGAGCGTGCCGGACGGGCCCTTGTGACGGGCCCGCCGCGAGAACGCGCGCCAAAACGCGCAGACTTTTGTGAGGTCGGCCGTTGGGGGGCCTTGCGGACAAAAAGGGAAGGGGTGTTGTGAGGTCGGCCGTTGGGGGGCCTTGCGGACAATGGGAAAGGTGGCGTCCGGAGCGTATATATATGTTGGTTTTGGGTATTTATCCGGGGAGGGTGCGTCGGGTTATTTTTTTTCTCTCTCTCTCTCTTCCTCTCGTTGTTCTTGTTGAAGTTTTCTTGTTCTTGTTAAAAATTACGCGAGGCACACACACGGGGTTTTGTGAGGGATGCACCTTTATTCTGATTTTTTTGCAGCCGGGGACGGCTGCGAGCTGTACAGGGGGGGGTGATGTAGAGGTGTAATTGCGCATGGCTACGAATGTTGAGGTGTGATTATGCATGGCCACGGATGGCCAACAAACACAAGGGGCGGGGTTACGGCCGTACACAAGGGTGGCGCTCGCACCGACGTCCGCATGTGTATCCCCACGGGCCCCCCTCGGGGGCGAGTCCTATAAAAGGTGATGAGCTCGAGGGCTCGAGGTCGGGACTCAGCTTTAACCAGAGAAGAACGAAGACCTGCTAGTATAGGCCCCGGAGCTCCCTGGCTCGCTGTCCTTCTAAGGGCCGACCAGGGCAAGCCGGTGGCGTGGCCCCGAGAGCCCAGACGAAGCTGGTCTGGTGACTCAGGGAGCCGGGATCCCAGCTTAACCAAGCTGGGACAGATAGCCTCCCCTAGTCCCGTAGTGGAGGAGTTGGTATAGGCTAGAGGGGTTAGCTGTCGAGAAATCCCTGTAGCCAAGTGACCTGTAATAACTGTGTTGGTGTAATAAATAAGTGTGCCTCCGATCCTGTCGTCAAGCCTCCATATATACTTACTACACAGGTATTAGCACAACCTGCGTCGCAAGTATAGTTTTAGTTTAATTTGAATGTAATTTGCATTTTCAGTTTAAATGAACTTTTTACAATGCATTTGTTATCCAGCTCCTTTCTATACTCAAACTCCTTCATCATGATGTCCAGTGTGCAACGACTGTGATCGCAACCATATTTTTTCTCCTCATATATATGTTGTTATTATGCCCGTTTACTCAACGAAACCATCATTCAGTCTAAATACTATTTTTCAGGAAGGTTCTGCTCAGTATTCACAAGCGTAAGGGGCAATGTTGCTGCTGTTGTGTAACCCCAATCGAGTCATGTGCAGGTGAGTTTTCAGCATTGCCATGTTTTGTCAAACACCATTTATATTTTGTGGGTCCTTTCGTTGTGGACGAAGAGCCTGATAATCTAGAGGAAACCCATGGCGAGAAGAGAAAGAGAATACAAGCTCCACTCAGTCACCCTCATGCAGAGCAAAAGGAGTACATTCCAACTCCACTCCTTCACACGCTCAATCACCCTCATACAGAACGAGGTGAAATCATGTCATCTCCACCCAAAAAGGCAGCCGAGTCTCCAATTGATCCAGGATCCTTTCTGCTGCATCACTCTACCTCCCAATACACCATTATTGAATTATTTATGTCGTTATTAGCGTTGACCTCAGATGTACTCATGTAACTAGGATCCCGTCAATCTGATTGCGTTGGATTGTTGCAGAAAACTGGCTGGGATGCAGTTCCTTCAACAAATTGCCGGCTTGAATGCGGCACTCTGAGAGTCTGGACAGACAGACGACTGGGCTTGGACAGAGTCGCTAGACTCTGCGATGCGATGATGTGAATGGTTCAGGTTGGGTATTCTCTCAGAAAAGAAACTTTATTAAACTGGAGGAGGAATCCGATGAGCTATGAAGATATTTTTCACAGATGTCCAGTAGGGGCGGTCAACAAGTTACTACGAGGAATACAACAATGCTAGGAGTGCAAAAGAGAAAAACGTTACACAATTCACGAAAAATGTACGAATTTAAATGTAGTAAATAAGTAATTAGTAAATACATGCCTGGCGATTTGTCAATATCGAATGCAAGCTAGGGAAAGGCAGCAAAACAACAAAAGCAGTCCCAGACCACACCTAGACAAGACACAGTGTCTGAATTCAATGTTCTGATCTGCGTGCTGACTTTTCTGCTTCCTAACTCTTATTCTCCTGCACTCTAATTGTTGCTTGCAGCTGTTAAATCCAACGTCGGGGTTTTGTGTTAGTGTCGTATCGAGTTGTTCATTTAATGCATGGTCGTCAGACTCCTCCAGTCAAATGAAGATCATGATTCTGAACTGGAACCGGGAATCTAACTCAGGTGTCTGAGTTTGTAGCAGAGTGTGCAAACCATGACACTATTACGCATCAAAAAGCATTAACACAGATAGACACATACAATCACAAAGACAAAGATTCCCCATGTAGCCTTTCACAAATAACACGGAGGCTTTCGCAACCAACATCATCAATAATGCAAGTTTTTTGGGATAGATTAGATCGCGTAAATATATACAGACTGTTAGGGAAAGTGCTGTTAGTGAGCACCTATAAATGCCGGCACGGCTCAAATAATTGTCAATGGTGATGAAAGTTTGCGAGAATAGAACTCCGATCGCCAGGTTCATAGCACATTGCACTAACCGCTACACTACTGCTCTAAACATACACACAGACACAAGACTATGACAAATATCCCTCGTATAGCCTTAATAGACTGCTGGGGAAAATGCTGTTGGCGAGGACCTATGAAGGCCAGCACGACATGCGAGGGGGTAGGTGGCCATCACCATGTTTACACATCGCACCAGATACTAATTTGAGGCTGAGTTGACCTAGGGGAGCCAAGGACCGGTTCAGATAATCCTCAATTGTGTTGGCAATAAGCTGCAATCAACCTGTGGTCGTCGGGTTCATAGCACAGAGCACTAATCACTACATGACCACTCATTTGTCAACACACAACTACCACCATTTGCCACTAAGTGGCGGTGACGTCACCAGCGCGATTGTGCAAGGCCATGTGCACTTTAAAGCTACGTGAAGCAATACGTACGTACAGACACATTCTTACCTCATTCACTGATTCGTTACATCATTCAATCATTCCTTCCAACACATCCAAACAGCCTCTTGAAGCTCTCTTAATATTCCTGCAGGGCCAACCATTACCAGGGAACGTCGTTGCTAGGGACACCCTCACGTAGGCTGACCGGCACTGTCGCTAGGTACGGCGTCGCTAGGGACGCCGTCGCTAAAGCTGCCCATTGGTTCTTTCGGCACCGTTGCTAGGGACGCCGTCGCTAGGGACGCCGTCGCTAAGGCTGCCCATTGGTTCTATTGGCACCGTTGCTGGGGACGCCGTCGCTAAGGCTGCCCATTGGTTCTATTGGCACCGTTGCTGGGGACGCCGTCGCTAAGGCTGCCCATTGGTTCTATCGGCACCGTTGCTAGGGACGCCGTCGCTAGGGACGCCGTCGCTAAGGCTGCCCGTTGGTTCTATTGGCACCGTTGCTGGGGACGCTGTCGCTAAGGCTGCCCATTGGTTCTATTGGCACCGTTGCTAGGGACGCCGTTGCTAGGGACGCCGTCGCTAAGGCTGCCCGTTGGTTCTATCGGCACCGTTGCAAAACGGTGCCGATAGAGGTTCTGTAGTTTTCAGTTGTAAAGGCATAGTTTAACAAGAAAACACTGCCACCATCCTTCAAACCCATTATTGAAAAAGAGCAAAGTTTTTGTTTACATTATAATATAATGTTTATGCGAGAGCCGGGGGCTTATGAGACCCCGGGGTCTCGCCATAAGGTCCATATGGGTGAGCGAGTACACTGTAAGAACGATTACACTGGTCAACAAAAAAAAATTCTGGCCTGGACTTTTGCAGCTGTTTTAGACTAATTTCAGGGTGCTGATTCCAAATCTGGCATCAGTTTTGAGATATCAAATATTGCATTTTCAATAAAAACAGCAAATTTATGATCATTTACAAATAGCTAAACAGACATCCATACAAGAATAAGATAAGATACAATATACAAGAATAATAAAAACCGTTGGAATACCCTATGCCAAAAAAGTGTGTTGACCAGTATAATCCTTGCCAGGACCTTTCCCGGCACACTGAGGAGTGAGATGCCCCTGTAGTTGTTATAGTCTGTGCGGTCCCCCTTCTTAAAGAGAGACCAATACACACACACATACACACAGTGCTTAAAAAAGTGTTAACAGTTACATGGGACTGTCGTTTTTTACGGAAAAGAACGGATAATATAGACTCTAACATGATTACAAATGTGATGTCAATAGATTCAAGAAGTCAGAGTCTCTACTTGTTCGCCATCATTGTCGACGCGTGCCTGGGATCTTCTGCAGGTGGTCTCCACAGCCCGGAGGCACATTTCTCGTGGCGTTGTTGCGAATTATCAGAAGTGTTGATTTTTTTNAAGCACCCTGTAGAAATGTCGTGTGATATCGCTGTCTGGTGGACAGCAGCGGCAACTGCGGTAGACAGACAGTGCACACGCCGGTGAGGGCGTGAGCAACGCGGCTGTGAGTTGGCAGAGCGGAGGAACTGGGGCAAGGGTCACGGAGGACCCCATCTGGAGGCGCCTGGAACCTGCTCGTGGATTCGAGAAGGAGGCGGGGCCAGGGCGGGGCCAGGGCGGGTCAGGGTGGGATCAGGGCGGGGTCCGGGTAGGGTCAGGGCGGGGTCAGGGCCACGCCAGGTTGTATTTATTCGTTATTGAAAATTAGAAAAATAAGTTATATGAATTAAAAAGCGTGTAATTGTATGCATTTATGCTAATTTGTGTAATTATGTAAATTCTAATTTATGCCAAATATGAATATGCATTTGTATGAAGCTATGGAAGTGTATGTAATTATGCTGATGTATGAAGTTATGATAATTAGGCTTGGCTTCGTTGCCTAAGGTTGTATTATCAATCGGGATAATACAATGAAGGTGTAATTGTATGAAGTTATTGCAAGTCTATGCAATTGTGCTATTTAGGCTCGGTTTCGTTGTCTAGGTTGTATTATCAATCAGGATAATACAATGATTCTCGCTCTAACTTTTACTGATTATGTTTTAGTGTGTTTGTCAGGTCTCAAAATTCAAATCTTACCACAGGAAACAGTTCTTATAATTAACATTATTATCCATGAACTTATGAAGGCACCACTCAGACTCTTCTATGTTAAGCAACTTTAATATCTAAAAAAAACATCACATTCTAATATGCGAACTCTTATGCTAGGAATGTCAACTCAGTACTCCTGGAGATGTCCACCTCATGATCTGTACTATTAGCCCTCAGTGGTTACGTTTGTTAAAATGGGTAACAAGCAATCGGCTAATTCCTCAGAGTAAAGCGACCGTACATGGCGACAGGAAAAGTCCTTAAAAATTAATGTGACAATATTCATACGAACAGTAATAAGGCAAGATTATGCAATTAACGAAATGTCTGGAGCAATGGTGCGGCAGTGTGCCTGCTTGTCTAACAAATGCTTATCAATTGGCTAAGGGCTTCAATAAGTTCACGGGCAAGATTCTGTGATCAAAAGAAAGATCTTAACACAACTATCCATGTGAGTGTGTAGATTAGTAACATAGATGTTTATAAATGGTTAGTTCATCAATTAATTCATTGGTACGGTTAGGCTATTAACAAAAATATTGACTAAAATACTTCTATACGACCGTATCCACGTAACTCAATGGGCAGCAATGCTTTTCACGATCAACTAATAGTTAACGCACCACCTTGGGATGGCCACCCTTTTTGAAACACAAAGATAATTTAGGAGTAAACTTATTAGTCCCTATATGTGCGCTATGTGGGTGTATTGTCTCCTTGACCAACTCTTTGCATTAGGCAGACGCTGAGGTGGGGAGTTTCTTGTACCAAAATATATATTTTTTTAAACTTTTTTTAAAACACGCTTTAATGAAATGTACCCTACTAGTAATGGCAGAACTCCACGACTCCAGGAAGTGTCCCTGAAGCTTGCCATAACGTAAGGGGCCGTGGTTATTTACAGCCAACGTCAGTTGAGCGTGAACAATTAGACTCAAGCCGAAACATAAAAAAAAGATCGTTTAAAAATATTTATTTTTTATTTTTAATGATAGAATATAGTATTGTCATCAGTATGACATAAGTATACCAAGTTTGCAGTCGATACAACATTGAGAAGTGGGTAAAAATTGAGTTACAAATTTGAGGATACGACAACAACAGACAGAGTGAGTTAAATATAAAATAAAATATTAAAATACTAAAAAAAAACACGCTTTAATGAAATGTACTGTCCGAGCTGCCCTGCCCCCTTCCTCCATCGCCCCTCCCCTCCTTCCACATCCCCCGCCTCTCGGCGTGGCTCCCCGCAGCTTGCCGTGACGTAAGGGACCATGGTGATTTACAGCCAACGTGTGAGTTCAGCGTCGACAATTAGAGCCGTAAAACAGATCGTTTAAAAATATATATTTTTAAATATTAATGATAGAATATAGTATTGTCATCAGTATGACATACCTATACAGAATTTGCAGTCGATACGACATTGGGAAGACGGTTGAAATAGAGTTACAAGATTTGAGGATACGACAACAGACAGAGTGAGTTAAATAAAAGCGTGTTAAATGTTTAAAAATATATATTTAAAATTTGAATGATAGAATATTATATTGTCATCAATTAAACATAAGTATACCAAGTTTTCAGTCGATAGCACATTGGGAAGTGGGTAAAATTTGAGTTGCAAGATTTTTTAAGGATACGACAACAGCAGACAGAGTGAGTTAAATAAAAGCGTGGAATAATAATACAATATATGATCTGTCTTTTGATTTAGTGTGCTGATCTTAAAGGTGCATTGAAAAATGTTGATACTCCGACTGATGCTCCTACTGTTGTGGAGTGACTCATGCAGCCAGCTATGGTTACAGAGTTTGGTAGTACATGTTGTTCACGTCGTTTATTGTGAAAATTCGGTCATAGTTCCTATGACAACTGTTTCATTGCTTTTAGGCTTTATTTTGGTGATTTTCGAAAAGTTTTTTGGTTTGGCCATGTTTGTTTGTTGTAGTACAGAATTAGACTGATGGCCTTAATCTAAGTTGTCTTGTGGTTGTTGTTGTTTGACTTGCATTCCACTGGGATTTTGCACACAGTGTTGTTGTACGGTGCTTTTTCTGCAATATTTTGCTGTCTTTTCTTGGATTTTCTGTTTGCACATAGTCACTATAAGATGTATTCTTGTTCATGTTTTTTTTTTTGTTGCGGTTGCACCCGATTCAAGAGCCGAATGGCTCACAGGGCTTTACCTAAAACATGAAACTTGAAAAAAAAACTTGAAACTTGTCTCCTTGCTCAACTCTTTGCGTTAAGCAGACGCCGAGGTGGGGTTTCTTGTACCAAAAATGCTTTGGTTCCCTGCTGGGCGATGATTCGTGTGTGTGTGTGGGCGTGTCATACACAAGGCGCTTTCTCTCTCTCTCTTGGCGGCAGCTGCAGGTCTCTCTGCTGCTGGATGATGCTCGTCTGCTGGTCGCTAGTGGCAACACTCTTTCTCAGTTGCGCCGGTCACGCTCTCTCTCTCTCCTTCTCCGTGCTCTCCTTTGGCGGTGCACGATTGTGCTCGCAGCTCCTCACTTACTCTCAGAACTCATAAATTGTATTCGCACATTTCCTAGCTTCTCGCAACTCTTATCGCTTAGTACAATACAACTTATCGAATTCCTTGACTCTGTAAGCGACTCAAAACATCAGGATGAATGTAGAATAAAACTTTCAGCGATAACTGTCGGTCAGCGCAGAAATCAGCGCCAAGCAACACATCGCCCATCTCCTCTGCAAGACTCGACATCCATGGTTGATTGCGGGACCCACTCCCGGAGCTTGCCGCAGCAAGACTCAGTTGCATGATCTGTGTCCCTGCTTATATGTGAAATTCTCTCCCCTCTGTGCGTCTCTTGCGAAAAAAAAACAGAATCCCTGTCTCGTTCTCCTCCGTGGCCGCAGCCGCCAGGTTGCCCACCCTCCCTTTAAACTTTGACTGGCTGCTTTCCATCACCACGTTCATGTTTTTTGTTTGCGCCCCCCTCTCTGCCTTCGTGGTGTTTGCTGTCTCAAGGGAAGGCACCATCCCATCATACGTATTTTATTTCTACCATTTATTGTGTCAAATTGTTGGAAGACAAAGGCGGTTTGGAGGCTCTGGTCTTATGGAATACATATTATCTTGGTCGTGTGTGATTGACCTATTTCGCCTTGTATCTCTTTTGAATTACCCTAGGGCTAATACTTCATAATTATTGCTCGGTTTATGTTTAACCAAGATTTGTGATGTACCATAGATGTTTCCACAGGTATTCCGAGGGTTTTCTTAGGCTTTGTTCTTCGTCCGTGTCGCCAGGGGTCCGTGCTTCTTATTCTCGAGTTATATTTTGATATCCTGAGGTTGGAGATATAACTAAGTTTTGACCTAAGCCACAGAGATACACAGAGACACTCACAGAGACCCACAGAGCCCCACAGAGACACCCATAGAGACACCCACAGACACTCACAGAGACACTCACAGAGACACCCACAGAGACACCCACAGAGCCCCACAGAGACACCCACAGAGACACTCATAGAGACACCCACAGAGACTCACAGAGACTCACAGAGACATACAGACACCCGAAGGTTACTTCAACATCCAGGCATGCATAGGTGCTGCTGCTGCCCGTAACAGCACTTGTCCCAACGGTCTGTTGATGCTACACGAGGGTTACATTTTTACTTAAAACTTTCGTGACTGCAAGAATTAATATGCTTTGGTTCTTTCGGTAAAGTCACATAGACAAAAAGATACAATAAGAAACAATATATGAGGTAGATAAGGGTAAAATAAAATAAGTAATGATAAAAGCCACTAATGTAGACTGCTGTTTTGGTTCTTAATCTGAGAGTGTACTGGCAGTCTATAATGTCTATTTATCCTTGTTGCTAAGTTTCAAACTTTTACCGTTGTAAAAAAAACGCCAGTTTTAAAGTCCATTTGCCCTGTGGCTCTCGCCGTCCGCGGAGAGCTGACTGGGGTGGTGTAAAAGTCTGTGTCAGCAAGTTTCGATGTGAGACCAGGCTGTTTCTCCAGATTCTAGTGGATCTGGAGGATTTGTTTGGGAAACTGTCCAAAACGTCCGTGGAGGTCGTGCCTTATGGTCCTTTGCCATGTGGAGATTCCCAGATTCTCACTAACCTCCCTTTGCCCCGGGGCTTTATTACATGTTATGGCTTATCTCCAGCTGCCTTCTTGTGTGGATTGTGAGAGGCAGTGGGGTTAAGATGTTTTGTTTCAACTTTTTTTTTGCTACACTCCGATTTATTATAAAAAAAATATTGGCAGAATTATACTTAATATACATTTTTGGGAAAAGGCCAAGATATACAACACCATGTAGCGTAAACGGAGCCGAGAGTGGGGAGCTCGAGACTGCCGGTTCTGGGAGTGGACCCGTCTCGTCGTCGCTGTCGTCTCGTCTACGTCATCGCCAAACGTCTCCGCTGGACGTAGCCCTACGAAGGAGAGCAGTTGGCCGTCTCAGAGTCGGCGCCGTCGGTGTTAGACGGCCAGGGCTGTGTACGGGCGAGGCTGAGCTATCCTGGGGAGTGTGGTCTCTTTGCAGTGAATTGGCGGTGTACTTTTAGACTCTTGGTTTGTTCCAGTTTTGCCACTGCTGGTCACAAAATGAGGGCACGAGTGGAGCGTGACCATTGAGTTGGCCCTCCCTTCGTGCCTTCGACGTCAGGTTAATAGTTCTAACGCACTCTGTGTGTTTGTGTGCAACGCAGATAGAGTACGAATTTAGGCCTGAGCCAAGTAAGCTACAGCGTAGGGCCTCGACTTATGAGGCCTCGAAATACAACAAACAACCTTAAAGTATAGGACAAAGCTTTAAGTTGTCTGTGTTCTGTGCGTTGAACGTCTTTGGCACCGTACATAGGCAACCGTGCTACTCTTTGGGCGTCAGTGGGTCTGTGTATCTCTGCGGGTCTCTGGGTGTCTCTTCGTAGGTCTCTGAGTGCCTCTAAGTCTCTATAGGTCTCTGTGGGTTTCTATGGGTGTCTCTTTGTGGGTCTCAACGGCTCTCTGTGGGTCTCCATGGGTCTTGTGCATTTTTGTGTCTCTGCATCTCTGTGTATTTCTATATCTCTGTGTCTCTCTGCGTCTCTCTGTATCTCTACGTATCTCTGTCTCTGTGTATCTCTTTGTATCTGTGTGTATCTCTGTGCCATTGTATATTTGTGTATCTCTGTGTGTGTGTATCTCAGTGTATATCCGTGTCTCTGTGTATGTCTGTGTCTCTGTATCTCTCTGGGTATCTCTGCAAGTCTCGCGCACATTTTAGAGCCTTCGAAATGCTCCTGCGAATTGTCCGCGTCGTCCGCGCGGTTTCAGCCACGATTGTTCGCGACAGACGGGCCGCTCCTGGCAATCGAACGACAACACAGGAGCTCAAGCACACGAGGGCTTGGAATCTGGTGTAAAACAACAACATCGACAACAATGAAATGGCGTAGTATCTTCGAGAACACGCGTCCTCTTTCTTTTCAAAGCGTGGACGGGTGCCTCCGTCTCTCTGAGGTGGTGGTGGGCGGGGCGGATTTCAAGGATCCCTGTCGGGGAAGACGTCACAAAGGAGGTCGCGGAGCTTCTGGTAGGTGTCGCGGGTCTGCCACAGCGCCTCCCACACGGGCTCCGAGATGCCCGCGCGCTTCTCGAGGATGCGCTCCACCAGCTGGCTGGCGGCCTCGAATCCGCCATTGCTGGAGGAGACCGCTCGGATTTGCTGGAGGTGACAGAAGACACCAGCAGGCGGCAGCAGCAGCAAGCTCGTGGAGCAGGTCACGTGTGTTGCACTCGTGTCAGTGTGTAAATGTGTGTGTGTGTCTGTCTGTGTGTGTGTCTGTGTCTGTACGATCAGCGGAGTGGTTGTGTAGTAGTGGTCAGCGCTACGCTGTGCTACGAACCCGGCGACCTGAGTACGATTCCAGCTCACGGCCAACACCGCCTCGCCTAGGTCGACTCAGCCTCAAATGAGTGCGGTGTGTAGTAAACATCGTCACTAGGGAGACAAAGGCGGCCGGGCGTGGTGCTGGCCACCCACCCCCTCATGTGCCGTTCCGGCCTCCATAGATGCTTGCTAGACTCACTTAGTCGTGAGTAGTCTGTCACACACTAGACTCACGTTATAGTGAAGAGTCTGTCACATGCTAGACTCATGTTGTAGTGAGTAGTTTGTCATGCAATAAACTTGTGTTGTAGACTGAAAATCCGATAGTGTGAACTTGCATTAAACTGCAACTCACTGCACATTGACAACGTTCTATGCTGCATTACAATGACAGACACGTGTACGGTAGGCCCCGGCGACGAGACACGTACTGAGATCTCTGGCTGCGTCAATATCCCTTGCGCAGAAAATTCATTGAGCAGGGGCGTCAGGTTGCCTTGCAGAGCTCCCACCAACGTGGGCAACTCCGATCTGATCTTGTCAAAGAGATGCTCTGGATTTTGGGGGCCGACGCGTCGACTCTTTGCAGCTTTGGGGGCTTCGGGAGCCGTCTCCTTGTCTTGGGATGCGAGGTGGGAGAGAAGGGTTGACATGGCAAGTGTTTGTGAGATGAGGAGTTGCGAGTTTTTGCTCTCACGGCCCACTCAACGGCACCCACACCACACCCGCTTTTGAACAACTCAGTGGCTATGAGATGTTAACTACCTCGCCTGGTATGCAGGAGGTCGTGAATTTGAACCCGGACCCTGGCGCCACAGAGGCTAGGAGATGTTAACTACCTCGCCTGGTATGCAGTTTAATGGGTTTGATCCCGGACCCTGACTCCACGGTGACTAGGAGATGTTAACTACCTCGCCTGGTATGCAGGACGTGTGGGTTTGATCCAACAATGACGATGCCTGCTGATGTATATTCCGAGGCTGCGTCTCTCTCTCTTTCTCCTCGAGGTGGTCCTCTGAAAACTGTCTCTGGTGTGGACCAATCAGTTTCAAAGACAATGCACATATATTATCAGAATTTTTTAGTTTGCATTCTGACCACAAGTATTGGTGGTTAATGCAGACATGATTCCTTGTGAAAGGTTTCAGTTTGGTGTTTTAACATCTTAACACAACTGTTTTGTTGCCAGAAAAAAGGGGAAAACCCATTCTCATTTTAGTACCTGCAAAGGAGGTCCTATGATGTAGATTTTAAATCGTTTTTGTACCATGTTGACTTAAAAGCTTTCGTGACTGCAGGAATTCATATTCTTTTGGTCTTTCGGTAAAGTCACGTAGATAGATTCAAAGAAAATAACAAAAAAAACTAAAACTTCGTCGTTTCGATCGCAACACAAGTGGTCGTCTTGAGGAAGACGTGACTTTTTGTACCATGTTGGCAGAACATTTCTCCCCGGTACTTTGTGAGTAAAAATAATAATAACAATGTAATTTTTTGTAAAGTTTATCTCACCTCGCCACTGCACCCTTCTCGTCCAGACGTTTTTCTCCTGCTGGCCCCTCTTCGTCAGGGTGAGGAAGACCTCCTTGAAGATGCCATCGAACGAGACGTGAATGAAGTTGTAGTGACTCGCCGGGTTCTCCATCGTCAGTTCCTGCGCGGACGAACGGGCGGCCAAAAAAGAAAAAGCAGAAGAGGACACCATCGCGCATCATTGACGGTCGAGGGTTCTTTTCGTGTACCAGGCGAGAGAGCCCAAGATATCACAATGGTGTATAACTGTTTTTTTTTATTATTAATTTGGGCTCCAGGGGAAAAAAATCTACGGGTCAATAACGTTTGTCAATCTCAACGCGCGTGGTTAAATCCGCAGGTCGGACGAACCGCTCGCACGGCTGATCGTGAGTTAATCATAGTTGAAAACGGTCGCTCGCTCGACGACCTGAACTCAAAATTTTCAACTGCAGATGGAAATGTGGCTCACCTGCGGCTGTATCGAATTCGTGGCGACGTCGCAGCTCAGTGTGTATCGTGTGGCCACCACCAGCGTTTCGTCCGACTTGGGAGGAATATTGTAATACTCGTAGCGTTCTTGCTGCAGCTTCCTCTTCAGGCGCTGCGAAATCAAACGGGTTCACGGTGTTGGAACGCTCCCCACCCCTGCAGGCCTGCCAACCGGTGCCGGGGTCGCCGTCCGATTTGACGACCCGTCGTTTTTAACGACCACAAAAAAATGATGCAGGACGCCAAAAGGTGGACGAGCACGGGGGCAGTTGTGTAACGCCAATGCATCGGTTGCTCGGGTCGTGCGGCTATATCTGCAGGACCCTTTTTTTTCCGGTATCAATAACACAGGAGGTGTAATAATAATCTTCAAGGCCAAATAGACACGATAATCACGACAAGGCACCAGCGAGTCTGCATTAACCACACAATCATGCTTGCGGTAAAACGCATTGATTCTTCAGGCGGAGGGGAAATAAAACCAGAACACCCTTGAGGAAAATAATCCATGCAACCACCACGGGAAGAACATGCAAAGCTCAATTATACAGCATGCGACAGCGTTGGACTCGAAACCACCGCATACCTGCATACCAGGCGAGGTAATCAACATCTCCTAGTTAACGTGGGTTTCAGGGTTCGGGATCGAACCCACGACCTCCTGTACACCAGGCGAGGTTGATAATATCTCAATATGGAACCCACGACCTCCTGTGTACCAGGCGAGGTAGTTAATATCTCAACTTCGAACCCACGACGTCCTGCGTACCAGGCGAGGTTGGTAACATCTCCTGGCCGCCGCATTACAGAGAAACGCGTTGTAAGTGTGACAGCCACACCTCAAGCTAAGGACTCGCAGTCACGTGGTCCACCAACACACGGCCATCTTGTTCTATGGTCCACCAAATCATTGCAACAGCAATAACTGCAGTGAATTCTTGATTATCCCCGTGCATCTTATGCAATTACTGGAATAACCGCGCACCTGAAATTTTGACATGAACTATTAAATCATGGATATTGCCTTTTGCCTAAATAATAATAAAACAAACCAGTTTTACAACATTGTTATTCTTGTAAATGTTTATTGCATGTGTTTCTCCAGCTAATCTGGAATCCACGTGATCGCCTCAACAGTATAGTTGCAATATCATTACAATGGGTGGAATTACATTAATGCTTGATTGGCTGTGGCTTTGCTGTCCACTCAGTGGGGCAGAGTTTGATCGATGTCTGATTGGCTGTGGCTTTGCTATCCACTTAATGGACCGAGTCATTTCCTGGACGGGAGCCAGGAAAGTGTTATCACTGAGTAACCGCGCAACATCGATCTCATAGTAAATCTAAACAATACAAATTGTCCGCTGTGCTTCATTTTGAGTGATTTGTTCGATCATTTATTTTGTGAGTGTACATTTACCAAACTGTGCGACGGCAGGAGAAGCTTCGACGTAATTTATGCCTTTACTTTCGGCTTTCCTTGAGAGATCCGCGGAATAACGGTGACACTTTTGGATTACCCGCGACTCTTCAATTATCCGTCTGCTGCCCCCTTCCCTGTTATCAAGCGCGGACAAACAGAGACAGTCTCCCGTGATCGACGCTGCCGAAGGGCAAAACCCAACTCACTTCGATGTTTGCGTCTGCGTATGGGACGACGTGCAGCTGCAGCTTCGTGAGCAAGCCGGGAACCTTGAAGACGAGCACAGCCGCGTGCACGTGGTACACGAGCCCGGGAACCACCGGAGCACCGCTGTGAAGATCGACAGCGACGACGTGAGGATCCTCACGTGCGTTTGCGAAACGCACCGCGGGTCTCTCACATCGATGTTGCCGTCCCTCGCGTGGAGGACTTTTATAGTGGATGTGTGTTTCCAGCCTGGGATGGGAGAGGGGTCGCAGTGGGCTCATGCTACTCAGTGACTCCTCAGCATTGCACAATAGACTCAGCACTGCACCATAGACTCAGCACTGTCCATTAAATGTTTGAGACCGTGAGCATAACGACAATGTGGATTAGGGCGAGAGGAGTCCGCAATATATAATAGTTTCTAGGTGTGACGTGTGAAACTGAGATGTTAACTACCTCGCCTGGTATACAGGAGGATCATGGGTTCGATCCCATACCCTGATGCCCACAGTGTCTAGATGTTAACTCCCTCGCCTGGTATACAGGAGGTCGTGGGTTCGATCCTGGACCCTGACGCCACGGTGGAAAGGAGATGTTAACTACCTCGCCTGGTATACAGGTGGTGGGTTTGATCCCGGCCTTGTAAATTTGGAGTCTGCGTGTCTCTCTCTCTTTTTCTCCTCATGATGGTCGCGTAGATTTTTCTCCGGGTCCTCCGGTTTTTCCCTCCACATTTATAATTGACATCAGGTATTGAGCGTATTTGGCTGCTCCTATAAATGTCCACGTGCTAAGCCACTTTGTTGAACTATAATTTGTGATAGCCAGGTCGCTTATGAACAATTAGCTATACAACTCAGTGGGCTTTACCACCTGGTAAAAATAAAACGTAGTTCAGTTTTTAGTTTCATCCACAATAACGTTTTCTTTTCGTTAATATAAATGTGTTGCTAACCCTCCACCACCTCCCAACATAGCCAGCGAGCAAGCGGTTTGCATCCCGTAACACAAACGTGCCAAATTTAGTAACTAATTATTACTTTGGCACTAGCTGCTTGTGTGTGCTGAACAGTGTAGCCACAACAACATTTACGCAATTCGAGTACGCAAAATGTTTATAGGTTTTAGATTGCTGCAGTACCCAGGGCCGTCCATAGGGGGAACAGGGGAGAGGGGCCAAATTCCACCATGACCCTCCCCCTCCCCGTGACGTCTTCAAACTTAACTCTGAGCAATACGGTGACGTCGTCGATTATTTACTTTGTTCACGATGATGGTTAACCTATTTCAACTAAACTATGAAACTAAACTTAACCATTTAAATGCCCCACTACTCTGTAGCTCTTTTTCAGAAGCGATCCGTCCATCACAAATGATAGCAAAAAGATCTCCAAAATTATGAGCAAACACAAGATCCAGGTTCGATTTAACACAGTACATAAAATGCATGATCTGATCCTCTCGATGACGATCGCTTGTGTTGTGATCGAAACGTCGTCGTTTTTTGTACATTTTTTTGGTTATTTTCTTTGAACCTATCTACGTGACTTAACTGAAAGAGCCAAAGAATATGAATCCCTGCAGCCACGAAAGCTTTAAGTCAAGATTTAAATGGTAGCAGCACAACAAAGTGCACTTTGTCGTCGTGTGGGCATTCATCGCAGCAGCCAAACACTGTAAACGTGTCACACTGATTCTAAATGTGAAGGGGGAAAAAAACAGAGGAGGACATGGAGACAAATCCACACAGTGAGCACCATGGGAAAAGAGAGAGACGCAGATTCCCAATGTACAGCAGTCTTCAGGGTCGGGATCGAACCCACGCCCTCCTGTATACCAGGTGAGGTAGTTAACATCTCCTAGCCACCGTGGTGCCCAATTAATTTCGCTGCTTCTCATTTGTCAAGGGTCCCAGTGGCACTGTGACTCAAATGACTCGTGACTAAAATGAGATGCAACTCATGTAACATGCGACTCAACGACTTGCGACTCAAACGACTTGCGACTCAAATGACAACGGCGACTGAAAACGACTCATGACCAAATTGGCGGTCAGCGAATGGATCGCGTGTGTGCGCTGCATTCGTTGTAACAAAGCTTACGCTTCAGGTCGAGGTAGTGCGGGATCATTAGGGCGCGAAGGCCGCCATCGCAGCCGTCCCAGTTGATGTCAAACGTGGAGCTGATGGGGACGAACTGCTCTTGGAACAGCTCAGCAGGCCACTCCCTCCAGCCGTAGCGAAGCCGCCCGGCTGCGCCCACCTCGAAGATGAGATCGGTGGCTTTGCAGTGGAAGGTGCCGCCTGAAGAAGCGCTGAACCTACGAGAAAAATTTAGTGTAGTAGTGTCGTATGTAGTGTAGTGTTTAGTAGTGCATAGTGTCGTATTTAGTGTAGTGTACGGTAGTGTATAGTGTCGTGTATAGTGTAGTGTGTAGATGTGCATAGTGTCATATATAGTGTAGTGTATAGTGAAGTGTATAGTGTATAGTAGTGTAGTGTATAGTGTACATTAATATCGCGTATAGCGTAGTGTACTGTATTGTACAGCAGTGCAGAGTGCCGTGTATAGTGTAGTGTATAGTGTAGTTATAGTGTAGTGTATAGTAGTGTATGGTGTAGTGTATAGTGTAGTGTTTAGTGTGTAGAGTAGTGTAGTGTATCATAGTGTTGTGTATAGTCAAGTGTATAGTGTCGGCTATAGTGTAGTGTATATTGTAATGTTTAGTGTACAGTGTAGTGTTTAGTGTATCGTGTAGTGTATCGTGTAGTGTATAGTGTAATGTTTAGTGTGCAGTGTAGTGTTTAGTGTATAGTGTAGTGTTTAGTGTAGCTGTCCACTTATTGGGTTGACGTCTGATTGGCTGTGTCTCTGCTATCTACTTAGTGGGCGGAGTTTGATTGATCCATAATAGAGCTTTTTGGGTTAGATCACGTAAATATGTAAATGTGTCGTTTAAACCCGCAACGACCCGACACAGCCAACTAGTAAGGGTTGTCACGTAAATAGAACGTGGCCAACTCGTTACTAGTACAGCACTAGCGTATAGTGTAGTGTATAGTGTGTAGTGTATAGTGTGCAGTGTATAGTGTCGTGTGTATAGTGTAATGTATAGTAGTGTAGTGTATAGTAGTATATAGTGTAGTGTATTGTGTAGTGTGTATATTTTGGTGTGTAATGTAGTGTGTAGTGTCTAGTAGTATAGTGTATAATGTAGCCTTACCAACGGTAATCCCTATTGAAGTATCCTGCCCTTTGTAGGCATGCATTTAGTGACGAATTGGCATGTTCTGTTTACGTAACAACCCTTACTAGTTGTCTGTGTCTGGTGGTGACGGGTTTTAACGACACATTTATATATTTACCCAATCTAACCCCAAAAAACATCTTATGGATGGTATTGGTCGCGCAAGACTGACACGTGTTACGTTTGATTGATGTTTGATTAGCTATGGATCTACCATCCACTTAGTGGGCGGAGTTTTATTGCTGTCTGATTGGCCGTGGCTCTGCTGTCCACCTACTTGGCAGAGTTTGATATCTGATTGGCTATTGGCTCTGCTGTCCACTTAGTGGGCAATGTGTTCTGCTGGGCGGGAGCCAGGAGAGTGTCACCACTTAGCACGTGCATCATCGATCACAAGTTGGGTTTTGCCTATACGAGTGAATATAAAATGTATATATACACTACTATATACTACTATACCCTACAACATTACTACATACAATTTTTTCCATAGAGTACAATATACTACTGTATTACTATATACTACTGTATTACTATATTGCTAGATTACCGTTGGTAGGGCTATTTTAATACACACAATAGACAGGAAGGACAAGTTCCACAGCAGATCTTTTGCCTACTTCAGCAGTTTTTTCTTGCTGTGGAAGGGTGAGAGGGGGAGGGGCGAGAGGGGCGTGGCCATGGTGGGAGTGGCCAGGTGCTCCACATCGACGGCAGCCACACTCTTTCGTTCTTTGGTAAAGTCACGTTCACGTGGTAGAAAAATAATAGATCACGACGTTTCGATCGCAACACAAGCAATCGTCATCAGGTGGCACAAGCACAGCAAGAAAAAACTGCTGAGGTTGTCCTACCTGTATCGAACCAGAGAGTGTGGATTCCTGCAGTCACTAAAGCTTCAAATCAAGATTGTATTACTATACACTAGGGACTAGTATGTACTACTATATTACCGAATACTAATATATACTATGCTATTATATACTACTGTAATATGAGGATGCACACGGGGGTAACTGGGCGATGGTGATAGGCTCTGGCGGCCTCAGCCCTCAGCCAATGGGACGTCGAACCAAGGGCGTAGCCCTGGGGCTGTATAGCCACATCGAGAAGGTTCCAGGGGTGAGGCTTATGATTGGCTGCGTGGCATCACGTGAGCCAGGTGATAAAAGGGGTGGAGAGAGACAGTTTGGGGTCAGTGTGAAGAGCTTGAAGGAGAGACTACGACTTGTGCCTCCCGCACGCCAGCGGCCACGTGGCAGGCCGGAGGCTGTCTCCCGACGCCGTTAGCCGGCGGTGTGAGGGAGCGAGGGAAGTGAGCAAACGCCACGCTCGGAAGGGAGTAACGGGAGTAACGGAAAAGAAACCAGTGTGAGAGAGAGCTGTGAACGGGGAAAAGAACTAATACAGACAAGACAAGATAATATCGTCCGGAGTGGGTTTATTACACTACTATACTACTATACACTACTATGTACTACTATATTACTGTAAATTACTATTTTACCATATATTAAAATTGCCCGATGATGCTGGATGTAATTACCAGTGAAACGTCGTACTAAATTTGTTTAATGTTGTGGATTCACTCTTCAAGAGACCGGTGGGCTAAAGTAGTGAACTATTTGTCTTTTGTCAACGTGACACTTTTTCTTACTGATTGGCCGTGTCGGGTGGTGGAGGGTTACGACACATTTATAAATAACGCGATCTAACCCAAAAACTTTATTATGACTAATATATACAATACAATTATATACTACAGTAAACTACTATACTACTGTAATAAACCCCGTTCAGACGACATCGTGACTTGAGAATTATTCATTCGGTTTCATTCACAGCTTCCACCACATTCGTTCCTTCAGTTTCCTTGCTCCTTCACGCTGTTGGCTGACAGCGCGAGAGAGAGAGAGACTGCCGCGGCCCGCCACGTGGCAGGCTCCAGACCACGGCACCAGCGTGGCTTCCCCTTTGTTCCTCCGCACACTGACCACATGCTGTCTTTCTCCGCCCCTTTTAATCCCTGGCCCACGTGATGCCACGCAGCCAATCCTCAGCCACACCCCTGGAACTTTCTCGAAGATACTGTAAGGCTCCAGGGCCGCACCCCTGGCTCGACTCCCATTGGTTGCGGGCTGAGGCCAGCAGAGCCAATCATCATCATCCAGGTGTAACCTCACATTACATCAGGGCCGCGCTCCTGGCTCGACTCCCCATTGGTTGCGACTGAGGCCAGCAGAGCCCATCATTATCATCCAGGTGTAACCTCACATTAAATTACCACCCCTCCCCCCCCCCTGTAAAAAGTCTGCCGTCTCGGCTGAGAGAAGGGTGATGCATAAACATTTAGGGCGCTAATGACGCGCAACGAAGTAAGGTTGTTAGGGCGCTGAACAACGCGCGGTTGAAGGTAAAACAGTAGGGCACGGAACAATGTGCAATGTAGGAGCAACGCAACATTAGGCGCATAACAGAAGGTATAACAGGCGCAACATGACAACAACGCTAACGAAATGGTGCGCGACTCCGGTCCCTCTCCCATGGAGTGTGCTCGTCCTGCCGACTGCTCAGCAGGAGGGGCAGCGGAGAAGGAGCAGGCTCAGCGTTCTCCGTGGACGGAACGGGTCTCGTAGGAGGCTGCTCATCGGGGACTCGATGCCCTTCAAGGCCTGTGCGTCTGCGGGGGTAGAACAAGTCCCCGCTGGGGATCAATCAGCGAGGCAAGTGGCACATCAGGCACATCAGACCCGGCAGGTCAGCAAGTGAGGATGAAAGGCCAGTGCGTGGTTCGAAATAAGGTTTCAAAATCGACGAGTGCACATACCAACGACGCAGCCCATACTGGATGCGAATACTTTGGGGATTGCGGATTTCTATTAGTTTAACGGGCCCTTTCCAAGGCCTGTGCAGTTTAGGGGATGTACCCACAGGCACCTGAGGGCAATGGAGCCACGCCGCGTCGCCCACCGCCCAAGGCATGTCACATCGCGACCGACGCGCATATCTCTCGTTCCGGCCTGTGTGCGGGCTGTTGCACGCCTGGCTGCACATCAATTGGAGGCACGTTCTCCCACCCATACAAAGAAAAATGGCGAATACCCAGTGGACGCGTGCGGGACTATGCGGTAAGCAGACAAAGCCAGGTATGTGCAAGTCCCAGTCGGTCTGCTTTTCACTCACCGTGTGACAAAGCATGGCCGAAAGGGTATGGTTAAATCGTTCCACCATTCTATCCGTCTGCGGGTGGTAAGGGGAAGTACGGATTCTCTTCATACCCAAAGCAGCGCATACATCCCGGAGTAATTAAGTTATGTCCTTGATCCGTAAGTAACTTCTCCGGAGCCCCCTTGTCCATCACGTATCCATTCAATAAAGCGTCGGTGATGGACAAAGCCGATTGGTCGGGTAGGGGCCAGGCCATAGGCCAACGAGTAAAATATTCCACCCCGACCAAGAGGTACTTATTACCCTCGCTGATGGGGAAACGGGTCGAGGATATCCAGAGCAACTAGCTCATTAATACGAGATACCTCAATCAATTTCAACGGCGGAACGTAATTTTGACGTGGCGGTTTCTGCTTTGCACAATCTTGGCATGCCCGGATAGTCCTGATGATATCCGCCATTATACCCGGCCAAAAGAAATCCCGCTGCATCGTGAGCAAGGTCTTCTGCACGCCGAGATGCATCAACTTGTCGGCGTGCAGCGCGCGAATAAGATCATGACGAAGGGATGTTGGCACAACAAGGCCTGAACGGTCCGACAAGCTGTCTGTGCACATGAGCAACCCTTCCCGGTCGGTAAATAGCTGCAATTTCCGCCCGACAAGTGAGATCCCGGCCTTCCGACTTGATTTCGCAGTGGAGCTAACGAGGCATCAGCCGTTTGCTCACGCAGCCACACCGAGTGCAGCAAGTGCAGCGTGCCATCGGCCCAACAGGCGTACGCCGCCCTCTTTCGGCATCGCGCCCAAAACAGGAGAGGGGGGGGNGGGTGGCGCTGCGCAGCGATGTGTACCTGTCAAACAGGCACAAGGAGGGTTCAAGGGCAATCTGAAAAGAGCATCTGCATTGCCATGGTGGGTACCCTTACGGTATGTTATGTCAAAAGAAAATTCCTGCAACAATTCCAACCATCGAGCCAATTGTCCAGACGGTTGTTCCAATTTCAGTGAGTATTGCAGGGCCGCATGGTCAGTGCCCACGAGGAATTTCCTACCATACAGGTACGGCCGGTACTGGCGAACAAAATGGACGATCGCCAGTAACTCCCGACGAGTGACACAATAGCGAGTTTCGGCGGGAGACAAAACCCTGCTGCCATATGCTACCACTCGTTCAACACCGTCCTTCCATTGAGACAAAACAGCACCGATGCCGATGTCGCTAGCATCCGTGTCCAGGATGAACGGTTGCGAAAAATCCGGATAATCGAGCGTCGGCGCGGTGGCCAATCGATCTCAGAGAGAGTTGAAAGCCAGTTCCTCTTCCGGACCCCATTTGAATCTCTGATTCTTTCTCGTCAGGACATGCAGAGGCTTTGCCAATGTCGCAAAATTCTTAACGAACCGGCGATAATAGGATGCAAAGCCTATGAACCGTTGCACGTCACCTACGGAAGTGGGCGTCGGCCACTCACGGACACATGAAGTCTTGTGAGGGTCAGTGGATACACCGCTAGAGCTGACAATGTGTCCGAGGTAACGGACGGAATGCTGCAACAAATGATACTTTTTTGGTTTAAACTTGAGATCGGCAAACCACATTCTTTGAAAAACATCCTCCAGCCGTTGAAGGTGTTCTTCGAAAGTGCGACTGAAAACAATGTCGTCCAAATATATGAGGCACGTCTCCCACTGTAGTCATGCCAGTACCAACTCTATCAGGTGCTGAAACGTCGCAGGCGCGGCATTCAAGCCCATGGGAAGGTAGTTAAATTCAAACAAGCCTTGCGGCGTGTGAAACGCCGTTTTCGGCTTTTATGCATCATCGAGGAGAAGTTGCCAAAAACCCGACGAGAGGTC
The DNA here is from genome assembly GCA_018977245.1 of Lethenteron camtschaticum. Classification (NCBI taxonomy): domain Eukaryota; kingdom Metazoa; phylum Chordata; class Hyperoartia; order Petromyzontiformes; family Petromyzontidae; genus Lethenteron; species Lethenteron camtschaticum. The sequence goes on along the minus strand of WFAB01001256.1, from coordinate 185,775 downwards.
GAAGGTAGAGAAAAAATTAGCCCCTGACAAGGCGTCTAATGAATCGTCCATCCGTGGCAGGGGGTACGCATCCGCCACGAATATTTTATTCAACCGGCGAAAGTCAACACAGAACCTCAATCCGCCGTCCTTTTTAACCAACTCCACCGGTGCGCCCCAAGGATTGTTGGACAGCGAAATAATGTCGGCCGCCAACATGTCGTCCACCGTGCCATGCACGTGCTCCCTTTCCGCAGGACTCATGCGGTGTGGATTCATACATATCGGTCCTGCCGCACCGGTGTCAATATGGTTTGACAAGAGCGAGGTACGACTCAAATCAAAGTCATCTTTACTGAAGATGTCAGCGTATTTCGACAGCAGTGAACGCAATGCATTTCGCTGCGTGGAGGGCAAAGACGTATTCTCACGGCCCGAGACACGCCAGCAGCCATTACCCTCGGCTGGTCCCCATCAAGGCTAGTGAAGTCGGTAGTGGCATGGGCCAATACCGCACCCGCCGGAACGACGACTCGTTCCGGGCCCCCATTCAACACTTGTAAGAACGGGGCTTGTCCAGCCGAATGATAGTTTGAGCCGCGACAAGAGAGAAAGCCTTAGCCACGGAGTTTGACGGGGACAGCAACACACCCGCCGCCCTATCCGCGACCTCCAACCGTTTTCAGTAACGCAATGGGATGAGCATCTGTGTACCCGGGGTATCTCCACAGTGACATCGGCAAGTGAGTGAACGGCGTTACCCGGAGGTGGACGGCCCCACAAGAATGGCAAGAAAGACATCCTACAGCCCCCTGGCATTTCTAAACAGTCCTGATCAACAAGGATTTTAACAGGCATCCGACAAAGGAAATCGGTGCCCAACAGACATGGAACTGCCAACGAGCGGAGATAAGAACTGATCCTGACGCGGCAACATTCCCTATGGCAATGTGGACATCTACCCGTCCTATGATACCCATACCACCCCCATTAGTGACAATGAATGCGTCAATAGCCGGCTGGACTCGCGACGCAGGGATGGATAACAGGTGAAAAATTACATCCGAAATGATGGTTGCCGACGCACCAGTATCTACCAAAACACGCACGTCTACCCCTTGAATAGCGCCCGGCACCGTAGAAGACCCCGACGTGGCTGCAACCACCCTCCGAGCCAATTTCTTCCACTGAGTAATAATGTGCGGTACCGAATCAGCATGCCGACAATTAACATTCGATAAGCCACGGGGTGCAAGTGGATGCCTGAGATGTTCGGACCTGCCGGGTGCCCGATGCGTGTTGACTTGCCCGAGAAGGATGTCAATCCGCGTCCGGTGGAGAAGATAGAGGAAGGGCCGACGGAAGCTGCGGAGGTCGGAACCGGCGCCGACAATCACGGGCGAAGTGGCCCAGTCGGCCACACTTGAAGCATGTGGCGGCCGCCCGACGGTCGGTCGCCTCGGCCCCCACTCGCGACCTTCCGGCCCCGTTGCGCTGTGTCCTGCCGGCGTTGCGGGGACCAGCGAGGAGCAGCAGCCACCAAGTCATCATCGCTGGACTCGTCCGGAATATGCACGATGCGACGCCCATCCAGCGGTTCACCATCCTTTTTGGGGTCCCCCGTCCACGCCGCTATTTGGTCCCAACGTCGCAAATTGAATTTGGAGTCCAAACATGGCGCCGCCCAACGAGACTTTAACGGCTCATGGCCGCACACCGCAGCGAGATGCCCAACTGTTGTGACAACTCGATCATTCTTGTAAGAATGGGAGGGTCCAGAAGGTCGGCGGAGGACTCGGGGTAGGCGGCCATAACAAGCGCTAATAGCGCACCACGGTATGCCAGAGACGTTTCTTCAGGCCCCGTCGTCGCCGCATGAATTTTTGCTGTGGCAGCCGATGGCGGCTCATAAAACTCCGCCATTTCAGCGAAGGCACCCTTCAGCGTCGTCTTTCTACTCGCCGGGAAGGAGCGGAACACGGCCAGGGACACATCATCCAGCAGCGTAGGTATAGCCTCCAGCGCCTCGGACTCCATCCACCGCACCGATCGAAAGGCGGATTCAAATCGCCACGTAAAAGCGTTCCAGTCGCCCCCGGGGCGACAAATTCTTTAATATTAGGGAGGCGATGGCTGCGGCCACCATCGTTGTCCTTGGCCACAGGCAGCGTTGCAGCGACCGCGCCCAAAATGGCGGCCTCCTCCCCCGCAGCAGGTGTAATGGCGGCCGCCTTGGAGACCAAGGTCGTCCGCACTCAGACGCGTCTCACGAGGCTGACCCAGGGCGACAGACGACGCGACCACCGTGACGAGATTCAGCATCACGGCACGGAGAGACTCAATTTGTTCCGCCACTCGTCGCCAACCTTCGTCCGAAGCTGGAGTCGCCTCTGCGCCGGCATGTCGTTTTGGCGCGGCCTCGGGGAGAGCAGCAGTCGGCGGCAGCGGTCCTGTCGCACCCAGAAGCTCGTCCTTGTCGGCATCGTCGTCGTCGTCCGACTGCGGGTCCAGTGGGTTCCTCTTTTTGAGGTGCTTAAACATCGTGGATGATGATCCAAGTGGTCTCAAAATCTACTTCTGACTCCAATGTAATAAACCCCGTTCAGACGACGCCGTGACTTGATAATTCTTTATTCGGTTTCATTCACGGCTTCCACCACATTCGTTCCTTCAGTTCCCTTGCTCCCTCACGCTGTTGGCTAACAGCGTGAGAGAGAGACTGCCGCGGCCCGCCACGTGGCAAGCTCCGGACCACGGCACCAGCGTGGCTTCCCCTACGTTCCTCCGCACACTGACCACGTGCTGTTTTTCTCCGCCCCTTTTAATCCCTGGCCCACGTGATGCCACGCAGCCAATCCTCAGCCACACCCCTGGAACTTTCCCGAAGATACAGTCCAGCTCCAGGGCCGCACCCCTGGCTCGACTCCCATTGGTTGCGGGCTGAAGCCAGCAGAGCCCATCATTATCATCCAGGTGTAACCTCACATTACACTACCATATACTACTGTATTACTATACTCTCCATTATTACTATATGCTACGTTATACTACTAAATCACTATATACCACTAAAGAAACATATACTACTATATTAATACTATATTACTATACACCATTAAATTACTGTGCACACTATATTACTATACACTACTATATAGTACCATATTACTATATCCTACTATATTATTAGACTGCAGTATATATCTCAGTGTATATTTTTTTTATATAAATGTACACGAATGGCTAATGAAGTACAGCACTATACAGTAAATTATTTACTAATCATCGATAGCATCCGGGTCAGATAGAACACCCTAGATTATAACTTTCAATATATCAGAAAACTTTAGATTATTATCACTATATTATAACATATTATTTGGGTCTTTCGGTAAAGTCATGGAGCTAGGTTAAAATTAATTAAAATAAAATAAATAGACTGTCTTCTGAAGGCAGCATTCCTCCTCTTTTTTCCTCCTGATGACGATCGCTTGTGTTGAGATCAAAAGTCGTAGTTTTTGTTTATTTTATTGTTTTTAATTTGAACCCTATCTACGTGACTTTACCGAAAAGGCCAAACAATACGAATTCCTTCGCATATAGTCATGAAAGCTTTAAGTCAAGGTATTAGAACGCTATAGATATTTTCTTTGGGACTCGTTTCTAGCGCTGGCGATAGAGTTACACCGTCAAATCCACGTCGACGTGATGGCTGGGGTGGTGTGTTTAAACTCTCTGCACCTGCTTCCCCGTAAGTGGAGTGAAAGTACGAGTCACAAGTTGCCAGCGTGAATCGGGGGCTGGCGGTTTGCGTACCCAGCGGGATCCGAGTACTCTGAGACCTTACTGCATCACAAGTAAATCATTGTGACCGGACCGACCACGCACACCCACCCACCCATCCACCCACATCCCGGCACGACGTTGTATGAGGGTTTTTAGTATGCTCACGAGTAGGCGTTGCCGGAGAAATTTGGCATGACTGTGGTGACGGCGCAGCCCGGCACCGCCGTGACGACGCTGTCATGCGCAGTCGCGCTCGGTTCTTCTCTTGGAGAGGTCTTCGGAAGGCGACGGTGAGGGGGCGGGGAGGGGGAGCACACGGTGACAGCAAGGGAATTCGTCCATTAGTTCGTGTCTCAATCCGCTAGTCCTGGTGAGGGTCGCAGCAGCAGCAGCAGCAGCGTGTCGAGTAGGGCGGTCCAGACCTCCCTTACGCTGGAGACAGACTCTAGCACTACATTACGAGACACTACACTAGGATACACTATACACTACTATACACTACACTACTCTACACTACTACACACTACTATACACTACACTACTATACACTATACACTACAATACTATGCACTACACTACTATACACTACTACACTACACACTACACTACTACACACTACACTACTACACACTACACTACTATAAACTACACTACACTACTACACACTACACCACTATACACTACACTACTATACACTACTGTACACTACACTACTATAAACTATCTTTGATCACTTTATCTCTCATCACTTTATCTCTGATCACTTTATCTCTCATCACTTTATCTCTCATCAATTTATCTCTCATCACTTTATCTCTCAGTTCAACATACACGTGACAGACACGTGCAACGTACACACGCAACGTCCAGCAAGGACTTCACGTTCTCCCGTTAGAATATGGATGGGTCCACATTGCTACGAGTTCTCTGAGCAGGGCGATTGTCCGTGTGTCCAGGGGGTCCGTGTGGAACAGCCCTGGGTATGAGAGGCTCACCAGCATCTCCGGTGGCATCTGCTTCTCATCAGAGCTGAGTTGAACCCTGCAAACAAGGACAAAGATCAACCACAGTGAGGCCCTAATAGACTGGTGGGTGGCCGGTGCCACGACCTTTGCCTCCCCAGTGGCGATGTTTATGACACCTCCACCACTACACCAGGTACTCCATTTGAGGCCGAGTCGACCTAGAAGAGGACCAGGACTGTGGGCCGGAATCGGCCGGAGTTTGTAGCGCTAACCGCCACTACACCACCGCTCCTCATTCGGCTGCAATCAGGTCACCAATTTCTCCACTGGGTACGTAGCTCAGAGCAGAGCAGAGTTGAACCCTGCTCACGCGCCTGCATGCACCAATACTAACACCCGCGCCATTCGCCGCTACGTGATGGTGACGTCATCACGGGGCCTGTGCCAGTCCAGGTGCACTTTGAGGCCACATGAAAGTACATACACACAACAACACGTGCCATTCGCCACTAAGTGGCGGTGACGTCACCACGATGCTTGTGCCAGGCCATGTGCACGTTGAGGCCACGTGAAGTGTCTCACGCCCGCTGCAGGAGGTCAGGGGGAGACCCAGGTGCCACTGGTCGACTGACTCAGATGACTGGCTGATGCACCACCTGTGCCACCTGCTGTGCCAAGTTGCTGTGCTTTAGCCACCCGGTGCTCCACTCGTTGTTGTGAGCATCACTCCTTCGCTCTCCGTTATTGTTGGAGAGCGACTGCCTCCAACTGCCCAGTAGCGTCCTTCACGAGCCTCCTCCACAGAGGCCGATCTTGACACCGCTGGTACCAGTAATAGGCAAGTCCACTCAGCTCCAGATCCTCCTATACCACATCACTCCATTTCTTCTATAGCCCGTGCCGCGCCCGTTTAGCCCCCTCAATCCGGCCAAACAAAAGTTGTTTAGGAATGCGGAACCTGGGCATGCGGGCAACATGATCCATCCAACGCAGCCTTGCCTGCCGGAGGAGCTCACCGATGGGACTTTGTCCAGATCTTTCAAGGATTTGTGAGACTCTCACAAAATCCAGCTTGGTTAAACCCAGGATGGATCATAGGCAGGCCAGACAAAATGTTTCTAACTGGAAAAGATGTTTCAATTGGGGGGTCCACGTTTCGCAAGCATTGAGAAGGAAGGGAATGACTATGGCCAAGAAGACCTGAAGCTTCGTGAGGAGCGACAGACCAGGTAGCTTCCACACAGCTTTACGCAACCAATGAAAAGATAATGCCGCTCGACTGATTTAGAGTGAGACCTCTGCTGCTAAACTGGAGCCGGTCATGAGCACACTGCCCAGGTATGGGAAACTCTCCACTCTCTCCACAACTGACTAGCACCAATTGGGAGTTGTGGGGGTGGAGTATCCGATGGTACAAAATACCCAAGCAGGTGCTGAGTTTTCGTGGGGCTAATGGTAAGGCCCCATCTCTTAGTGGCAAATCTCGAGGTTCATCAGCAGCCCCTCCAACTCCTCCTCTGAGTGAGCAGCAATTACCAGATCATCGGCATACATAACATGGTTGAGCAATAGAGAGTCATCCCTTAACCGCATCCAGGCATCTAACAGCCTCCCATTGTATCTGTACCACCTGGACATTTCTCCGGTACACCTATTGAAGGCTTCACGAACTATGTGGACGAAATAGATATTAAATGATGTGGGAGCCAGAGGACATCCCTGTCGCACCCCAAGGTGTACAGGGAATGGCTCCGACTTAGCAGAGGGTCAGGGACTCCGAAAGCACAATTAACTACCCAGAGCCCAGGCCTACTGATGGTATCACAGGCCTTGACCAGGTCCACCACCACCACAACCACCCAGGCATAACCAAAACAACCATCATCACCACCACCACCACAACCGACCACAACCACCCACCCAACGACCACCAAACACCCAACCACCACCACCACAACTAGCCAAGAACAACCACCACAACCATCACAACTACCACAACCACCAAGCCACTATCATCACGACCACCACCAACTAAAAAGGAAAGCCTCGCTGTACCAACGACGTTTCTTCAGCTTTTGTCTTCCTCTCCCATTCACCCCAGCCCCTCAGCACCCCCAGCCCCATTCATCCAACTGGCACCGACGACTCTCACCTGAGCCGCGTCACTTCACGCGTTTGGCTCTGCAGGCTGGGCAGTTGCATCGGCGGCGGCGGGGGTGCCGCTGACCCAGAAACGAGCTCCAATCTCTGCTATCCTCAGCCCTGAACCGGCTGCCCGTCCCCCCCGCCACCACCGCCTCGACGTCGTCGTTGTCGACGACATCACCGCCATCACCACCATCATCACAATCGTCGTCGGGTGGCTGCCTCCGACTTCTCGCGATAGGTGGTGGAACGGGATACGGCGGTGGGCGCTGCGAAGAGGACCACACTCCTGTCTGGCACTGTGCCTCCGCCCTCCTGTATTCCACACAGATTCAGGCGGTACTGGTCCACCTCCCGACATAGCAGCGCCAGCATCTCCTCTGCGGCGAGTGTTCGAATATTCCACGCGGCCGAACCGTGGTGGTCCCCTGTTCTTGGAGGAACCCGAGGAGGAGGGGGAGGCTTTCCCTGTGGCTACGCCAAGTCGTCATCAGAGAGTCCTCTCACTCTGACCACGCTGGGCCATCCATAAATCCTGGTAGGTGTAGGGGTTACTAACACCCCTAGTCTCGTTGCAAGATAAGATCTGTCGTAAAGCAATAACAGACTATTAGCGAGCAGCAGCACCTATGCATGTGTGTATGTTGAAGTAACCTTGGGGTGTCTCTATGTGTCTCTGTCGGTGTCTCTGTGGGTGTCTCTGTGAGTCTCTGTGGGTCTCTGTGGGTGTCTCTGTGTCTCTGTGTGTGTCTCTGTGAGTCTCTGTGGGTCTCTGTGGGTGTATCTGTGGATCTCTGTGTCTGTCTCTGTGAGTCTCTGTTGGTGTCTCTGTGGGTCTCTGTGGGTCTCTGTGGGTCTCTGTGGGTGTCTCTGTGGCTCTGTGGGTCTCTGTGGGTCTCTGTGGGTGTCTCTGTGGGTCTCTGTGGGTGTATCTGTGGATCTCTGTGTCTGTCTCTGTGAGTCTCTGTTGGTGTCTCTGTGGGTCTCTGTGGGTCTCTGTGGGTCTCTGTGGGTGTCTCTAGATGTGTCTCTGTGGGTCTCTGTAGGTGTCTCTGTGGGTCTTTGTGGGTATATCTGTCGGTCTCTGTGTGTCTCTGTGAGTCTCTGTGGGTGTCTCTGTGTGTGTCTCTGTGGGTCTCTGTGTGTCTGTGGGTCTCTGTGCGTCTCTGTGGGTGTCTCTGTGGGTCTCTGTGGGTGTCTCTGTGTGTCTGGGTCTCTGTGGGTGTCTCTGTGGGTCTCTGTGTGTCTCTGGGTCTCTGTGGGTCTCTGTGGGTGTCTCTGTGGGCCTTTGTGGGTCTCGGTCAGTCTCTGTGGGTGTCTCTGTGGGTCTCTGTGGGTCTCTGTGGGTATCTCTGTGGGTCTCTGTGGGTGTCTTTTTCTTGGTCTCTGTGGGGGTCTCTGTGGATCTCTGTGGGTGTCCCTGTGGGTGTCCCTGTGGGTGTCTCTGTGGGTCTCTGTGGGTGTCTTTTTTGGTCTCGGTGGGGGTCTCTGTGGCGGTCTCTGTGGGTCTCTTTGGGTGTCCCTGTGGGTATCCCTGTGGGTGTCTCTGTGGGTCTATGTGGGTGTCCCTGTGGGTGTCCCTGTGGGTGTCACTTCACCAGGGATTGTTGGGCTCGCATCCCGGGGCCGCCCCAGCAGGAGGCCTCGACCACGGACGTGACGCAAAAGGACCATCCAGGACAGGCAAGTCGGTGCGCATCAGACACCCGGCAAGGCCTATCACCTCATGCATCACCATCGCCGCGCGGTCCGTGTGTCGTTAACAACGGGGGGCCGCCGATTGACCCGTGTCGCTCGCTGACGCAGTGGCGGAGATTGGCATGGAGGGTGGTTGCGGCCACTACTGGGTCGTCCACTGTGCCGGGTTCTATTCAGGGTGTCGAGGTGTGTATTTTGGTGGACTCCGGTGCGTCCGCGACCATTATCTCGGACGTCATTTTCCATCTCTTGGGCATTCCGCCGGGGAGAGTGCGACTGGTTTATGACCCTTGCATAGCGGCGAATGGGGAAGTATGGGCATTGTGGGTCAGGTGGACGCCAACATATCGATTGGGGGGGTGTCGGCTTTAGGGACCCTTTTGATCTCCAGGTCCCTCGTGGTGCCCTGTTTGTTGGGACCGATTTCCTGGCAAAAATGCCCATTCAAATAAGGGTTAATCAAAATTGCATTGAATTACCGGCGGGTCGGAAAATTTCGTTCTTGCCGTCGCCCTGGGGCCAGTTTGCCCCTGTTTGCCAGGTGCAGGCGCTGTCCGAGGTATCTGTTGACATTCCACCTGGTTCGCAGATGCTTATCCCGTTGAAATATCGGAAACCAGTGCCTGGCAATGAGGGAGCGGCGGGGGTTTTGTTATCGCCGTCCATGGCTATAACGGGCGGCTCGGCGCTAGTTGGGGCACAAACGATTGTCCGGCCGGGCCAGCCTCCGTTCTTACAGGTGCTGAATGGGAGTGCGGAGAATGTTAATGTCCCAGCCGGAACGGTTCTGGCTCACGCCACGACTGCGTTCACAGCCCATGACGACCGAGGCTACGCCGGGACATGGTAGGGGGGTTTCGGGCCCCACGGGGCAGGATGATCGATGGGTTGCCGAGTTGTGCGGGGAGAACTCATCCCTGACTGGGGAACAACGGTCCGCGCTTCGCGCGCTGTTGCTAAGCTATTCCGACGTGTTCAGCTCGGATTATTTTGACTTGGGACGCACCTCCTTGCTTTCCCACCACATTGATATGGGGGACGCCGCTCCAATTCGGTTGAACTTGCATCGGTTGAGCCCGACGGAGCGGGATCATGTTCGCGGCGTAGTGGAGGACATGCTGGCTGCTGACATAATATCCCCGTCCAATAGTTCATGGGCGCGCCGGTAGTCCTTGTGAAGAAAAGGATGGGAAACTGCAATTTTGGTCGATTTTCGCAAATTAAATAAAGTGTCCATGGCAGACGCGTACCCCCTGCCGCGTATGGATGATTCCCTCAATGCCTTGTCCGGGGCGAAGTTTTTTTCAACGCTTGATCTCTCCTCGGGATTCTGGCAGCTTCCCCTGGATGAGTCAGAGGGAAAAGACGACTTTCCGTACGCCGCAGGGCTTATTTCAGTTTAATTGCCTTCCGATGGCTTGAATGCTGCCCCGCCACTTTTCAGCGATTGATGGAGCTGGTGTCAACGGTCTGCAGTGGGAGACATGTTTGATATATTTAGACGATGTCATCGTCTTTAGCCGCACATTTGACGAACATTTACAGAGATTGGAGACGTGTTTACTAGGATGCACTCCGCCAATCTGAAATTTAAACCCAAAAAGTGTCACCTACTGCAACGATCCGTGCGTTATTTGGGACACATAGTCAGTGCGGACGGGTGGCCACGGACCCAGAGAAGACGGCGTGCGTTCGCAACTGGCCAACCCCGGCCTCGGTTGGGGACGTACGTCGCTTCCTTGGGATCGCGTCATATTATCGCAGGTTCGTTCCGAACTTTGCTATGATCGCTAGGCCCTTGCACCTACTTACGGGGAAGGGTCAGAGGTTCAGTTGGGGACCGCCGGAGGAAACGGCGTTTGAGGACCTACACGATCGTTTGGCGACGGCGCCGACATTGGACTATCCGGATTTTGATCACCCTTTTATTCTGGGTACGGACGCTAGTGACACCGGGATCGGGGCCGTTCTGTCACAGTCCAAGGGCGGCGTGGAACGCGTGGTAGCCTACGGTAGCCGCGTGCTGTCCCGGCAGAAACCCGCTACTGCGTTACTCGCCGCGAACTATTGGCTATTGTCTATTTTCTCCGCCAATATCGGCCGTATTTATACGGCCGTTCGTTTATTGTGTGCACGGACCATGCGGCTCGGCAATATGCCTGAGAGTTGACCAACCATCTGGCCACCTGGCACGATGGTTGAAACCCTGCAGGAATTTTCTTTCGAAATTCAATATTGGAAGGGGTCGCGTCACGCGAACGCGCTCTCCAGATTACCGCAGGGGTCCCCTTGCGCTTGCGCGTCGGGTACGAATAGTGTACGCCGGTTCAGCTACCCCCTCGGCCTGTTGTATCAGCTGTCGAGGTGCCTGAGGCTCCGGTGTGCCCAGGACCGGCCGATGGGGTTCTGAACCTGCCGCGCTCGGTATGGATTCGTGAGCAATTGCTTGATGACTCGTTGGGAGCTTTACGGAGTCGGGCTGTGAAGGGAGCGGGGGGACTGCTGTCCGGTGGGACGCCGGGGGCCACTCTCCGGGATGGGTTGCTCATGTGGAGGGAGGGTTGCACGACCGCTGGCGTCTGGTGGTACCGTCGTTGTTACGGTACGAATTGATTCGGACTCTGCACTGCGACACTTTATTACATCTCGGGGTGCAGAAACTTTGTTAATGTTGCAGCGAGACTACTTCTGGCACGGCATGACGACGGATGTCGTCGGACACATTCGGGCGTGTCCGAGTGTCCCGGCAGAAGCCGCCTTAAAACCCATATGTGCCGCCGGTGCAGTCTATACAGGTGTCTCGGATTAACGAGTTGGTGGCGTTGGATATTTTGGGACCCTTCCCGCCATCCGCTAGGGGCAATAAATTTTTGCTGGTCGAGGTGGAATACCTTTCCCGCTGGCCGATGTCTTGGCCCTTACCCGAGCAGTCGGCGGCGTCTATCACGGACGCCTTCCTGTTTGGATATGTACTGGACAAAGGGGCGCCGGAAAGGCTACTCACGGATCAGGGGCGAAATTTTTCTTCTAAATTGTTGGCGGAAATGTGCGCTGCTCTGGGAACCAAGAAGGTTCGTACGTCTCCCTACCACCCGCAGACGGATGGCATGGTGGAATGGCTTAATCGGTCGCTGTCGGCCATGCTATGTCACACGGTTAACGAGAAACAAGCCGATTGGGATTTGCATATACCTGGGTACTCTCCGCGTATCGGATGACGCCTCATGCGTCTACAGGGTATTCTCCATTTTTTCTAATGTACAGCCACGAGAATGTGCCGCCGGTGGATGTACAGCTGGGTACGGGGNTGAAGGGTCCTGTTAAGCCTCTCCCGAGTACATTCAAGACACTGTTCGATGCGTCACCGAGGCACGGGAGGGGCCCGATTGGCTACTGCCAAGACCAGGCGCGAAACGAACGTTGCGCCCGGCGCTCGAATGGTAAATGCCCCTGGCGAGTGGGGGACATGGCATGGCTGCACTGCCCGCAGGTGCGGGCGGGGACCTCCCCTAAGCTTCACAAACCATGGCAAGGGCCGGTTAAGCTTATTGAGGTCCCTAACCCGCAGTCCGCACGTGTTCGGTTCGGATCGCGGCGCTGGTACGTCCATACGTCTCGGTTGAAGCCCTACGTGGCCCCGCTGATGGATGCGTCATCTCCTGATGTTGCCTTGCCGGTGTCTGTTGCACCCGTCACACCTCTGCCTTTGCCTGTTGACCCTGCAAGCGCGCCTGTCGTGCCTTCTACAGACGAACCGGCCATGACACAGGCAGATGCAGCGAATCCTGCTCTGGGTGGGCCTACCACGGCGACGGGGACACTTGACCCCGCTGCCCCTCCAACCCCACCACAGACACGGTTGCGGGAGACCCCGGACTCGGGTCTCTCTGGGGAACGGGACCTTGGCGTTGACAGGCCTCCAACAGCGGCGGGCGGTTCTAATCCCATCGCTCTTTAAACCCTGTCGCGTTCTCGGTCTGTGGGGGGCCGCCGCCCGTTCGGGACGGGTCGGTGACCCGCACGTGTTCCAAATCCCTTTCCTTTCGTCCTTTGTTGTTGTTGTTCTTGTTGTTCTTGTTATCGTCTTGTTATAATCTCCGTTGCCCAGTGATGCCGATGGTTAAAAAGTTGCTCGCATTATTTTATTCTGTTGCAGCCGGGGACGGCTGGGTTTTTCATCGGGGGGGGGTCGTGTAATGCGAGGATTGAGGGGGGCGGAGTCTGGGTCACGTGAGGAGAGGGAGGCGTTAGGGTCACGTGAGGGAGAGGATTTAGAGGGAACCGGAGGGGATCGGGAAGTTGAGGCAGAGTGAAACGGGAGGAGGCCACGCTGGGCAGTGTGGGGAGAGTGGCGCGATCGCCACGTGTTGGGAGATGTTGGCACCGTCAGCCATCAGTGTCAGGGCGCAGAGGGCTAGCGAGCTGTGGAAGGCTAGCTGCAGAGCGGAGCAGCAGGGTGGCTGCAGAGCGGAGCAGCAGTGTGGCTGCAGGGCGGAGCAGCAGTGAGGCTGCAGAACGGAGCAGCAGGGTGGCTGTGGAGTGATCGTCGGAGGAGACGCGGGCCTGAGCGAGGACGCCGTGTGAGCGAGATTATACGAACCCAAATAAAGGACAACGGAGATCGACACTGAGAAAGAGTCCTTTATTACATCTGTAAGTGTCTCTGTGGGTCTCTGTGGGTGTCTTTTTGGATCTCGGTGGGTGTCTCTGTTGTTCTCTGTGGGTGTCTCTGTGGGTTTCTGTGAGTCTTTCAACACCATCAACATCATCAACCACATCACTGTCCAACATCAACACAACCACCCAGCCACCATCACAATCACCCCCACCATCACCACAACCATCCAGCCACCACCATCACCTTCACCACCACAACTGACTACAACTACCCAACCACTGCCATTACTGACCACAAACACCTACCCAACCGACACCACCACCACCATCCACCCAACCACCACCACAACCACCCAACAAAAGTGGAGCCTCGCTGCACCAACGACGTTTCTTCATTTCATCTTAAGTCTTCATCTCACGTTCACCCCCAGCCCCCCCCACCCGCCCCTCAGCCCCCCAGCACCCCCCAGCCCCCATTAACCCACCTGGCACCGACGTCTCTCACCTGAGCCGTGTCACTTTGCGTGTTTGGCTCTGCAGGCTGGGCAGTTGCATCGGCGGCGGCGGGAGGTGCCACTGACCCAGCAACGTGCTCCAATCTCTGCCGACCTCAGCCCTGAACCGGCTGCCCGTCCCCCCCGGCCACCTCCGCCTCGACGTCGTCGTTGTCGACGACATCACCGCCATCACCGCCGTCATCACCATCGTCGTCGTCAGGTGGCTGCCTACGACGTCTCGCGATAGGTGGTGGAACGGGATTCGGCGGTGGGCACTGCGAAGAGGACCACACTCCTCTCTGGCACTGTGCCTCCGCCCTCCTGTATTCCACACAGATTGAGGCAGTACTGGTCCACCTCCCGACATAGCAGCGGCAGCCTCTCCTCTGCGGCGAGTGTCCGAATATTCCACGCGGCCGAACCGTGGTGGTCCCCCTGTTCTTGGGGGATCCCCGAGGAGAAGGTGGAGGCTTTCCCTGTGGCTACGCCAAGTCGTGGTTAGGCCAGAGAGCATCAGAGAGTCCTCTTACCACACTGGGCCATCCATAAATCGTGGTAGGTGTAGGGTTTATAACACCCCTAGTCTCGTTGCAAGATAAGATCTGCCTCATAGCATTAACATGTAATGCGGGCGCGGGCGACCTCCCGGATGTGACGTCACGGAGAGGTGGGGTTAGGTGACGTGGGAGGAAAGGTTAAGGTTCTTAAGGGAGGAGACCGGAAGAGGAAGGCAGAACGAGTGGGACTGGACCAGAGTAAGGCCACGTGGGCAAAGCCAAGGGGTGGCAGCGGCGGCCAGCGGTGGCCAGCTAAGGGAGCAGCCAGCGGAGCTGCGAGAGAAGACAGCGGTGGGGCGGCTGGAGAGAAGGCGGACGAGGAGCTGCGGGGAACACAGCCGGCGAGGCTGTGTGTGAGGGAGAGGCTACGAGAGCGACGAGAGGAGAGAGAGGCTGAGAGAACGACGAGGGGAGAAACTGCAGGAGAGCAGTATCAGTGTCAGTATAGAGTCTTATAGAAGGACAGCCGTGCGGGTTGCGAGAGAAGAACCGAATAAAGGACACCAAGCCAGACATCGTGGTCGAGTCTTTTATTACATTGGTGTCGGAAGTGCAACGGCATGTCGAAACAAGTGAGAAAGAAAAATGTTCCAGCGCCGGCATCGGCTTCTTCGTCCGAAGACGAAGACTTCCCTCCAAACATGGATCCTGCCAGGGTGGTGGAGGAGAGCCCTGCTGAAACGAGTGCGGGGACGGGAGTGGAAGATGTAGCCACAGTGTCAGGGCCGCCGACACCATCAGACGCTGATCGGCGATGGCTGCAGGTGGCTGAGCAACTGGAGACTCTCAAGGACGCCCTGGGCCAATTGTGTCATCTCGTCACCCCAAGCACGGCGACGGAGAGAGCGGAGAGTGCTCCACAGGCCGCCACGGGTTCTTCACTCCCGGCGCCATGGGCCACGCGGCAGGAGGCCGCCATCTTGCGCGTGCCGCGGCGGGAATCCGCCATCTTGACCACGCCGCGATTCGACGCCATTTTGAATTTGCCTCCGGAGGAACCATCGGCGGAGGGCGGAGTGAAGCGAAGTCGGAGTCGCCATCTCACCACGGTCAAGGAATTCGCCATTGGGGCGACTGGAGCGCTTTCGCCTGCAGATTTTTAGCGGCGGTCCGTTCTGCGAGATGGACCGATGCTGAGGCCTTGGAAGTGTTGCCGACTCTTCTGGACGACGAATCTGTTCGTTTTTTTCGCTCCATTAAGGCCGAGAAGAAGAGGACATTATATGGAGTTTTTCAAGAAATGGCCGACGCCTACGAGCCACCTGACGACGCGCATCGGCGATTCGCTCAACGACAACGAGCGCCCGAGGAGTCGCCTGTGGCGTACAGGGGTGCAGTGCTTGATTTGGCTATGGCCGCGTATCCAGATACAACACCTGACCTGCTCGAGCCTCTCATCTTGGGCAAGATGCTCGAGCTGTCGCGGGATCTTGGGATTCCCATGCCGGTGGGCGGGCATGAGAAGCTCACCTCCCGGGCGGCGGCGAAATGTCTGGATGCACAATTCAACCTACGACGATGGAAACAGGTCACGGCGTGGACAGGGGGGCCCGTCGCGGAGGGTGGCGCTCTGGGTTGGGACCCTACGAAGTCGGTATACGTGCCGGATGAGCGGGGCCCTCAGGAGCTGACGGCCGCCTCGGTGCCATGGTCAGGCCGCGGTGGACCGGCCTCTCGTGCTGCACCGCCGATACGCGGGCGGCGCGATGCAAGGCCTGCGCCTCGGCGCAACGACGCCGATTGCTTCCGCTGCGGACGGAAGGGCCACTACGCGAAGGACTGCTGGGCCCGCATCCCGGGTCCGCCACAACAGGAGGCCTCATTACCGGCCAAGCCGCCCAAGGATCCACCGAAACAGGCAAGTCGGCACGCACCAGACACCCGGCAAGGCTTTACACCTCACCCATCACCTTCGTTGTGCGGTCATAGTGTTGTTGTTAAAGAGGGACCTTCGACGGGGCCTTGTCGCTCTGTGACGCAGTGGCGCAAATTGGCACGGAGGGTTGTTGCGGCCGCTACGGGTTCGTCCACCGTGCCGGGGTCTATACAAGGGGTGGACGTGCGCATTTTGGTCGATTCCGGGGCGTCCGCGACTATTATTTCGGATGTCATTTTTCATCTGTTAGGCATCCCACCCGGGGCCGTGCGTCCGGTTTACGGGTCGTGCGTCGCTGCGAACGGGGGTAGTATGGGCATCGTGGGCCAGGTGGACGCTAAAATATCTATTGGGGATGTGTCGGCCTCGGGCGTTGTGTTGATTTCAAGATCCTTGGCAGTTCCCTGTTTATTGGGCACTGATTTTCTGGCTAAGATGCCTATTTTGATCAAAATTAATGAGAATTGTATTGAACTGCCGGGTGGCCGTCAAATTTCGTTTCTGCCGTCGCCCTGGGGGCGACCTGCTTCGGCCGTACAAGTGCAGGCGCTATCCGTGGCATCTGTTGATATTCCACCTGGTTCACAGATGCTTATTCCCCTGCGGTATCGGAAGCCCCTGCCTGGTCGGCTGGGAGCGGTTGGGATCTTGTTGTCACCTTCAGCCTCGATAACGGCCGGATCGGCGCTGGTCGGAGCGCAGACCATCGTCCGGCCAGATCAATTACCGTTTTTGCAGGTGCTCAATGCGGGTACGGAAAATGTCTGTGTCCCAGCCGGCACGGTTGTGGCACATGCCACCACGGCATTTACGGCTCACGATTGTTCGCATAGCCAGGGAGTGGTTGCTGGTGTTTCCGAGCCTGTGGCTTCGGATGACCGCTGGATTGCTAGCTTATGTGACGGAAATTCTTCCCTGTCTGCGGATCAACGGGGTGCGCTTCACAAATTGTTATTGACGTATTCCGATGTGTTCAGCTCCAATGATTTGGATTTGGGACGCACCTCATTGCTTCACCATCACATTGCTACAGGCGACGCTGCCCCTATTCGGTTGAATTCGCACCGAATGAGTCCGGCCGAGCGAGAACACGTTCGGGGGGCAGTGGAGGATATGTTGGCTGCGGATATTATATCGCCGTCGAACAGCCCATGGGGCGCGCCTGTGGTTTTGGTTAAGAAAAAGGATGGCAAATTGCGATTCTGTGTTGACTTTCGAAAATTGAATAAGATATCGGTGGCAGATGCGTATCCCCTGCCGCGTATGGACGACTCCCTCGACGCATTGTCGGGGGCTAAGTATTTCTCTACACTGGACCTCTCTTCGGGATTTTGGCAGCTTCCCCTTGACGAGCCCTCACGGGAGAAGACCGCATTCCGTACGCCGCAGGGGTTGTTTCAATTTAACTGCCTTCCGATGGGGCTGAATGCGGCCCCTGCCACATTTCAAAGGCTCATGGAACTCGTTTTGACGGGGTTGCAGTGGGAGACATGTCTCATATATTTGGACGATATCATCGTCTTCAGCCGCACATTTGATGAACATTTAAGGCGGCTGGAGACGGTGTTCGCGAGGATGCGCTCCGCGAACTTGAAATTTAAACCAAAGAAATGTCACCTACTGCAACGGTCCGTCCGTTATTTGGGGCACATCGTGAGTGCTGAGGGGGTGTCTACGGACCCGGAAAAAAACGGCGTGCGTCCGAGATTGGCCGACTCCGGTCACCGTGGGGGATGTACGTCGCTTTCTGGGATTTGCCTCGTATTATCGAAGATTTGTACCGAATTTTGCGACCATCGCGAGGCCCTTGCACCTCCTTACGGGTAAGGGACGTAAGTTTGCGTGGGGACCGCCGGAAGAGGCGGCCTTTCAGAGTCTGCGTAATCTGTTGGCTACCGCCCCAACATTGGATTATCCGGATTTCAATCAACCGTTCATTCTTGATACGGATGCGAGCGACACAGGTATTGGCGCGGTGTTGTCTCAGTCTAAAGGGGGCGTAGAGCGCGTCGTTGCGTATGGTAGCCGGGTCCTGTCGCCCGCGGAAACACGCTACTGTGTCACTCGCAGGGAACTCTTAGCCGTTGTTTTTTTCCTACGTCAGTTTCGACCGTACCTGTACGGTCGTTCCTTTATCGTACGTACGGATCATGCGGCCTTGCAATATGCCCTTAAAATGGATCAACCTTCCGGCCAGCTGTCGCGTTGGTTGGACACGCTGCAAGAATTTTCATTTCAAATTCACCATCGTAAAGGGGTGCGCCATGCGAACGCAGACGCACTTTCTAGGTTGCCGCAGCGCTCCCCTTGCAAATGTGCGTCGGGGACGCAGAGATGTGCGCCCAGCCTACCCCCCCTCAGCCGGTGGTATTGGCTGTGGAGAAGTCGGATGCTACTGTGGAACCGGGGCCGACTGATGGGGTTTTGAATCTGCCACGGTCTGTTTGGATAAGGGAGCAAATGATGGATGAGTCGTTAGTGTCCTTGCGGAAGCGATCCAAAGTGGAGGTTGGGGGTCCGGTTACGGAGGGTGCGCCGGAAACCGCGGTCCGAGATGGTCTGCTTATGTGGAGGGAAAGTCTCCAGGAACACTGGCGTCTAGTGGTGCCTGCGTCCCTCCGATACGAGTTGATTAGAACTCTCCATTGTGACACGCTATTACATCTGGGTGTGCAGAAGACCTTGTTGACGTTGCAACGTCATTATTTTTGGCACGGCATGTCGACGGATGTCGTGGGGCACGTCCGCGCGTGCCCTGACTGTGCCCGGCGTAAGCCTCCTAAACATCCTTATGTGCCACCCTTACAGTCAATTCGGGTGTCTCGGGTCAATGAATTGGTGCACTGGACATTTTGGGACCTTTCCCACCTTCGGCGAGGGGTAATAAATATTTGCTGGTCGGGGTTGAGTACCTCTCCCGTTGGCCGATGGCCTGGCCGTTGCCCGATCAATCGGCCGCGGCCATTACCGACGCCTTTTTGTTCGGATATGTTATGGACAAGGGTGCGCCGGAGAGACTCCTTACGGATCAGGGCCGAAATTTTTCTTCGAAATTATTGGCGGAAGTATGCGCGGGCCTAGGGACTAAGAAGGTCCGGACATCCCCATACCATCCGCAAACGGATGGTATGGTTGAGCGGCTGAACCGGACATTGTCTGCCATGCTGTGCCACACGGTGAGTGAGCAACAATCGGATTGGGACCTGCACATCCCGGGGGTGCTTTCGGCGTACAGGATGACTCCTCATGCGGCTACGGGTTATTCGCCATTTTACCTTATGTATGGTCGGGAAAACGTGCCGCCAATGGATGTGCAGATGGGAACCGGTGTGAGGGGACCTTGTAAACCGCTTCCTGACTACATTCGGGACACTGTTCGCCGGGTCTCGGAGGCGCGGGAGAGTGCCCGTGTGGCTACGGCCAAAGCTCAGGCCCGAAATGAGAGGTACGCACGGCGTTCCAAAGGGGAGTGCCCCTGGAAGGTTGGGGACCTGGCCTGGCTCCATTGCCCGCAGGTGCGGCCGGGTACCTCTCCCAAATTTCACAAACCTTGGCGAGGGCCTGTCCGCCTCATTGAGGTTCCTAATCCTCAGTCGGCGCGTGTTCAAATTGGTTCTCGCCGCTGGTTTGTTCACACGTCGCGCTTGAAACCGTATGTTGCTCCCCTACATGATGCATCATCTCCCAATGTTGCCTTGCCGGGGTCTGTTGCTGCCGACTCTCCCCGCCTGCGTCCATTGATCTTGCTAGAGCGCCTGTCGTACCTGTTCCAGGCAGGCCGGCCTTGACACCGGAGGGGACGAGGCGCCCTGCTCGGAGGGTGCCTGCCAGATCTGCGGGTCCTTCGAGCCCTGCAGCCCTTCCGACCCCGCTGCAGACGCATCCGCGGGACAAGCCCAAGACTGATCCTTCAAGGACACGGGACGTTGGTGGACTTCCAACAGCGACAGGGGGATTTCACCCTGTCGCTCCTCAAACTCAATCACGTTCCCGTTCCGCGGATG
Source organism: Lethenteron camtschaticum (assembly GCA_018977245.1). NCBI lineage: Eukaryota > Metazoa > Chordata > Hyperoartia > Petromyzontiformes > Petromyzontidae > Lethenteron > Lethenteron camtschaticum. The sequence goes on along the minus strand of WFAB01001256.1, from coordinate 165,651 downwards.
GGCCGCCGACCGTCCGGGACGGGCCGGCGACCCGCACACGCTCTAAATCCCTTGTGTTTCGTTGATTGTTATGTTGTATTGTTCTTACTGTGTATTTATTGCCTGCTTCTGCTACGTTATTGATTGTTGAGTTGTGTTGATTGTTCTTACTGTTATATTGCATGCTTGGTGTCCTTTGGTGTGTTACGCTCGGGTTCGCCCGCATTACTGTTGGTGTTGTTCAGCCGAGGTCGGCTGGGTTTTCTCCACGGGGGAGGGTGGTGTAATGCGGGCGCGGGCGACCTCCCGGATGTGACGTCACGGAGAGGTGGGGTTAGGTGACGTGGGAGGAAAGGTTAAGGTTCTTAAGGGAGGAGACCGGAAGAGGAAGGCAGAACGAGTGGGACTGGACCAGAGTAAGGCCACGTGGGCAAAGCCAAGGGGTGGCAGCGGCGGCCAGCGGTGGCCAGCTAAGGGAGCAGCCAGCGGAGCTGCGAGAGAAGACAGCGGTGGGGCGGCTGGAGAGAAGGCGGACGAGGAGCTGCGGGGAACACAGCCGGCGAGGCTGTGTGTGAGGGAGAGGCTACGAGAGCGACGAGAGGAGAGAGAGGCTGAGAGAACGACGAGGGAGAAACTGCAGGAGAGCAGTATCAGTGTCAGTATAGAGTCTTATAGAAGGACAGCCGTGCGGGTTGCGAGAGAAGAACCGAATAAAGGACACCAAGCCAGACATCGTGGTCGAGTCTTTTATTACAAACAGACTATTAGAGAGCAGCAGCACCTATGCATGTGTGTATGTTGAAGTAACCTTCGGGTGTCTCTGTGGGTTTCTGTGTGTGTCTCTGTCGGTGTCTCTGTGGTTGTCTCTGTGAGTCTCTGTGAGTCTATGTGGGTGTCTCTGTGGGTCTCTGTGTCTGTCTCTGTGAGTCTATGTGGGTGTCTCTGTGGGTCTCTGGGTGTCTCTGTGGGTGTCTCTGTGTGTGTCTCTGTGCGTCTCTGTGGGTCTCTGTGGGTCTCTGTGGGTGTCTCTAGATGTGACTCTGTGGGTCTCTGTGGGTCTCTGTAGGTGTCTCTGTAGGTGTCTCTGTGCGTCTCTGTGGGTTTGTCTGTCGGTTTCTGTGTGTCTCTGTGGGTCTCTGTGGGTCTCTGTGGGTGTCTCTGTGGGTCTCTGTGTCTGTCTCTGTGGTCTCTGTGGGTGTCTCTGTGGGTGTCTCTGTGGGTGTCTCTGTGTGTGTCTCTGTGCGTCTCTGTGGGTCTCTGTGGGTGTCTCTAGATGTGGCCCTGTGGGTCTCTGTGGGTCTCTGGAGGTGTCTCTGTAGGTGTCTCTGTGCGTCTCTGTGGGTGTGTCTGTCGGTTTCTGTGTGTCTCTGTGGGTCTCTGTGGGTTTCTGTGGGTCTCTGTGGGTCTCTGTGTGTCTGTGAGTCTCTGTGTGTCTCTGTGTGTGTCTCTGTGGGTCTCTGTGGGTGTCTCTGTGTGTGTATGGCTCTGTGGGTCTCTGTGGGTGTGTCTGTGGGTCTCTGTGCGTCTCTGTGGGTGTCTATGTGGGTCTCTGTTAGTCTCTGTGGGTATCTGTGGGTGTGTCTGTGTGAGTTTCTGTATGTGTCTCTGTGGGTGTCTCTGTGGCTCTATGTGAGTCTCTGTGGGTGTCTCTGTGTGTCTCTGTGGGTCTCTGTGGGTGTCTCTGTGTCTCTGTGTGTCTCTGTGTTTATCTCTGTGGATCTCTGTGGGTGTCCCTGTGGGTGTCTCTGTGGGTCTCTGTCGGTCTCTGTGGGTGTCTTTTTTGGTCTCTGTGGGTGTCTCTGTTGCTCTCTGTGGGTGTCTCTGTGGGTTTCTGTGAGTCTTTCAACATCATTAACATCATCAACCGAATCACTGTCCAACATCAACACAACTACCCAGCCACCATCACCACAACCATCCAGTCACCACCACCACCTTTACCACCACAACTGACTACAACTACCCAACCACCGCCATTACTGACCACAACCACCTACCCAACCACCACCACCACCCACCCAAACACCACCACAACCACCCAACTAAAAGTGGAGCCTCGCTGCACCAACGACGTTTCTTCATTTCATCTTTCGTCTTCATCTCCCGTTCACCACCAGCCCGCCCCCCCGCCCCTTCCGCCCCCGCCGGCACCGCCCAGCCCCCATTCATCCACCTGGCACCGACGTCTCTCACCTGAGCCGCGTGACTTCGCGCGTTTGGCTCTGCAGGCTGGGTAGTTGCATCGGCGGCGGCGGGAGGTGCCGCTGACCCAGCAACGAGCTCCAATATCTGCTGACCTCAGCCCTGAACCGGCTGCCTGTTCTACCCGCCACCTCCGCCTCGACGTCGTTGCCGCCACTGCTACCGCCATCACCACCATCACCGTCGTCATCACCGTCATCGTCAGGCGGCTGCCTCCGACTTCTCGCAATGGGCGGCGGAACGGGATCCGGCGGTCGGCGCAGCCAAGAGGACCGCACTTCTATCCCGCTCTGCGCCCAGCTGTATTCCGCACAGATCCAGGCGGTGCGGTCCACATCCCGACAGAGCAGCGGCAGCATCTCCTCTGTGGCAAAAGTCCGAATTTTCCACGCGCCCGAACCGCCGTGGTCCCCCTGTTCCTGGAGGAACCCCGAGGAGGAGGGGGAGGCTTTCCCTGTGGCTACGCCAAATCGTGGATGTCTCTGTCGGTGTCTCTGTGGGTCTCGGTGGGTGTCTCTGTGGGTCTCGGCGAGTCTCTTTGGGTGTCTCTGTGGGTGTCTTTGTGGGTCTGTGTGGGTGTCTCTGTGGGTCTCTGTGGGTCTCTGTGGGTGTCTCTGTGGGTGTCTCTGTGGGTCTCTGTGGGTGTCTCTGTGGGTCTCGGTGGGTGTCTCTGTGGGTCTCGGTGAGTCTCTTTGGGTGTCTCTGTGGGTGTCTCTGTGGGTCTGTGTGGGTCTCTGTGGGTGTCTCTGTGTCTCTGTGGGTCTCTCTGTGGGTCTCTGTGGGTCTGTGGGTCTCTGTNGGTCTCTGTGGNTCTCTGTGGGTGTCTCTGTGAGTCTCTGTGGGTGTCTCTGTGGGTGTCTCTGTGTGTCTCTGTNGGTCTCTGTGTCTCTGTGGGTCTCTGTGAGTCTCTGTGGGTGTGGGTCTCTGTGGGTCTGGGTCTCTGTGTCTGTGTGCTGTGGGTCTGGGTCTCTGTGGGTGTCTGTGGTGTCTGGGTCTCTGTGGGTCTCTGTGTCTCTGTGTGTGTTTCTGTACGTCTCTGTGTATCTCTGTGGGTGTCCCTGTTGGTGTCCCTGTGGGTGTCAGTGTGTGTCTCTGTGTGTCTCTATGGGTCTGTGTGGGTGTCTCTGTGGGTGTCTCTGTGGGTCTCTGTGGGTGTCCCTGTGGGTGTCTCTGTGGGTGTCTCTGTGAGTCTCTGTGCGTGTCTCTGTGGGTCTCTGTGGGTGTTTTGTGGGTCTCTGTGGGTCTCTGTGGGTCTCTGTGGGTCTCTGTGAGTCTCTGTGGGTGTGTCTGTGAGTCTCTGTGGGTGTCTCTGTGAGTCTCTGTGGGTCTCTGTGGGTCTCTGTGGGTCTCTTTGGGTGTCTCTGTGGGTATCTGTGGGTCTCTATGTGTCTCTGTGTGTGTCTCTGTGGGTCTCTGTGGGTCTCTGTCGGTCTCTGTGGGTCTCTGTGGGTCTCTGTGTGTGTTTCTGTGCGTCTCTGTGTATCTCTGTGGGTGTCTCTGTGGGTGTCTCTGTGGGTGTCATTGTGTGTCTCTGTGGGTCTCTGTGTGTCTCTGTGTGTGTCTCTGGGGATATCTCTAGGGGATCTCTGTGGGTCTTTAAACACGATCAACATGATCAACCGCATCACTGTCACCCATCACCATCAACCACATCAACATCACCCATCACAATCAACCACATCAAAGCAACCACCTAACCACCACCGCAACCATCACAACCATCACCACCACCACTTCCACCACCACGACAACCACTACCACCACCTTCACCACGTTCACCACCACCATCACCACCACCTCCACCACAACCACCCAACTAAAATTAGAACTTTGCTGTACCAACGACGTTTCTTCATTTCAGCTTTTGTCTTCCTCTCCCGTTCACCCCAGCCCCTCATCACCCCAGCCCCATTCACCCACCTGGCACCGACGTCTCTCACCTGAGCCGCGACGCTTCGCCCGATTGGCTCTGCATGCTGGACAGTTGCTTCGGCGGCGGCGGGGGAGCCGCTGCCTCGGCACGAGCTCCAATCTCTGATGACCTCAGCCCTGAACCGGCTGCCCATTCTACCCGCCACCTCCGCCTCGACGTCGCCACCGCTGCTGCCGCCATCACCACCATCACCGTCGTCGTCAGGCGGCTGCCTCCGACTTCTTGCAATGGGCGGCGGAACGGGATCCGGCGGTCGGCGCAGCCAAGAGGACCGCACTTCTATCCCGCTCTGCGCCCAGCTGTATTCCACACAGATCCAGGCGGTGCGGTCCACATCCCGACAGAGCAGCGGCAGCGTCTCCTCTGTGGAAAAGTCCGAATATTCCACGCGCCCGAACCGCCGTGGTCCCCCTGTTCCTGGGGGAACCCGAGGAGGAGGAGGGAGGCTTTCCCTGTGGCTACGCCAAATCGTGGATGTCTCTGTCGGTGTCTCTGTGGGTCTGTGGGTGTCTCGGTGGGTCTCGGTGAGTCTCTTTAGGTGTCTCTGTGTGAGTCTCTGTAGGTGTCTCTGTGGGTGTCTCTGGGTCTCTGTGGGTGTCTTTGTGGGTCTCTGTGGGTGTCTCTGTGGGTCTGTGGGTGTCTCTGTGGGTCTGTGTGTGTCTCTGTGTGTGTCTCTGTAGCTCTCTGTGGGTGTCTGTGGGTCTCTGTGGGTGTCTCTGTGGGTGTCTCTGTAGGTGTCTCTGTGGGTGTCTCTGTGGGGGTCTTTTTGGGTCTCTGTGGGGGTCTCTGTAGGTCTCTGTGGGTCTCGGTGAGTCTCTATGGGTCTCTGTGGGTCTCTGTGGGTGTCTCTGTGGGTGTCTCTGTGGGTGTCTGTCTTTGTGGGGGTCTCTGTGTGTCTCTGTGGGTCTCTGTGGGTGTCTCTCTGGGTCTCTGTGGGTCTCTGTGGGTGTCTCTCTGGGTGTCTCTGTGAGTCTCTGTGGGTGTCTCTGTGAGTCTCTGTGGGTCTCTGTGGGTCTCTGTGGGTGTCACTGTGGGTCTCTGTGGATCTCTTACGTGTCTCTGTGTGTGTTTCTGTGGTCTCTGTGGGTCTCTGTGGGTGTCTCTGTGGGTGGCTGTGGGTGTCTCTGTAGGTCTGTGTCTCTGTGGGTCTCTGTGGGTGTCTGTGGGTCTCTGTGGGTCTCGGNCTCTGTGGGTGTCTCTGTGGGTGTCTCTGTCTCTTTGGGTGTCTCGGTCTCTGTGGGTGTCTCGGTCTCTGTGGGTGTCTCTGTGTGTCTCTGTGGGTCTCTTTGAGTGTCTTTGTGGGTCTCTGTGGGTGTCTCTGTGGGTCTCTGTTGGTCTCTGTGGGTCTCTGTCTCTGTTGGTGTTTTTGTGTGTGTCTTTGTGGGTCTATGTGGGTGTCTCTGTATGTGTCTCTGTGGGTCTCTGTGGGTCTCTGTGGGTCTCGGTGAGTCTCTGTATGTGTCTCTGTGTGTATCTCTGTGGGTCTCTGTGGGTGTCTCTGTGGGTCTCTGTGGGTGTGTGAGTCTCTGTGGGTGTCTCTGTGGGTCTCTGTGGGTAATTCTTTGTGTGTGTCTCTGTGGGTGTCTCTGTGGGTCTCTGTGAGTCTCTAGGTCTCTGTGGGTCTATGTGTGTCTCTGTGGGTCTGTGTCTCGGTGAGTCTCTGTATGTGTCTGTGTGTGTCTCTGTGGGTCTCTGTGGGTGTCTCTGTGGGTGTCTCTGTGGGTCTCTGTGGGGGTCTCTGTGGGGGTCTTTTTGGGTCTCTGTGGGGTCTCTGTGGGTCTCTGTGGGTGTGAGTCTCTGTGGGTCTCTGTGGGTGTCTCTGTGGGTGTCTCTGTGGGTGTCTTTTTTGGTCTCTGTGGGGTCTCTGTGGGTCTCTGTGGGTCTCTGTGAGTCTCTGGGTGTCTCTGTGTGTGTCTCTGTGGGTGTCTTTGTGGGTGTCTCTGTGAGTCTCTGCGGGCCTCTGTATGTGTTTCTGTGTGTGTCTCTGTGTGTGTCTCTGTGGATCTCTGTGGGTGTCACTGTGGGTGTCTCTGTGGGTGTCTCTGTGGGTGTCTCTGTGGGTCTCTGTGGGTCTGTGTCTCTGTGGGTCTCTGTGGGTCTCGGTGAGTCTCTGTGGGTCTCTGTGTGTGTCTCTTTGGGTCTCTGTGGATGTCTCTGTGGGTCTCTGTCGGTGTCCCTGTGGGTGTGTCTGTGGGTGTCTCTGTGGGTCTCTGTGGGTCTCTGTGTGTCTCTGTGTGTGTGTCTCTGTGGGTCTCTGTGTCTCTGTGGTCTCTGTGGGCTCTGTGAGTCTCTGTAGGTCTCTGTGGGTCTCTGTGTGTCTCTGTGGGTCTCTGTGTGTCTCGGTGAGTCTCGGTGAGTCTCTGTATGTGTCTCTGTGTGTGTCTCTGTGGGTCTCTGTGTGTGTCTCTGTGGGTCTCTTTGGGTGTCTTTGTGGTCTCTGTGGGTGTCTCTGTGGGTCTCTGTGGGTATCTCTGTGGGTCTCTGTGGGTCTCCGTGAGTCTCTGTCGGTGTCTCTGTGTGTGTCTCCGTGGGTCTCTGTGGGTGTCTCAACACCATCAACATCATCAACTGCATCACTGTCAAACATCAACACAACCACCCACCCAGCCACCACCACCACCCACAGTCTCTGTGGGTCTCTGTGGGTCTCTGTCGGTGTCCCTGTGGGTGTCTCTGTGAGTCTCTGTGGGTCTCTGTCGGTGTCCCTGTGGGTCTCTGTGGGTGTCCCTGTGGGTGTCTCTGTGAGTCTCTGTTTGTCTCTGTGGGTCTCTGTGTGTCCCTGTGGGTGTCTCTGTGGGTCTCTGTGGTTGTCTTTGTGGGTCTCTGTGGGTGTCTCTGTGCGTGTCTCTGTGGGTGTCTCTGTGAGTCTCTGTGGGTGTCTCTGTTGGTCTCTGTGGATGTTTCTGTGGGTCTCTGTGGGTGTCTCTGTGGGTCTGTGTTGGTGTCTCTGTGGGTGTCTTTGTGGGTCTCTTTGGGTGTCTTTGTGGGTCTCTGTGGGTGTCTCTGTGGGTCTCTGTGGGTGTCTCTGTGTTTGTCTCTGTGGGTCTCTTTGGGTATCTTTGTTGGTCTCTGTGGGTGTCTCTGTGGGTCTCCGTGAGTCTCTGTCGTGTCTCTGTGTGTGTCTCTGTGGGTCTCTGTGGGTCTCTGTGGTTGTCTCTGTGGGTCTCTGTGAGTATTTCAACACCATCAACATCATCAACTGCATCACTATCAAACATCAACACAACCACCCAGCCACCATCACCACAACCATTGCCACCACCACAACCATCCAGCCACCACCACCACCATTACCACCACAACCGACTACAACCACCCAACCACAACCACCTACCCAACCACCACCACCCACTCAACCACAACCACGCACCCAACCACAACCACCCACCCAACCTCCACCACAACCACCCAACTAAAAGGAAGCCTCACTGTACCTAACGACGTGTCTTCATTTCAGCTTTTGTCTTCCTCTCCCGTTCACCACCAGCCCCCCGAGCGCCCATTCACCCACCTGGCACCGACGTCTCTCACCTGCGCAGTTGCAACGGCGCCGGCAGGGGGAGCTGCTGCCCCAGTACCGGGCTCCGAGCTCCGCCGACCGTCGCCGTGAACCGGCTGCCCCTCCCCCCTGCTGTCTCATCCTCGTCATCGCCGCCGACGCCCACTGCAGGGGCAACCCGCCCGTCAGGGTCTCGAATGGTGGCTGAACGGAGTCCGGCGTGGTAGCGGCAGAGAGGACCCGCTTCTATCTTGCACAGCGGCAGAAAGATCGGTGGCTCCGGTGGTGCTGGCTTTCCGGGTGGCACACTGGCGGGCAGAGCTGAGGGGTTCGAGCTCAGATGTGGTCGAGTGGATGGTGGTGGCAGTGCGGGTTGACATGATAGAGGTGGTGGTAGTGGTGGTGTGAGTTGGGATGATAGAGGTGGTGGTAGTGGTGGTGGCGGTGTGGGTTTGACTGATGGAGGTGGTGGTGGTGTGGGTTTGGCTGATGGAGATGGTGGTGGCGGTGGTGGTGGTGTGGGTTTGGCTGATGGAGGTGGTGGTGATGGCGATTTCAGTTGCCATCGCGCTGGTTCAGACATGATGGCGAGGAATCTACACGGCACATCGTATGACAGACATCATCATCAATAAGATCATGCCAATTTTATCATCAATATCAGACACTCGATCACAGAATCACTTATACACTTGCTCAACACAAGACCGGTACCAGATGTTGGTACACATCGATGCCTTCAACCAGATGCACAGATGTCAGTTCCCAGAAGGGTCCAACAGACCTCCAGTATTCCAGACAGATCCAGGCGGTACCGGACCACCTCCAGACTGAGCAGTAACAGCCTCTCCTCTGTGGCGAGAGTCCGAAAATTCCACGCGCCGAACCGCGGTGGTCCCCTTGTTCCTGGGGGAACCCCGAGAAGAAGGGGGGAGGCTTTCACTGTGGCTACGCCAAGTCGTGGTTTGGCCAGAGGGCATCAGAGAGTCCTCTCTCTTTCTTACCCTGCTGGTCCTCCATAAATCGTGGTAGGTGGAGGGGTTACCAAACAACCCTCGTCTCGTTACAAGATAAAATCCGTCGTGTAGCATTCACAGACCGTTGGGGCAAATGCTGTTAGCGAGCAGCAGCACCTATGCATGCGTGTATGTTGAAGTAACCTTCGGGTGTCTCTGTGTGTATCTCTGTGGGTCTCTGTGGGTGTCTGTAGGTCTCTGTGGGTGTCTCTGTCGGTCTCTGTGAGTCTCTGTGGGTGTCTCTGTGTGTATCTCTGTGGGTCCGGCAAAAACAACATCCTACCTCCTTGTTGGTGCTGGATGGCAACGCTGTGGTGAACAGTTCCGTGGGTGGGAGGGCCAATTTAAATTGGCCATTCCCCTCATGGCGTTTGTAACCACCACAGCAGCCAAAATGGGGATCTGGATGGGTGCGAGGGGCTCGTAACCCCTCCACCTTCAATTAATTACCACAAAACCACGTCTAAAATATCTCATTAAGCTTGTGCCGGAGGCCCCGGGGGACAGGCATCTATGACGTCTCATGGCCAAACCCATTTGGCGGAGCCAGGAGACTAAATCCTTACCATTGGGGCTCCACCATTGGTGCTCCTCCAGAAACAACAAACACCACTGCGGGTGGCCACGTGGAATGTTCTAACGCTCACTGCGGAGGAGAGGCTGCCTCTCCACTGTTGGGAGCTGGACCGGTAATGCCTGGATCTCAGTGGTATTCAGGAGGTCTGGTGGACCAGCTCTGGCTTCTGCCACCATGAGGGGTGGATAGTCCTCTACTCGGGCAGGAGACTTCCAAACAACAGGGTGTGGCTCTTCTTCTGAACAAAATAATGAAGGGGGCTTGGGAGCGTGGTGGTGAGATGTGGGAAGCTGTAAGCCCCAGGCTACTTTGGGCTCGCATTCCCATCAGCCGGAAGTGGAGTTGTGGTCGTCGCTACTTATGCCACCACCGAAGACGAACATCCGTGGAGGGATGCAGGCAAGGCCGATGAGTCAGATGCCTTCTATGACCTACAGTGAGGGAAACAAGTATTTGATCCCCTGCTGATTTTGTACGTTTGCCCACTGACGAAGAAATGATCAGTCTATAATTTTAATGGTAGGTTTATTTGAACAGCGAGAGACAGAATAACAATAGAAAAATCCAAAAAACGAATGTCAAAAATGTTATAAATTGATTAGAATTTTAATGAGGGAAATAAGTATTTGACCCCTCTGCAAAACATGACTTAGTACTTGGTGGCAAAACCCTTATTGGCAATCACAGAGGTCAGACGTTTCTTGTAGTTGGCCACCAGGTTTGCACACATCTCAGGAGGGATTTTGTCCCACTCCTCTTTGCAGATCTTCTCCAAGTCATTAAGGTTTCGAGGCTGACGTTTGGCAACTCGAACCTTCAGCTCCCTCCACAGATTCTCTATGGGATTAAGGTCTGGAGACTGGCTAGGCCACTCCAGGACCTTAATGTGCTTCTTCTTGAGCCACTGTTTTGTTGCCTTGGCCGTGTGTTTTGGGTCATTGTCATGCTGGAATACCCATCCACGACCCATTTTCAATGCCCTGGCTGTGGGAAGGAGGTTCTCACCCAAGATTTGACGGTACATGGCCCGTCCATCGTCCCTTTTATGCGGTGCAGTTGTCCTGTCCCCTGAGCAGAAAAACACCCCCAAAGCATAATGTTTCCACCTCCATGTTTGACGGTGGGATGATGTTCTTGGGTCATAAGCAGCATTCCACCTCCTCCAAACACGGCGAGTTGAGTTGATGCCAAAGAGCTCCATTTTGGTCTCATCTGACCACAACACTTTCGCCCAGTTGTCCTCTGAATCATTGAGATGTTCATTGGCAAACTTCAGGCAGGCATGTGTATGTGCTTTCTTGAGCAGGGGGACCTTGCGGGCACTGCAGGATTTCAGTCCTTCACGGCGTAGTGTGTTACCAACTGTTTTCCTGGTGACTATGGTCGCAGCTGCCTTGAGATCATTGACAAGATCCTCCGTGTAGTTCTGGGCTGATTCCTCACCGTTCTCATGATCATTGCAACTCCACGAGGTGAGATCTTGCATGGAGCCCCAGGCCGAGGGAGATTGACAGTTCTTTTGTGTTTCTTCCATTTGCGAATAATCGCACCAACTGTTGTCACCTTCTCACCAAGCTGCTTGGCGATGGTCTTGTAGCCCATTCCAGCCTTGTGTATGTCTACAATCTTGTTCCTGACATCATTGGAGAGCTCTTTGGTCTTGGCCATGGTGGAGAGTTTGGAATCTGATTAATTGATTTCTTCTGTGAACAGGTGTCTTTTATACAGGTAACATGCTGAGATTAGGAGCACTCCCTTTAATAGTGTGCTCCTAGTCTCAGCTCGTTACCTGTATACAAGACACTTGGGAGCCAGAAATCTTTCTGATTGAGAGGGGGTCAAATACTTATTTCCCTCATTAAAATGCAAATCGATTTTGTTGTTGTTATTCTGTCTCTCACCGTTCAAATAAACCTACCATTAAAATTATAGACTGATCATTTCTTTGTCAGTGGGCAAACGTACAAAATCAGCAGGAGATCAAATACTTTTTTCCCTCACTGTATTTTCACAGGTGCTGGCTAAAGTGGCCCCTCGGGATAGAGTCAGTCATCTTGTTGGGTGACTTAAATGCCCGAGTTGGTCATGGTGCTAGCACCTGGTCTGGAGTTATTGGAAGGCATGGGCTAGATCAGCTCAATAACAACGGTAGGAGACTGCTAGATATTTGTGCAGCCCATAGGTTTGTAATTACCAACACCCTGTTCCGGCATCGGCGCATCGACAGAACATCATGGATGCTTGCCGGGTCCAAGCAAGAACATCCGCAGGACTACATAGTGACGGAACAGCGGATGAGGGCCAATGTCCTTGACACCAGGACCTACCGGGGAGAATATCTGCCCACTGACCATCGACTTGTCATCTGTAAGATGCGCCTGCCATTCTTCCACTCCGGTGGTGGGTGTACACCCAGGACCCCAATCAAACCCAAAGTGGCCTGGTCTCAGCTAGCTGGTGAAAAGTGCAAGCGAGAATTGCATTATCGCTTGCGGCTAGGGTTGGCATCGTCCCCCACTCCTCCAGATGTCAAGGGGAAATGGGCGAGGTTTAGGACTGTGGCTCATGCAGCTGCAATAGCTGCTTTGGGTACACGGTCCAAGACCTCTCCAGAGACCCTGGCTGACAGAGGAGGTGTTTAGGCTGGCTGCGAAAAAGCGACAAGCCCACTCTCATCGTCTACAGCATCACATATCAGAGAATGAGGAGGCTTACCACAACCTTCAATCGGAGGTTCGGAGAGCCATGAGGCGCTGCAAGGATGGTTGGTGGTCGCGGGTTGCTGAGGAGATGGAGTCTGCCTCAATGGCCGGCGATCACAAATAGCTCTTTCATTCCATCCACAAAGTAACCTGCAACACCACACCAAAATCCATAATTAGTGCAAAAACGGTGATCCAATCTCCGACCCCAGGAACAGGTTTGCAGATTTGCTGAGCATTTTTGTGACGTCCTGGGGAGGAGAATTCCCTCAGCCTGGTAAAAAACGTGGAACAAAGTGGGGTTGACCCTGCCGAGGCTGCCGTGCCTCAAATATTAGAAGAAGAAGTCACCCCCTGTGAGTGGCTGGCTGAGGTGCCATCTGTTGAGGAAGTACTGAAGGCGATCCAGTCTGAGACCAGGAAAGGCACCGGGCAGAGATGATCTCCCAAGCAAGGGAGGGTGGCGTTTGTGCACAGACTGCCCTACATGACATCATAACAACAGTCTGGACCACTGGACGGGTTCCGCAGGATTAAAAGGATGCCTTGGTGGTTGATGGTGATGGGTGATGTTAACAACTACAGGGGAATCTCACTCCTCCTTGTGCTGGAAAAGGACCTGGCGAAGATTATTCAACATCACCTTGCTAGGCACGCTAAAGAGAGGCTTGCGGAGCCCCAATGCGGTTTCAGGAAAGGGCGGTCCTGCACAAATGCAATATTTCTGTCCGTCTGCTACAGCAGAGGTGTAGGGAATTCCTATAAGACCTACATCTCTGCTTGATTGACCTGGTCAAGGCCTGTGATACCATCAGTAGGCCTAGACTCTGGGTTGTTCTTCGTGCTTTCAGGGTCCCTGGCCCGCTGCTCACGATCATTCAGGACCTTTATGATGGTGAGCGGGAACGGGTAAAACTACGGGCCGGTAGTCGGAGCCATTCCCTGTGTAATGGGTTCCGGAGACACTTGTAGAGGTAACTTCTTCATTACGATACAACACTCCAACAGTCCTGATACTCTGTTACAGCCTAGGGACACAGCCTAGGGCACAGCCTAGGGACACAGCCTAGGGACACAGCCTAGGGACACAGCCTAGGGACACAGCCTAGGGACACAGCCCAGGGACACAGCCCAGGGACACAGCCCAGGGACACAGCCTAGGGACACAGCCTAGGGACACAACCTAGGGACACAGCCTACTTTTAGCGTGCATGACTCTGGCTACGCTCTCGGGTCCTCCGGCTACAATTACCCTAAGGGAGGCTATCTGACCCGACCCAGCCAAGATGCGGGTCTAGACTCTGGCTTCCTCGGAACTCGCCTTTACAAGGACGTAGAGCCGTGAGTCCCAGAGTCCCACCACTGGCCCGCACAGCATCCCGGCCCTTACAAGGACAAGCGGGACGAGGGGTCCAGGGTCATAAGCTGGCTGGTCTTGGGTCTTGAGCTGCGACTGGCCCCGATCGGCTGGGGAGATCCCTTTTATGCCCCTTTGCCCATCGTGGGGAGGCATTTTTTGGGATCGTAGATCCCCCGCAGCCCCCCCCCCCCTTGGCGGTACGGGGTACCCTTGCAGATAGGCCTCGTCTACCACTGCCGGTAAGCGTGGCCCATCTACAGCACTAAATTACCCCTCTACGTAGCCTCCAGCAGTCCTGGCTGTCAATAATTAGAAAGTGTAAATTAACAAAAGGGAATAAAAGAATAAGCGAGCCTCAACAGGAAAAGAAAAGAGAACAAGAAAGCAATCATAACTACTCTAACCCACCTGTACAAACTTACACTATATACAAGCGTCAATAAACAAAAAGGTGAAGCAATGACACATGAACAAACGACCCGTGGCACACCTAGCCTTCCTCGGGATCCGCAGCAATGCCCGACTTGCCAATGATGTGGCTGAGACATCGCACATATCCCTGCAGGAGATGGCACCCCCGCAATCTGAACTGTGCGAACCGCATCCCCGTGGTCTCCCGCACTCGCACAACCCAGCAGCCCTCCCTTGAAGGCCAACCCGGACATCTCATGCCACTCGGCATCACACCCCGCCTTTCCGACGCGCACACATCGGCCGTATCGGGGGAACTTCAACCCAGTCTCTCTCCAAGACTCGCATCGCAGCACACAGCTGCACCGACCGAGCTGAGGAGACCCATCGTTCACTGCACAAGATGCACCCTAACATCTGAGGGATACAGTCCCAACGTAACGGGAAAACTAAACCTGAACACTACGAATCTCCAGCCCACTGTTTCAATGCGCCTCGGAGTGTCTCAATCTCCGGGCCACAGGGCGAGCCTACAGCTCCAGAAGTACCACAGAGGGTCTCAACCTCCGGGCCATCAGGTCAAGCCGTCAGCCATAGCATGACGGGACCACACTTTCCGAGCCATGTGAGCGCACAGCCCACTAGGCTAGACACGCCACGGAGTGTCTCAATCTCCGGGCTGTCAGGTCAAGCCGCCAGCCATAGCATGACGGGACCACGACTCTCGTGTTAGACACGCAACACTCACTGGGCCATCCTGGTCAGGATCTGCACCCAAGATATTCGACAGCCAGCACCACAATCCCAAATCCCTGGCAGCATGTCACCATCTAAAGTTAAATGCCCCATACCAATGACGGCACAGCCAAAACCAAGGCAGTCATTCCTCACACAATCGCAATTTAACACCATCACAACACATACAATTTGAATTAGGATCCCCCACTGAAATGATCTAATATCGAACAGGTACGCACAATTTGTGACGATCCCAAATACCCAATGGTCACAACAATACACCTCACATCCCGTATCCGTACACATCATCTCCGAGACTCGCATTGCAGCATGCAGCTGTACCAACCGAAAATTAAGATTGTACCAACCGAGTTGAGAGAGCAACGCAATGTGGCAGCAATTTACAGCCCCACGCACCCTTGATCTACATAGAACCTAAGGGCACCCTCGCACAAAAAAAAACTATTTTTTTCGTTTTGTCGAGCAACAACGGATAGGAACCAACCAGTGAGTTCGTAACACACTGGACCTGTCATTTCAAAATACCACTTAACATCAACAATGGGACGCAGGCATTCGAAATGTTAGAACACGAAAATATACACAAACCCAAGAATCACCGAATGATTACAATACATGCAGCATATGCAGTCCGCATATAGCCAACCATCTCGAGCAATGCTCCATACAGTCTATACATTGTTAACAATGACAACACAGGCTACATTAACAATCACGAACAAAGCTCCATACAAACCGTACATTGTTAACAATCACAAGCAAAGTTTCGCGCACACATTGACAACACTCACGAGCGAAGCTCCACACAGTATACCCAACAACAATCGCGACTCCGCAACGACAACCAACAAGGTTTCAACACAAATAATTAACCCAGCAACCCACGGGGTATCAACGGAGCTCGGGACACCCACACAACCGAACCAATTATTAACTGGCCCCTCAAGATAACATCCTGACCTTTGGCCGGAGCGGAGGCGACAACCAGCGGGCACGACCGATGTGCTGGCCCCGGCGCCAGTTACAGTATGTCCGGTCGTAGCGCTGATGACGTGGCGTTGTTTGGTTGGACCGCGCTGGGCCCGGAAGTGACGTTCCTCCCAGCGATCATTGCTCCCCCGGCGAATGTGACGTGCTCCCAGCGGCCACTGCGGCCCCCGGCGGAAGTATCCCCCAAATTTGTGGCGGTAACGGCAGTGGGACTTTCGTTTTTACGGAAAAAGAACGGATAATATAGGCTGTGACATGATAACAAATGTGATGTTAATAGCTTAAAGACGTCACAGAGTCTCCACTTGTTCGCCATCATTGTCGATGAGCGTCTCCACAGCCCGGAGGCACATTTCTCGTGTCGTTTCAAATTATCAGAAGTGTTATTTTTTTTGAAGCACCCTGTAGAAATGTCGTGTGATAGCGCCGCCTGGTGAACAGCAGCGGCAACTGCGGTAGACAGACAGCGCACACGCCGGTGAGGGCGTGAGCAACGCGGCTGTGAGTTGGCAGAGCGGAGGAACTGGGGAAAGGGTCACAGAGGACCCCATCTGGAGGCGCTTGGAACCTGCTCGTGGGTTCGAGAAGGGAGGCGGGGCCAGGGCGGGTCAGAGCGGGGTCAGGGTGGGGTCAGGGTGGGGTCAGGGCAGGGTCAGGGCAGGGTCTGGGCGGGCTCAGGGCAGGGTCAGGGCGGGGTCAGGGCCATGCCCAGGAGCATAAAAGGAGCTGAGAGTGGGGAGCTCGAGGCTGCTGGTTCCTGGAGTGGACCCGTCTCGTCGTCGGTGTCGTCTCGTCTCCGTCATCGCCAAACGTCTCCGCTGGACGTAGCGCTACGAAGGAGAGCAAGCAGGTGGCCGTCTCGGAGTCGGCGCCGTGGGTGTTAGATGGCCAGGGCTGTGTACGGGCGAGGCTGAGCTACCCTGGGAGTGTGGTGTGGACGACGGCCGTGGAAGTCGTGGTGAATAAAGAAGGTGCCTCCTAGAAACTCTGTCTCCGAATTGTTGACACTACACTCACACACTGGGCTCTTTGCAGTGAATTGGCGGTGTACTTTTAGGCTCTTGGTCTGTTCCTGTTTTGCCACTGCTGGTCACAAAATGAGGGCACGAGTGGAGCGTGACCATTGAGTTGGCCTTCCATCGTGCCTTCGATGTCTGGTTAATAGTTCTACCGCACTCTGTGTGTGTTTGTGTGCAACACAGACAGTGTATGGATTTAAGCCCGAGCCAAGTAAGGAGCCGTCCATAAATGACGTCACGCCATTTTGGTAGATTTTTGACCCGCCCTCCCCTCTCGTCACACGGCGTCACAGAAAGTCCGACACCTCCTCAAATATAAAATCATGTTTCCATTTTGAAAATAAAACATGCTTCAAATCACTACAAACTATTGTCATTGTAGTGCGTATTTAATGTGGCGCTGCACACTGATGTTGTAGGAGAAAACATGTATTAAAAAGGTGTTGGAAAGCTGAAATTTAGCATAACATATTTAACTTCTAACTAAAACTGCAGATGTTCAGAATATAATGTTGAAATTCTCTTATAATCATCAAATATAAAAATAATTATAACTATAAAAAGTACTTGAAACTTCGTAGTCGAACGAAGCAAAACGGAGAGTACAATTATAACAATCACGTATTAATTTCGCAGAATGAAAGCCCTGGTAGAATCATTGGAATCAAAATGTTTAATAACAATCATTCAAAATTTTTACAAAATGCTCCTTCATGGAATAAACAAAAGGTGACCTTAGTAATTAAAATAATCAAACAGTTAATAATGAAAATTAATAAAATCAGTGTTGTTATGACAATTCTATCGTTTAAATTTATTCAAAGTTGCGCATTTTTACGTGACGTTACATTTCTCAAATCCCCCCTCCCCCCTCGTCACACATCATCACAAATGTCTGACCCCCCCTCCCCCCTAGGTGTGTGACTCATTTATGGACGGGCCCGAGTATCTTCGAGAACACGTGTCCTTTTTGTTTACGATTAGAGGAAACAAGAAGATGCTCGGTGTAGTCGGCACTTTGCTTCGTTCATCATTTCGTTTTTTTCTTTCAATACTTTGCTTTATGTGCCCTTTTTTCCTTTCAAAGCGTGGACGGGTGCCCAAACGCTCCTGAGAGGCCTCCGTCTCTCCGCGGTAGTGGTGGGCGGGCGGATTTCACGGATCCCTGTCGGGGAAGACGTCGCTCAGGAGGCCGCGGAGCTTCTGGTAGATATCACGGGTCTGCCACAGCGCCTCCCACACGGGCACCGAGATGCCTGCGTGCTTCTCCAGGATGCGCGCCACCAACTGGCTGGTGGCCTCGAATCCGCCGTTGCTGGAGGACACCGCTCGGATTTGCTGAAGGTGACAGAAGACACCAGCAGGCGACAGTAGCAGCAAGCTCGTGTGCCAGGTCTTGTGCACTCGTGCGTACGTGTGTGTGTCTGTGTATGTGTGCATGTCAGTGTGTGTGTGTCAGTGTGTGTGTCCGGCAAACAACCTCCTACCTCCTCGCGGTGCCGGACGGGCAACACTGTCGTGGGCAGTGCTGTGGGGGAGGGCCAATTCCCATTGGCCTCTCCCCTCATGGCATCTGTGACCACCACAGTGGCTAAACGGGGGCTCTGAACGGGTGCGAGGGCTGGTAACCCCTCCACCTTCAATTAATTACCGCTAGACCACGAATTAAACATAAACCTGTAACTAATAAGCTTGTGCCGGAGGCCCCGGGCGGTCAGGCTTTTATGACGTCTCCTGACCAAACCCCATTTGGCGGAGCCAGGAGATTGAATCTTCACCCTCGGGCTCCTCCAGAAACAACGAAAAACCATTGCGGATGGCCACGTGGAATGTTCGAATGCTCAATGCAGAGGAGAGGCTGCCACTCCTTTGTCGGGAGCTGGACCGGTACCGTCTGGATCTCTGTGGCATTCAGGAGGTCCGGTGGACCGGTTCTGCTTCCTTCCACCATGAGGGGTGGACAGTCCTCCACTCGGGGCAGGAGACTGCCAAACAACAGGGTGTGGCTCTTCTTCTGAACAAAAGAATGAAGGGGGCGTGGGAGCGTGGCGGTGAGGTGTGGGAAGCTGTAAGCCCCAGGATACTTTGGGCTCGCCTTCCCATCAACCGGAGGCGAGGAGTGGTGGTCGTGGTTACTTATGCCCCCACCGAAGACGAACATCCGTGGAGGGATACAGGCAAAGCCGATGAGTCAGATGCCTTCTATGACCTCCTGTCACAGGTGCTGGCTAAAGTGGCCACTTGGGACAGAGTCATCTTGTTGGGTGACTTTAATGCCCGAGTTGGTCATGATGCTGGCACCTGGTCTGGAGTGATTGGAAGGCATGGGCCAGATCAGCTCAATAACAACGGTAGGAGGCTGCTAGATTTTTGTGCAGCCCATGGGCTTGTAATTACCAACACGCTCTTCCGGCATCGGCGCATCCACACAACATCATGGATGCATGCCGGGTCCAAGCAAGAACATCTGCTAGACTACATAGTGACGGACCAGCGGATGCGAGCCCATGTCCTTGACACCAGGACCTACCGTGGAGCTGATCTGCACTCTGACCATCGACTAGTCATCTGTAAGATGCTCCTGCCATTCTTCCACTCCGGTGGTGGGTGTACACCCAGGACCCCATTCCAACCAAAAGTGGCCTGGTCTCAGTTAGCTGATGAAAGTTGCAAGCGAGAATTTCATCATCACTTGGGTTGGCATCGTCCCCCACTCCACCTTATGTCGAGGGTAAATGGGCGAGGTTTAAGACTGTGACTCATGCAGCTGCAATGGCTGCTTTGGGTACGCGGTCCAGACCTCCCAGAAACCCTGGCTGACAGAGGAGGTGTTCAGGTTAATTGAGAAAAAGCGACAGGCCCACTCTCATCGGCTACAGCATTCCACGTCAGAGAATGAGGAGGCTTACCGCAGCCTTCGCTTGGAGGTTCAGAAAGCCGTAAGGCGCTGCAAGGATGGGTGGTGGTCGCGGGTTGCTGAGTAGATGGAGTCTGCCTCAGTGGCCCGCGATCACAAATCACTATTTAACTCCATCAAAAAAGTAACCTGCAGCGCCACACCTATTATCATCATTAGGGGAAAAAACGGTGATCCAATCTCCCCCAGGATCAGGTTTGCAGATTTGCTGAGCATTTATGTGAGGTCCTGGGGGAGGGAAAATCTCTCAGCCAGGAAAACATCATGGCACTAAGTGGGGATAACCCTGCTGAGGCTGCGGTGCCTCAAATATTGGAGGAGGTCACCCCCTCTGAGTGGCTGGCTGAGGTGCCATCTGTTGAGGAAGTACTGAAGGCGATCCAGAGTCTGAGACCAGGAAAGGCACCGGGCAGAGATGATCTCCCAAGCGAAATGCTGAGGGAGGGTGGTGTTTGTGCACAGACTGCCCTATATGACATCATAACAACAGTCTGGACCGCTGGATGGGTACCGCAGGATTGGAAGGATGCCCTGGTGGTCCCCCTCTTTAAGAAGGGGGACCGCACAGACTGTAACAACTACAGGGGCATCTCACTACTCAGTGTTCCGGGAAAAGTCCTGGCAAGGATTATTCAACATCGCCTTGCTAGACATGCTGAGGAGAGGCTTGCGGAACCCCAATGCGGTTTCCGGAAAGGGCGGTCATGCACAGATGCCATATTTTCTGTCCGTCTGCTACAGCAAAGGTTTAGGGAATTCCAACAAGACCTACATCTTTGCTTTATTGACCTGGTCAAGGCCTATGATGCCATCAGTAGGCCTGGGCTCTGTGTTGTTCTTCGTGCTTTCGGAGTCCCTGACCCTCTGCTCACGATCATTAAGGACCTTCATGATGGTGAGTGGGCCCGGGTAAAACTACGTGTCCGGGAGTCGGAGCCTTTCCCTGTACACCTTGGGGTGCGACAGGGATGTCCTCTGGCTCCCACATTATTTAACATCTATTTCGACTGCGTAGTTCGTGAAGCCTTCAAAGCTGTACCGGGGAATTTCCATTTGGTACAGATATAATGGGAGGCTGATCGACGCCTGGGTTGCGATCAAGGGATGGCTCCCTATTGGTCAACCACGTTATGTATGCCGATGATTTGGTAATAGCTGCTCATTCAGAAGAGGAGTTGGAGACGCTGCTGCTGAGACTGGAGCGTGCCACTAAGAGGTGGGGCCTTACCATCAGCCCCACCAAAACTAAGCACCTGCCTAGGTATTTTGTACCATTGGACACTCCACCCCCACAACTCCCAATCGGTGATGGGGCAGTTGTGAGAGAGTAGAGAGTTTCCCATACCTGGGCAGTGTGCTTATGACCGGCTCCAGTTTATAAGCAGAGTCTCACTCCGAATCAGTCGAGCGGCAATATCTTTTTTCAGTTGCGTATTGCTGTGTGGAAGCTACCTGGTCTGTCGCTCCGCACGAAGCTTCAGGTCTTCTCGGCCACGGTCATTCCCTCCCTTCTCTACGCTTGCGAAACGTGGACCCCCCTAATGGAGCAACTTCGCCAGTTGGAAACATTTAGGCTGGCCTGCCTACGATCCATCTGGGTTTGACCAGGCTGGATTGTGTGAGGAGCTCACAAATCCTTGAAAGATCTGGGCAAAGTCCCATCGGTGAGCTCCTCTGGCAGGCAAGGCTGCGTTGGCTTGGTCATGTAGCCCGCATGCCCAGCCACCGCATGCCTAAACAGCTTTTGTTCGGCGGATGAGGGGGCTAAACGGGCGCGGCACGGGCTAGAGAAGAGATGGAGTGATGTGGTACAGGAGACGTGAGCTGAGTGGACTTGCCGATGACTGGTAACAGCGGTGTCAAGATCGGCCTCTGTGGAGGAGGCTCGTGAAGGACGCTACTGGGCAGTTGGAGGCAGTCGCCCTCCAACAACAACGGAGGGCGGAGGAGCGACGCTCACAACAACGAGCTGAGCGCCGGGTGGCTAAAGCACAGCAATTTGGTACAGTAGGGGCACAGGTGGTGCATCAGCCAGTCACCTCGGTCATCTCAGTCGATCCGTGGCACCTAGGTCTGCCCGTGACCTCCTGCCAGCGGGCGTTCGACCTTCACGTGGCCTCAAGGTGCACATTGCCTGGCACAAGCGTCGTGTTGTGTTGTGTGTGCAGTGTGTGAATTTGTGTGTTGTGTGTGTGTGTGTCTGTGGAGCGTTACGCAACGAACCTAGCGACTTAATTGTATTCTGATTCCCGCTTACGGCCAACACCAGTGACGATAATTAGAACGAGTCCTGGGCCTCCCCAAGGTCGACTCAGCTAAAATAAGTACCTGGTGTGTAAATATCGCTACTAGGAGACAATGGCGGCCGGGCGTGGAGCTGGCCCCCACCCCTCGTGTGCCGTGCCGGCTTCATAGGTGCTGCTTGCTAGACTCATGTATAGTGAGTCGTCTGTCACACGCTACATTCATGAGTAGTTGTCATGCAATGTACATGAGTAGTTTGCCATGCAATGTACTTGTGTTGTAGTGGGAGAAAAGAGAAAAAAAACGTGGCAGAGTGAAAATCCGGTAGTGCGAACTCGCGTTAAACGGGTACTCACTGCACATTGACAGCGTTCATCGCTGCATTACAATGACAGACATGTGTACGGTAGGCCCCAGCGAAGAGACACGTACCGCTATCTCCGACTGCGTCAATATATTTTTTGCAGCAAATTCAATGAGCAGGGGCGTCAGGTTTCCTTGCAGAGCTCCCACCAACGTGGGCAACTCCGATCTGATCTTGTCAAAGAGTTGCTCCGGACTCTGGGGCTGACGTGTCGACTCTTCGCAGCTTTGCGGGCTTGTGGAGCCGTCTCTTTGTCTTGGATGCGAGGTGGGAGAGAAGGGTTGACATGGCAAGTGTTTGTGAGATGAGGAGTTGCGAGTTTTTGCTTCCACGGCCCACTCAATGGCACCCTACACCACACCCGCTTTTGAACAACTCAGTGGCTAGGAGATGTTAACTACCTCGCCTGGTATGCAGGAGGCGTCGGTTTGATCCCAACAATGACGATGCCTGCTGATGTATATTCCGAGGCTGCATCTCTCTCTCTCTTTCTCCTCGTGGTGGTCACTGCGTGCATTTGTCTCCCAGTCCTCTGAATTTTCCCATTCCACATTTAGAATCAACGTCACCATGCGTCCGGAGTTTTGGCTGCTGCTATTGATGTCCACACGACGATGATGATGATGCTACTATAATCCATTAAGTTGGGCTGCTATCATTCGTGGTAGCCGGTAAGCTTTTGACAAAGAACTTCTACGCAGCTAAGTAGTGGGACTTCTAGGAGATTTTAAATATGAGAATAGGGTTTCCCCTCTTTTCTGGCAACAAAACAGGCGTTAAGATGCTAAAATAAAACAAAAAACGGTGTTAGACCGGAGGACGCCTTTTGGCGTTTTGAGACTAGGCTTAAAAGAAAGCTGTCTCTGGTGTGGACCAATCAGTTTCAAAGACAATGCACATATTATCAGAGTTTTTTTTTGCATTCTGACCACAAGTATTGTAGTTAATGCAGACATGACTCCTTGTAAAAGGGAAAATCTATTCTCATCTTTTGGTGCTGTTAAAGAGGGTACCATGATGTAGATTTTAAATAGTTTTTTTTACCATGTTGACTTTAAGTTTTCTTGACTGCAGGTATTCATTATCTTTGGGTCTTTAGGTAAATTCACATAGATAGATTAAAAGAAAATAACAAAAAACTAAAACTACGACGTTTCAATCGCAACACAAGTGGTTGTCTTGAGGAAGACGTGACTTTTCGTACCATGTTGGCGGAACATTTCGGCCCGGGAACTTTGAGAGTAAAAAAATAAGTGAATGTTTTTCATAAGTTTATCTCACCTCGCCACTGCACCCTTCTTGTCCAGACGGTTTTCTCTCGCCGGCCCCTCTTCGTCAGGGTGAGGAAGACCTCCTTGAAGTTGTCGTCGAACGAGACGTGAAAGAAGTTGTTGTCGCTCGCCGGGTTCTCCATCGTCAGTTCTGCGCGGACTAAACGGGCAGCCAAAAAGAAAAAGCAGAAGACGACACCATCCCCCACCCCCCCTTCTCGCGCATCGTTGGCAGTTGAGGGCTCTTTTCGTTTGGTTTAAGAAAAAGATGATTTATTTATACTGGAGGAGAAATCCATGAGGTCGTGGGTTCGTTGCCGACCCTGATGATGCCTTGCCGCTCCATATTTGGAGTCTGTGTACCAGGCGAGGGAGCCCAATATATCACAATTGTGTACTACTATTTTATTTTATACCTACGTGACTTTACCGAAAGAATCAAAGAGTATGATTCCTGCAGTCACGAAAGCTTCAAATCAAGATTGTGTACTACTGTTTTTTTATTATTAATTTGGGCTCCAGGGGGGAAAATCCACGGGTCAATAACGTTCGTCAAAATCTCAACGCGCGCAGTTAAATCCGCAGGTTGGACGAACCGCTCGCGTGGCTGATCCGAGTCCACCGTAGTCGAAAACGGTCGTTCGCTCGACGACCTGAACTCGAAATTTTCAACCGCAGACGGAAACGGGAAGGGCGGCTCACCTGCGGCTGTATGGAATTCGTGGCGACGTCGCAGCTCAGCGCGTACCGTTTGGCCACCACCAGCGTTTCATCCGACTTGGGAGGAATATTGTAATACTCGTAGCGTTCTTGCCGCAGCATCCTCTTCAGGCGGTGCGAAATCAAACGGGTCCACGGTGTCGGAACGCTCCCCACCCCTGCACGCCTGCCAACCGGTGCCGACTTGAGTCGCTCAGGGTTCAGGGGGGTCGCCGTCCGATTCGACGACCCGTCGTTTTTAACGACCACAAAAAATTATGAAGACGCCAAAAGGCGGACGAGCACGGGGGCAGTTACACAATGCCAACGCATCAGTTGCTCGGCTCGTGCAGCTATATCTGCAGGTTCTTTTTTTTCCAGAATCAATAACAAAGGAGGTGTAATAATAATCTTCAAAGGCCAAATAGACACCGATAATCACGACAAGGCACCAGAAAGTCTGCATTAACCACACAATCTTGCTGGCGGTAAAACGCATTGATTCTAAAGGCGGAGGGGAAATAAACCCGGAGCACCCTTGAGGAAAATAATCCATGCAACCACGATGGGAAGAACATGCAAAGCTCCAGTATACAGCAGGCAACAGCAATGGACTCGAAACCACCGCCTACCTGCATACCAGGCGAGGTAGTCAACATCTCCGAGCAACCGTGGACGTAAGGGTTCGGGATCGAACCCACAAACCTCCTGTGTACCACGCGAGGTAGTTCACATCTCCTGGCCGCTGCATTACAGAAAAACGCGTTGTAAGTGTGACAGCCACACCTCAAGCTAAGGACTCGCAGCCACGTGGTCCACCAACACACGGCCATCTTGTTCTATGGTCCACCAAACCATTACAACAGCAATAACTGCAGTGAATTCTCGATGATCCCCGTGAATGTTATCCAATTTCTGGAATAACCACGCACCTGAGATTTTGACATGAAATATGAATTCATAGATTTTGCCTTTTGCATAAATAATAATAAAGCAAACCAGTTTTACAACATTGTTATTCTTGAAAATGTTTATTGCATGCCACAAGGTGTTTTAACCAAACAAATGTGTTGCTCCGGTTAATCTGGAATCCACGTGATCGCCTCCACAGTATGGTTGCAATATCATTACAATGGGGCAGAGTTTAATTGATGTCTGATTGGCTGTGGCGATGCTGTCCACTCAGTGGGACAGAGTTTGATTTATGTCTGATTTGCTGTGGCTTTGCTGTCCTCTTAGTGGGGCAGAGTTTGATCGATGTCTGATTGGCTGTGGCTTTGCTATCCCCTCAGTGGGCCGAGTCGTCTCCTGGACGGGAGCCAGGAAAGTATCATCACTGAGTAACCTTGCAACATCGATCTCATATTCATTCTAAACAATACAAATTGTCAGCTGTGCTTCATTTTAAGTGATTTATCCAATCATTTCTTTTGTGAGTGTACATTTACGAAACTGTGCAACGGCAGGAAAAGCTTAGACGTAATTTATGCATTTACTTTCCTTGAGAGATCCGCGGAATAACGGTGACACTTTTGGATTACCTGCGACTCTTCAATCGCCCGGCCCCCTTCCCCGTTATCAAGCGCGGACAAACAGAGACAGTCTGCCGCGATCGACGCTGCTGAAGGGCAAAACCCAACTCACTTCGATGTTGGCGTCTGCGTAGGGGATGACGTGCACCTGCAGCTTCGTGAGCGAGCCGGGAACCTTGAAGACGAGCATGGCCGCGTGCACGTGGTACACGAACCCGGGGAAACACCGGAGCACCACCGTGAAGATCGACAGCGACAACGTGAGGACCCTCACGTACATCTGCGAAACGCACTGCGGGTCTCTCATGTCGATGTTGCCGTCCCTCGTGTGGAGGACTTTTATAGCGGACGTGTGTTTCCAGCATGGGGATGGGAGAGGGGTCGCAGCGGGATCATGCTACTCAGAGACTGCTCAGCACTGCACCATCGACTTAATACTGCACCATAAACTCAGCACTGCACCATAGACTCAGAAACTGCACCATACAACTCAGTGGGCTTTAACACCTGGTAAAAATAAAACGTAGTTCAGTCTTTTGTTTTATCCACAATAAAGGTTTTTTTTTTACGTTAATATAAATGTGTTGCTAACCCATCACCACCTCCCAACGTAGCCAGCGAACACGCTGTTTGTGTCACATAACACAAAACGTGCCAATTTTAGTTACTAATTTACTACTTCGGCACTAACCGCTTGTGTGTGCTGAAGAGTGTAGCCACAACAGCATTTACACAATTCGAGTACTCGAAATGTTTTTCGATTTTAGTTTGATGCAGTACCCAGGGCCGTCCATAGGGAGAACAGGGGGAGAGGGGCCGAATCCCACCGTGACTCCTCCCCCTCCCGTGACGCCCTCAAACTAAACTCCGAGAAATACGGTGTCGTAGTCGATTATATATTTTGTTCACCATGATGGTTAAACTATTTCAACTGAACTATGAAACTAAACTATACACCACTTAAAAGCCCCACTACTCTGTAGCTCTTTTTCAGAAGCGATCCGTCCATCACAAATGATAGCAAAAAGATCTTCAAAATCACGAACAAACACAAGATCCAGGTTCGATTTAACACAGTAAATGAAATTCGTCATCTGATCTTCCTGATGACGTTCGCATGTGTTGTGATCGAAATATCGTAGTTTTTTGGTCATTTTTTGGTTATTTTCTTTGAACCTATCTACGTGACTTTACTGAAAGACCCAAAGAATATGAATCCCTGCAGTCACGAAAGCTTTAAGTCAAGATTTAAATGCTAGCAGCTCAACAAAGTGCCGTCGTGTGGGCATTCATCGCAGCAGCCAAACACTGTAAACTTGTCACACTGATTCTAAATGTGAAGGGGGAAAAAACAGAGGAGGACATGGAGACAAATCAACACAGTGAGCACCATGGGAAGAGAGAGAGATGCAGTCTTCAGGATCGGGATCGAACCCACGACCTCTTGTATACCAGGTTAGGTAGTTAATATCTCCTAGCCACCGTGGTGCCCAAGTAATTTCGCCGCTTCTCATTTGCAAGGGTCCCAGTGGCACTGTGACGCAAACGACTCGTGACTAAAATGAGATGCAACTCAATTGACTCATGACTCAAATGACTCGCGACTGAAAACGACTCGTGACTCAAACGACAACGGCGACTGAAAATGACTCACGAGCAAATTGGCAGTCATAATGGATCATGCGTGTGGGCTGCATTCGTTGTCACCAAACATACGCTTCAGGTCGAGGTAGTGCGGGATCATTAGGGCGCAAAAACCGCCATCGCATCCGTCCCAGTTGATGTCAAACGTGGAGCTGATGGGACGAACAGCTCTTGGACAGCTTGGCAGGCCACTCCCTCCAGCCGTAGCGAAGACGCCCGGCTGCGCCCACCTCAAAGATGAGATCGGTGGCTTTGCAGTGGAAGGTGCCGCCTGATGAAGCGTCGAACCTGCGAGGAAAATTTAGCGTAGTAGTGTAGTGTATAGTGTAGTGTATAGTGTAGTGTATAGTAGTGGATAGTGTCATATATAGTGTCATGTATAGTGTAGTGTAGTGGAAAGTAGTATAGTGTATAGTAATGTCGTGGATAGTGTAGTGTATAGCAGTGTAGTGTCGTGTACAGTAGTGTATAGTGTAGTGTATAGTTGTAGTGTTTAGAGTATAGTAGTGTAGTGTATAGTAGTGTAGTGTATAGTAGTGTAGTGTATAGCAGTGTAGTGTATCATAGTGTCGTGTATAGTCGAGTGTATAGTATAGTGTATATTGTAATATTTAGTGTATAGTGTAGTGTTTTGTGTAGTGTATAGTGTATAGTGTAGCTGTCCACTCATTGCGTTGATATCTGATTGGCTGAGGCTCTGCTATCCACTTAGTGGGTGGTGATTGACGTCCGATTGGCTGAGGCTCTGCTGTCCACTTAGTGGGCGGAGTTTGATGTCTGATTGGCTATTAGTTCTGCTGCCCACTTAGTGGGCAATGTGTTCTGCTGGGCGGGAGCCAGGAGAGTGTCACCACTTAGCACGTGCATCATTGATCATAAGTTGGGTTTTGCCTATACGAGTGAATATAAAATGTATATATCTACACACTACTATCCATATATATAAAATCGTGAATCTGTCTGTCTATCTGTCTGTCTGTGTGTCTGTGTGTCTCCGGACCATACGCATTTTCATTGGATGGCGGTTGCCCCTGGCAACGGCTAGCGACGCCTTCGCCGCTTTCATTGGACCTGGCAACGGCTAGCGACGCCTTCGCCAAGGGCTGCAGTATCATTGGACGGCGGTTGCCCCTGCCAACCGCTAGCCACGCCTTCGCCACTTTAATAAGCTCCGTAATTAATTAAATAATAGCCATTACACAGTATTGTTGGAGCGCTAGGGGGGGGAAGGAACGCCACCCGTACCCTGCCTCTTCCAAGCCGACAATTTTAGGCGAGGCCGCAGGCTTTGCACGCTACTAGGCCTCGACACCCACCACGCCACTCTGAGGTAAATTCATCAAAGTTTTTCCTACTCTTGACTACACCCCCACCACAATGTGTGCTATTAATATTACTTTTAAACCCAACGCGCCAACAATCGATTACTTTAATGTTCACTGTGCAAATACTCATTAAGCTGGGTGAGCGTACTGACAGTCTATTATGTACACTGTTGCCTGCTTATTAAGCTCTGTGAGCGTACTGCCACTCTATCATGCAGACTCTAGCCTGCTTATGAAGCTGAGTGGGTGTACTGGCAGTCTATAATGTAGACTGTAGCCTGGTTATTATAATCGATTCTTTAAATGTTCTTTGTACAAATAGTCATTAAGCTGCTTTAGCGTACTGCCCGTCTATTATGTAGACTGCTGCCTGCTTATTCAGCTGGCTGGGTGTACTGCCAGTCTATCATGTACACATTAGCCTGGTTAGGAAGTAAAGTTAGTCAATTTGTAACACGTACGCTTTCGCAAACATTATTCATAAACAACGTTATTGCGTTTAGATCGCCTTATTTATTAAGGTGTTGTCACCCTTATCCACCACCCGACACGCCCAATCTGCACAAAATTGTCACGTTCATAAAAGACTAAGACTTGACTGCTTTAGCCCACCGGTGTGTTCAAGCGCAAAACCACAACAATTACCATTTCTCATGAAAAAACTACTGTATAATTATGTTTAAACCCCACGCGCCAATAATGGATTTGTTTAAATGTTCACTCAACAAATACTCATTAAGCTGGCTGAGCGTACTGCCACTCTAGAATGTACAGTGTAGCCTGGTTATATTTCTGGGTGGCTGTACTGACAGTCTATCATGTACACATTAGCCTGCTTCTTAAGTAAAGTGAGTCTTTTTGTAACACATACGCTTTCGCAACCATTCTTCAAAAATAACTTTATTGCCTTTCGCTCGCCTTAATTATTAATGTGTTGTAACCCTCCACCACCCCACACGGCCAATCAGTCAAAAAGTGTCCCGTTGATAAAACACTCATAAGTCTCTGCTTTGGCCCACCGGTGTGTACAAGCGTAAAACCACAACAATTCCCATTTCAGAGTACGTCCTTTCGCTGATGCTGGATGCAATTACCAGCCAAACGTCGTACTGTTCAGTTGTCTGTCCATCTGTGTACGATCGCTTGCGAGGGATTTGCCGGGAGGCACGTCCCGTGCCCCGCGATGGGAATACGCATGTCACTGTGTATGTGTTTGTGTGTATGTATGTGTGTTTGTGTGTATGTGTGTGTCTGCGTGTATGTATGTGTGTGTATGTGTGTGTCTGCAGCAAGCGCGTGTATGTGTACCTATGGATGCGCGCGCGTGTGTTGTGTAGGGGGAACGGTAGTGTAGTGGTTAGCGTGCTGTCTGTGTGTGTGTCTGTGTGTGTCTGTGTGTGTGCGTGTGTGGTGTGTGGGGAGCGGTAGTGTAGTGGTTAGCGTGCTGTCTGTGTGTCTGTGTGTGTGTCTGTCTGTGTGTGTCTGCGTGTGTCTGTGTGTGTGTCTGTGTGTGTGTCTGTGCGTGTGTGGTGTGTGAGGAGCGGTGGGTGTAGTGCTTAACGCTACGCTGCGCTACCAACCCGGCGAACCCAGTTCGATTCCCGCTCACGGCCACCACCGGTGACGATTATTTGAACCTCCCCTAGGTCGACTCTGCCTCAAACGAGTAACTGCTGTGGCGTATTAACATCGCCACTGGGGAGACAAAGGCGGCCGGCCGTGGTGGATACAAGTCCCGGCGAAGCCGGTAGTACAGCTAGTATACTAATATACCCTACAACATTACTACATACTATTTTGTTACAATATAGTACTAAATTACAATATACTACTGTATTACTATATACTACTATATTACAAAATAATTTCCAGTACTATATTACTATACACTACTATGTACTACTATATTACTGTAAATGACTATATTACCATATACTAAAATTGCCCGATGATGCTGGATGTAATTACCAGCGATACGTCGTACTAACATTTTTTACTTTTTGTGGATTCACTCTTCAACACACTGGTGGGCTAAATTAGTGAACTTTTTGTCTTTTGCCAACATGACACTTTTTTTTACTGATTGGCCGTGTCGGGTGGTGGGGGTTACGACACATTTAAAATCGCGTCAACTCATTTATTATGACAAATTATACATATGTAGAGGAGTAGAGGAGAGTAGTGGCGTCGTGTGCGCTGTCCGGTGCGGTGACATCACGGGACGTGGGTCGCACGCGCCGGGCAGTGCACGTGACGTCACCCCTCCTAGGGTATTTAAGGGAGACCCCGTGACGTAAGCGGGTCACTGGAGGAACGGGGATAGTAGAAGGGGTAAAGAGGGAACCAGGGATAGTGATACGTGTTAATAAACCCTGGCGGAAGCCCCTAACTCACCTCCGTCTCCGAGTACGTCCGTCGGAACTACTCAACAACTGGTGTCAGTAGTTTACACCGTCGCCACAATGTCTAAAGCGGGGCACGGCGTAAGAACCCACCGGCACATCACTTGGAGGGTGCCGAAGGCGAAGAGGAGGCTCCAGCAGTGACCCCGAGCCCGGGACCCCGGTGACGGTCCCCATGGAGACGAGCGGGCCGAGCGGGAGGAGTCGGCTGCGGGAGTGCCAGCTCACCGCCGCCGCCAGAGACGGAGAGCGTCCCCGCAGCTCTGCTGCAGCAGGTCCTGCAGGCGGTGGGGCAGCTGACCGTCAGGTTGGCCGAGGTGGAGGCGCGGACGCAGCCTACCGGCCCGCACTCGGACGGGAGCAACCGTCAACCGCCATCGTTGAAACCGCCGCCGTTTTTCCAGCGACCGCTCCACCGGAAATGGCCGCCATGTTGGCTGCGACGCAATCCGCGCGGCCATGTTGGCTCGGAGCCGTATGCGGCCGCTGCTACGGCTGCGACGCGGCGGCCGGCGGACATTGTTGCTGCGACGCCCCAAGTCGGCGCCATGGCTGCCATGGCGACCGCGACGCCGCGTCTCTCCACTGACGCGGCCGGGTTTCTCGGCACGCCGCTCCTGCGGGACCAGCCACCGGCGATGACGCGGCTCCACATCAAGCTGCGCCCGCCGGGGGCCCCGGGTAAGTACACGCGTGCCGTCCTCGCTGGGCCGCCGGGGTGGGCAGCGGCGGCTGCCGCTGCCCTTCGCCGTGCCCCGGAAGGCCGCGGGTGCTGCCGGGCTCCATGCGCCGCGCTCGGGCCGGCCACCAGCAGCGGCTCTGCACCCGTGCCTGCTCCCTTGTCATGTGCCGCCTTGGCTCCGTGTTATACCGCCGCGTCCGGCGTGGCCCGGGAGGCCGCAACCGTGGTGCCTCGCCGGTCGTGAGAGGTTGCCGCAGCTGCGGCCGCTGTCCCGCACCTCGCTGTGCCGGCGGGGTGGGCCGCGGGGGCCGCCCGGTCCGTGATACCGCCGCGTTCAGCATGGCCCATGGAGGCTGCAACGCCGGGTGCCTGCCGCGCGCGGAGGTTGCCGCGGCTACGNCCGCTCCACCCGCTGCGCCGGGGGGTGGCCGCGGGGCCGCTGCAGGCCCGAATTATACCGCCCGTTCGGCGTGGCCCGTTGAGGCTGCAACGCCGTGGTCCCTCGCCGCGTCGCGGGACGACGCCGTGGCTTCGTACGCCGCCGCTGACAGGTGGGTCGCGAAAGCGCAGGCGCCTTCACACCTCGCTGCATCTACGGCGTGGCCCATGGGGCCGCAACTCAGCCACACTTCGCTGCGCATACGGCGTGGCCCATGGGGCCGCAGCACCACCGCACCTTTCCGCGTCTTCGGCGTGGCCCGCGGGAGCCGCGACGCTGCCACCGCCGCACCACGTCGCGTCCACCGGGTGGCCCGCAGGTGCCGCTTGGCTTCCACACCTCGCGGCGCCGCGCGGCCAATGGCAGCGCCGGTTACCCGACGTTGCGCAATTTGTCGCGCAAGGGGCGACTGGTCGGCCTTCCAGGACCGGTTCGACGCGGCATACATGTCGGTCGGCTGGTCCATGGAGGAGGCCTTGCCGGTGCTTCCGACCTGCTTGGACGATAGGGCTCTGCAGGCCTTCAAGTCCATCCATCCGGCCAATCGGGCTACACTCCCGGCGGCCTATATCCAAATGGCCAACGTTTTTGAGCCGCCGTCCACCGCGCAGCTAAAGTTCTCATTGCGGCGGCGGGAGGAGGGGAACTGCCGCTGGCCTTCCGCTGCTCGCTCCTGGCCCTGGCGCAGGCTGCATACCCTGACCTGTACGGCAGAGCACTTGATTCTATGGCCTTGGGGAAGCTGCTTGACCTGGCAAGGGAGCTAGGAATTGCTCTGTCGATCAACAATGATCGGCAGATCACATCCTTGGCGGTCGCCGAAAACATTCAGGCGCACCTCTCCCTCCGCCAACGGCCTCAGATGGCGGCGTGTGCGGGGTCCCGGCGCCGGACGGGGGGCCACCTCTCTTGGGGGTGGACACCCTCGCGGCCCTGGCGATGCCCGATCGTCGAGGAAGGGGGCGGGTGGTTGCCGTCCGGAGCAGCGGGGCGGCCGGGACCTTCCCGTCCGCAGGAGGCGGACACGGTGGCCTGCTTCCGCTGTGGTCAGCGGGGCCACATTGAGCAGGGCTGCCGGAATGCCCCGGGGCCTTTGGAAAAGGGACTCCACCTTCTCCCAGACCCTCGTTGGCATCGGGTCCGGGCCCCAGGAGAGTCGCGACGCATCATCTGCGCGGCCGCTCCCTTCACCTCATGCATCTAGCGGGGCTAGGGCCCATCGTCATGGGGTTGTCCTCGAAGGGTCGGGTGCACCATCGTCATCACCCCCTCAATGGCCCAGACAGACCCGCCACTGGGATGCGCTTGCGCATAGGATGGTGGCGGCAGCTGCCGGCTCCTCAGCGGTGGCAGGATATGTACAAGGGGTGCACGTTCGCCTCCTGGTGGATACGGGGCGTCGGCCACCATTATTTCTGAGGCCATTTTTGGGCTGCTACCCGCAGCGTGGGTCCGTTAAGGCCGGTCCGCGGGCTTGTGTCGCCGCGAACGGCGGCAGTTTGGGCATCTTGGGCCACGTTGTAGCGTCGGTTCGGGTTGACGAGATTGAGTTGGCCGGGCCTATTTTGGTCTCCAGGACCTTGGCAGTGCCATGCCTCTTGGGGACCGACTTTTTGTCTAGGATGCCCATCCGAATTCTCGTTGACCAGGGCTGTGTGGAAATGCCATCAGGAGGCGGCTGCAATTCCTATAATCGCCTACCGTCCTGTCTCCCTTGGTCGCCGGTGTACGGGCATTGAATAAAGCGCCGGTGACCATACCACAGGCGTCACAAATCCTGATACCCTTAGGTTGCGCAAACCGCTCGAAATGGGCTCCACGGAGATGGGTATCCTCCTGTCCCCGTCAAGCTACTTTTCAAGGACGAAGGAGTTGGTGGGCGCCTTGACAGCCGTGTCGGGGGCCAGGATCTTTTTTGCAGGTCCTCAATTCGGACCCTTGCCGGTCGTAGTCCCGGCCGGCGCTGTCCTGGCATACGCGACCCCGGCTCCTCCAACCGAGAGCGCTGCCCCGGATGGAGGGTCGTGGCGGGCGTGATGAGCACGGGGGACCCCGACGCATCATGGATCGCCACGTTGTGCGACGAGAATGCCTCGTTGTCCTCCGGGGAACGTCGGCAACTCCGCGACCTCATCGAGAGGTTCACCGATGTGTTCAGCCAAAGTAAGTTTGATCTGGGTCGCACTACTCTTTTGGACCACCACATGGACACGGGCGACGCGGCCCCTATTCGACTGAATTCCCACCGCTTTAGCCCAGTGGAAAAAGATCATGTCCGCTCGGCTGTCGACGAAATGTTGGCGGCGGACATCATCTCCCCATCTACTAGCCCTTGGGGTGCCCCCATTGTGCTAGTCAAGAAACGGGACGGGAGTCTCCGGTTCCGCGTCGATTTCCGTAGATTGAACAAGATCTCGGTGGCTGATGCATATCCATTGCCTCGCATGGATGATTCCCTGGACGCCCTCTTGGCGCGCGGTTCTTTTCGACTTTAGATTTGCTCTCCGGCTTCTGGCAATTGCCACTGGATGAGGCCTCTAGACCCAAGACAGCGTTCCGCATGCCCCAGGGGTTGTTCGAGTTCAATCGGCTTCCTATGGGTCTCCATTCGGCCCCGGCCACCTTCCAGCGTCTCATGGAGATGGTCTTGGCGGGGCTGCAGTGGGAGTCTTGTCTAATCTACTTGGATGACGTTATTGTTTTTGGCCGTACGTTTGGCGAGCACTTGCAACGCCTTGAGGTGGTGTTCGTCAAAGTGCGTGCTGCTGGCTTGAAATTCAAACCCCAGAAATGCCACTTGCTACAACCATCAGTGAAGTATTTGGGACACATTGTTAGCACGTCAGGTGTCGCCACGGACCCGGATAAAACGGCTTTTGTCCGGACGTGGCCGACTCCCACTTCTGTCGCGGAGGTGTGTAGCTTCGTTGGCTTCGCATCGTACTATCGCCGGTTTGTCCGCGATTTTGCGACAATTGCGTAGCCACTGCACGCCCTTTCCGCCAAAGGCCAAAGGTTTCACTGGGGCGCAGAGGAGGAGGCGGCTTTTGCGGCGCTTCGCACAGCCTTGGCGGATGCGCCGCCCTTGGGGTACCCGGAATTTTCGAAACCCTTCCTGCTCGATATCGATGCCAGCAACACGGGAATTGGGGCTGTCCTGGCCCAGGTGGTCGACGGGGTTGAGAGGGTGGTAGCCTATGGCAGTCACGTTCTGTCCCCGACGAAACAGCGATATTGTGTGACCCGGAGGGAGCTTTTGGCCATAGTTTATTTTGTTCAGTTGTATAGACCATATTTGTACGGTAGGCAGTTTACGGTCCGAACCGACCACGCGGCCCTGCAATATTCGCTGAAGATTAATCAGCCCTCGGTCAGCTGTCTCGCTGGCTCGAAGTGCTCCAGGATTACCCCTTTGATGTAATCCACAGGAAGGAGACACAGCATGGAAATGCGGACGGTTTATCCCGATTGCCGGCAGGCGGCGGGTGTGCTTGCGCCCTGGGCTCTAGCCGTTGCAAGGCCCCAGGGGACGCCGCGGCCCAGTTGGTGGCGTTGGCCGAGGCGGCCACCCATCCAGGTGCGGCGGCGCACGCAGATTTCGGCCTTGGACTTCCCCGGGAGGTATGGTCCAGCTTGCAGATGGAGGATTCCTCTCTGCTGAAGCTACGGCGCCGTGTCGGACATAAGGTCCGGAGCTCAGCTTCGTCGGCTGCCCCGGCGATTGCTGTGCATGACGGACTCCTCATGCGTTGGGATGCCCAATTGGAACGCTATTGTGTGGTTGTGCCCACTAGCCTGCGTGGTAAATTAACCCGAGCCATTCACGAGAAGCTTATGCACCTTGGCTACCACAAGACCTTATTGACCCTTAAGCGGACTATTACTGGCCTGGTGTTGAGGGTGACGTGGCACTGATTTTGAAGGGTTGCCACGACTGCGCGCGGAGGAAGGCCCCAGTTGTCCGGGACCGGGCCCCGCTGCAGTCCATCCGGGTTTCTCGCGTTAATGAGCTCGTGGCGCTCGACATTTTGGGGCCATTCCTGCATCCCAACGGGGCCACAAATACCTCTTGGTGGGCGTTGAGTACCTCACACGTTGGCCCATGGCATGGCCTTTGGTCGATCAGTCGGCCTCTTCTATCACCGAGGCCTTCGTCCAGGGGTACATGTTTGACAAGGGCGCGCCGGAACAATTGTTGACTGACCAGGGGCGGAATTTCTCGTCTAGGTTGCTCAAGGAGGTGTGTGACCTCCTTGGCACCAAGAAAATCCGCACCTCGCCCTACCACCCTCAGTCAGACGGGATGGTAGAGCGCTTGAACTGCACCCTTACGTCCATGCTGTGCCACCAGTGAACACGTCCCAGTCAGACTGGGACCTGTTCGTCCCGGGGGTCTTGGCGGCGTATCGGTTGGCCCCTCATGCCTCCACGGGATTTTCGCCTTTTTATTTGATGTACGGTAGGGAACCGGAGCCCCCGGTGCACGTCCGGATGGACTTTGGCTCCTCCAAGAAGGGGTCAGCGGTGCCGACCCCTTTGAAGGTCGCGCTTGACCGGCTGCGCGAGGCGCAACAGGCCGCTGCCGAGAATTCCGCAAGCCGGCAGGCGGCTAATGAGCGGCTGCCCAAACACCAGGCAGCTGGCCTCCCGTGGGTAGCGGGTCAAAAAGCGTGGCTGCATTGTCCCCAGGTCCCCGTTGGCACATCGGCCAAATTGCATCGCCCTTGGCAGGGCCCCGTGGAGGTTGTGGAGGTCCGCCGGCCGCAATGCGTCCAGATTCGGTTCGGTCGCCGGCAGTGGATAGTGCACCCGTCCCAGCTCAAACGTTATGTTCCATCTACCCTGGGGGATCCACCCCAATTCCAGAGCGGCCGGCTGATGATGTATCCGGCGTGCCTGACCGGCTGGGTCTCGTTGACGGAGGTGACGTCCGACCTGTGTGTGTGCCCCCAGGCCCCTCCCGAGTGAGGCCGACAGAGACCCCCCGGTCACCGGAGGCCACGGCGGTGGGCCTGTTGCTCGCTGACGGGCCACCTGCACGGGTGGCGGACACCGCACGGGGAGCGGGCCAGCAGCGCATACCCGCTCGAGGGGATGCGGCTCCGGTGACGGCCCTGATGGCCGTTCAGCGGGCCCAGCCCCTGGCGCCCGTTCGGCGCTATCCGGCAGATGAGGCCTTCGGGCTCTATTTGTTTTGTTTTTTGTTGTTGTGGTTGTTGTT
Source organism: Lethenteron camtschaticum (assembly GCA_018977245.1). Classification (NCBI taxonomy): domain Eukaryota; kingdom Metazoa; phylum Chordata; class Hyperoartia; order Petromyzontiformes; family Petromyzontidae; genus Lethenteron; species Lethenteron camtschaticum. The sequence continues at coordinate 128,464 of WFAB01001256.1, read as the reverse complement.
GCTGTTCTGCTTGAGGGCCGTGCTGCCCTAAGGTTGAGTTTTTTAGCAGCCGGTTTTACCTTCAAGCACACGAACTCGTGATTATTCGGTCTTCGGTCCGGTGTGGGGCCCCACTTGCGGGGTGATTGCAGCCGGGTCAGCTGTTTTTTTTCCGGGGGGGGGGGGGTGATGTAGAGGAGTAGAGGAGAGTGGTGGCGTCGTGTGCGCTGTCCGGTGCGGTGACATCACGGGACGTGGGGTCGCACGCGCTGGGCAGTGCACGTGACGTCACCCCTCCTAAGGTATTTAAGGGAGACCCCATGACGTAAGCGGGGTCACTGGAGGAACGGGGATAGTAGAAGGGGTAAAGAGGGAACCAGGGATAGTGATACGTGTTAATAAACCCTGGCGGAAGCCCTAACTCACCTCCGTCTCCGAGTACGTCCGTCGGAACTACTCAACACTACTATATACTACTATACACTACTATGCTACCATATACTACTTTATTCCTATACACCACTATATTACTAGACACTTATAAACAGTACTATATTAATATATCCTACTATATTATTTTGTGACTGCAGGAATTAATATTCTTTAGGTCTTTTGGTAAAGCCACGCAGATAGAAAAATAATACAAACATCACGACGTTTCGATCGCAACACAAGAAGTCATCTGGTGAAAAATATAGCGGAAGAGCAGCTGAGGCAGGATGTTACGTAGGTTTGAGATGGGTGTAGCCCAGGATAAGTGGGCGGGGCTAGAGATGGTATTTGCATGTAAATGTAAGATCATAGAGCTGATTTACCTCCACTACATAGAGGCTGTGGGGTGGCCATTGTATTGTGAAAGATTAGCGTGTCAATCTGTTAATGTAAGATTAGCATGTCAATGTAAGAAAACCGGGCACCACCGAAGCTGTGGAGGTGGCCATTGTATTGTGAGAGATTAATGTAACTCAGAGAGTCGGAATGTAAGAGTGTATAAAAAAAATGTATATAAATGTACATTAATGTCTAAATGAAGTACAGCACTGCACAGTAAATGATTCACTAATCATCGATAGCATCCGGCTCAGACAGAACACTATAGATTATTATTTTCAATATGTCAGAACACTATAGATTATTATCACTATATTAGAACGTATTCTTTGGGTCTTTCGGTAAAGTCATGGAGCTAGGTTCAAATTAACAAAAATAAAATAAACAGACTGTCTGCTGAAGGCAGCTTTCTCCTGATGATGATTGTGTTGCAATCGAAACGTCGCGGTTTTTNGTTTATTTTACTGTTATTAATTTGAACCTCGTCTACGTGACTTTACCGAAAGGCCCAAAGAATACGAATTCTTACGCAAGTCACGAAAGCTTTAAGTCAATGTTTATATTAGAACGCTAGAGGTATTTTCTTTGGTACTCGTTTCTAGCACTGGCGATAGAGTTACACCCTCAAATCCACGTCGACGTGATGACTGGGCGATGTCTTTTAACTCTCCGCATCCGCACACCCCATGAGTGGAGCGAAAGTACGAGTTGCAATGTGCAAGCGTGAAACGGGGCGTGTGGTTTGCGTACCCAGCGGGATCCAAGTATTCTGAGACCTTACTGCGTCACAAGTAAATCATTGTGACCGGACCGACCACTCCCACCCACCACCACATCCAGGCACGACGTTGTACGAGGTGTTTGGTGCGCTCACGAGTAGGCGTCGCCGGAGAAATCTGGCGTGACTGCGGTGACGGCGCAGTCCGGCATCGCTGTGATGACGCCGCCATGCACAGTCGCGCTCGGTTCTCCGTTTAGAGAGGTCTACGGAAGGCGACGGTGAGGGGGGGGGAGGGGGAGCGCACGGTGACAGCAAGGGAATGCGTCCATTAGTTCGTGCCTCAATCCGCTAGTCATGGTGAGGGTCACAGCAGCAGCAGCAGCGTGTTGAGTAGGGTGGTCCAGACCTCCCTTTCCCTGGCGACAGACTCGAGCTCTACATTACGAGACACTACAAGACACTACACTACTATACACTACACACTACTATACACTACACTACTATACACTATACTACTATACACTACTATACACACTATACACTATACTACTATACACACACCTACTATACACCACTACTATACACTACTACTATACACTACACTACTATACACTACACTACTATACACTACACTACTATATATACACGAAAAAACACTACACTACTATACACTACTATACACTACTACAATATACACACTTTATCTCAACACTTTATCTCTCTTCACTTTATCTCTTTTCACTTTATCTCTCTTCACTTTATCTCCATCACTTTATCTCTCAAATAAGCTCAACATACACGTGATATATGCGTGCAACGTACACACGCATGTCAAGCAAGGACTTCATGTTTCTCGTTGGAATATGGATGGGTACATGTCTATGAGTTCTCTGAGCAGGGCGCTTGTCCGTGTGTCCAGGGGGTCCGTGTGGAACAGCCCTGGGTATGAGAGGCTCACCAGCATCTCCGTGGCATCTGCTTCTTCAGAGCTGAGTAGAAACCTGCAAACAAGTACAAAGATCACCACCGTGAGGCCCTAACAGATTGGTGGGTGGCCGGTGCTACGCCGGCCGCCTTTGCCTCCCCAGTGGCGATGTTTACTACACCAGCGCCGCTACACCAGGTACTCATTTGAGTTGACCTAAGGGAGGCCCATGACTGTGGGCGGGTTTCAGCGTGGAGTTTGTAGTGCTAACCGCCACGACACCACCGCTCCCCATTCGGCTGCAATAAGGTCACCAATTTCTCCACTGGACACGTAGCTCAGGGCAGAGCAGAGTTGAACCCTGCCCACGCGCCTGCACACACCAATACCAACACCCGCCATTCGCCGCTAAGTGACGGTGACATCACAGAGGCGTCTGTGCCAGGCCAGGTGCACTTTGAGGCCACGTGAAGTGTCGAAGGCTCGCTGCTGACAGGAGGTCTTGGACAGACCAAGCAGGTGCCATGGGTTGACTGACTGAGATGACGGTAGATGCACAACCAGCTGTACCCCCTACTGTGCCAGGCTAGGTGCAGGAGGTATCAGGACAGACCGATCAGGTGCAATGGGTTGGCTGACTGAGATAATCGGTAGATGCACCACCAGCTGTACCCCTTATACACACACACCAACCAATACTAATTCCCGCGCCATTCACCACTACGTGGCGGTGACATCTGCTCAGCACATCCGTGCTGGCGAGAGGGCCTGCTGCTCAGCACACTCGTGCTGGTGAGAAGATGGCGCCGATGATGGTAGCCTCAGCCAGTCGGTGCGCCCTGTTTAGTCTTGTTTTGTCTGTTAATTCAGTGTTCTGCCAATATTTCGGAGTTCTCTGACAAGAGACGAACTTCTAAACATCAGGGAAACAACTCCGGTGGACTTATTTCCCACTTTTCTGCTTCTGGCGGCAGAATTAGTGGGCATTCTAGTCAAAACCGCGCAAGGCTTTACTCAAGCAGCAAAACGCCGCCGAAGGGGTAAACGGTCGGGGCTCTAGTACGGCTACGCAGACGCGGGATCCGAACAGTGCTTCCGAGCTTTTTCCTCTCCAACGTACGTTCACTATGTAACAAAATGGACGAACTTCAGCTACTGATGGTGAAAAACAGAGACTTTATTTCATCTTCTATTTCATGCTTCACAGAGACATGGCTGTGTGATTTGATCCCAGACACTGCGTTACAACTGGCAGGCTTCCAACTTGTAAGATCGGATCGGGACATAGTACTCTCCGACAAGACGAAAGGCGGTGGTATATGTTTTTACATTAATAGTGGCTGGTGTGTAGATGTCACAGTGATTCTGCGACATTGTTCTCCGTTCCTTGAATCATTTTTTATAAACTGTAAACCTTTTTACTCGCCTCGCGAGTTCGCGTCGCTCATTATGGTCGGAGTATATTTGCCGCCGGGTCCTTAGGTTAAAGAGGCCCAACGCATGCTCGCCGACCAGATTCTGAGTGTGGAGCGAGCAAATCCAGATTCGCTGGTTATCGTACTTGGCGACTTCAACAAAGGCAACCTCAGCCACGAACTCCCCAAATACAGACAATTCATTAAATGCCCTACCAGAGAAGGGAACACTCTGGATCACTGTTACACTACAGTCAGTAGAGCCTACCACGCCATCCCCAGAGCAGCACTGGGACACTGACCATGTCATGGTCCACCTAATTCCTGCATACAGGCAGTAACCAAAGCTCTGTAAACCTGCTGTGAGGACATCTAAACAGTGGACCAGTGAGGCTATAGAGGAATTGCGGGCATGCATGGACTGTACTGACTGGGATATGTTCACGACTGCTACCAATAGTCTGGATGAACTCACAGAGGCTGTGACGTCGTACATCAGCTTCTGTGAGGACTGCTGTATTCCAACACGCACCAGGGTGAACTTCAACAATAAACAAGCCCTGGTTCTCAGCAAAGCTCAGAAGGTTGAGGTTGGAGAAGGAGGAAGCGTTTAAGAGTGGGGATAGAGACCGATTCAATGAGTCGAAGAACAGGTTTAGCAAGGCGGTGAGAGAGGCTAAACGACTGTACTCAGAGAGACTAAAACACTAGCTCTCTGCTAACGACTCTGCTTCTGTCTGGAGAGGGCTCAGGCAGATCACCAACTACAAGCCCAGAGCCCCCCACACCACTAACGACTCCCGCCTGGCCAACGACCTGAACGAGTTCTACTGCAGATTTGAAAGACAATTGGACTGTCCTGAACTACCCATTCCCACCCAAGAGGCCCCTATCCCGCCCCCCATTACAGAGACAACTATCTCCATTCAGGAGGAAGAAGTTAAAAGACTTTTCAACAGGCAGAACCCACGCAAAGCAGCTGGGCCGGACTCTGTCTCTCCAGCCACTCTCAGGCACTGCGCGGACCAGCTGTCTCCGATGTTCATCAACATCTTTAACACCTCCATGGAGACATGCCATGTACCAGCCTGTCTCAAGTCCTCCATCATCATTCCAATGCCCAAAAAGCCAAGGCCAACAGGACTAAATGATTACAGACCCATCGCCCTTACCTCCGTGGTAATGAAGTCTTTGAGCACCTGGTCCTGGCACACCTCAAAGCCATCACAGACCCTCTCCTGGACCCCCTTCAGTTTGCCTACAGGTCTGTGGATGACGCAGTTAACATGGCTCTCTACTTCACCCTACAGCATCTGGACTCCACAGCATCCTACGCCAGGATCCTGTTTGTGGACTTCATCCCTGCCCTGCTTCAGGACAAGCTCTCCCTGCTGAACGTGCCAGACTCCACCTGCAGATGGATCACAGACTTCCTGTCTGACAGGAAGCAGTGCGTTAAGCTGGGATCACAAGTTTCTGCCTCCAGGTCCATCAGCACCGGATCTCCTCAGGGCTGCGTCTTTTCCCCTCTGCTCTTCACCCTGTACACCAACAGCTGCACCTCCAGTCACCCGTCCGTCAAACTCTTGAAGTTTGCGGACGACACCACCCTAATTGGGCTCATCTCTAATGGGATGAGTCTGATTATAGGAGGGAAGCTGACAACCTGGTGACCTGGTGTAGCCTGAACAACCTGGAGCTTAATGCTCTTAAGACCGTGGAGATGGTTGTGGACTTCAGGAAGAATACAGCCCCACTCACCCCATCACCCTATGTGACTCCCCAGTGAACAATGTGGAGTCCTTCCGCTTCCTGGGCACTATTCTTTCCCAGGACCTCAAGTGGGAACTGAACATCAGCTCCCTTATCAAGATAGCTCAACAGAGGATGTACTTCCTACGGCAGCTGAAAAAATTTAATCTGCCAAAGAAAATGATGGTGCGCTTCTATACAGCCATCATTGAGTCCATCCTCACCTCCTTCATCACCATCTGGTACGCTGCTGCCACTGCCAAGGACAAGAGCAGACTGCAGCGTATCATCCACACTGCTGAGAAGGTGATTGGCTGTAATCTACCAACCCTCGAGGACTTGCAGACCTTGAGGAGCCTGAGGCGAGCGAGGAAGATTGTGGACGATTCCTCTCACCCTGGATACTCTCTGTTCCAGATAATCCCTCCGGCAGAAGGCTGCAGTCTATCAGGACCAAAACCTCACGTCATAAAAACAGTTTCTTCCCATCCGCTGTTGGCCTCTTCAACAAGGCCAAGGGCTTAAAATGACATTTACACTTAAAATGACTTTTACACTTACTATAACATTTTGTCTACATAATTACACCTAGTCATAATTACAACGTGTTATCTTATTTGTATTTTTGTATTCTAAGATTGTATATTATGGCTAATTCACATTTTACATTTCACATTTTATATGGTCTACTTATTCATAATTTTAAATAATTTAGCCCGTTAGTATTAGTTATACTTAGTAACGTTAGTATAGTTAGACTGTATATCACCTATTCGAGTTTTTAAGATTGCTCAATGTTGAATGTATTCACCTTCCGGCCATAGTAAATTCCGTGTATGTGTAAACTTTCATGGCGATTAAAACCGTTTCTGATTCTGATTCTGATCGCCACAACACTTGTGCCAGGCTATGTGCACGTTGAGCCCACGTGAAGTGTCGAACACCCGCTGGCAGGAAGTCACGGGGCAGACCGAGCAGGTGCCACATGTCGACTGACTGAGATGACCGAGATGACTGGTTGATGCACCACCTGTTCCCCCTACTGTGCCAACTTGCTGTGCTTTAGTCACCCGGCGCTCCGCTCGTTGTTGTGAGCGTCGCTCCTCCGCCCTCCGTTGTTGTTGGAGGGCGACTGCCTCCAACTGCCAGTAGCGTCCTTCACGAGCCTCCTTCACAGAGGCCGATCTTGACACCGCTGGTACCAGTCATCGGCAAGTTCTATCACCTCCTCATCCTCCTGTACCACATCACTCCATCTCTTCTCTAGCCCGTGCCGCACCCGTTTTGTCACCTCGATCCAACCGAACAAAAGCTGTTTAGGCATGCGGTGGCTGGGCATGCGGTCTACATGACCCAGCCAACGCAGCCTTACCTGCCGGAGGAGCTCACCGATGGGACTTTGTCCAGATCTTAAAAGGATCTGTGAGCTTCTCACACAATCCAGCCTGGTTAAACCCAGGATGGATCGTAGGCAGGCCAGCCTAAATGTTTCTAACCGGCGAAGGTGTTCCATTTGGGGTTCCAACTTTTGCAAGCATAGAGAAGGGAGGGAATGACCTGAAGCTTTGTGCAGTGCGAGAGACCAGGCAGCTTCCACACAGCGTTATGCAACCGATGAAAAGATAATGCCCTCGACTGATTCGGAGTGAGACCTCTGCTGTCAAACCAGAGCCGGTCATGAGCACACTGCCCAGGTATGGGAAACTCTCCACTCTCTACACAACTGCCCCATCACCGATTAGGAGTTGTGTGGGTGGAGTGTCCGATGGTACAAAATACCCAGGCAGTTGCTTAGTTTTGGTGGGGCTGATGGTAAGTCTCCATCTCTGAGTGAGCGGCAATTACCAGATAATTGGCATGGTTGAGCAATAGGGAGCCATCCCTTGACCGCACCTGGGTATCGATCAGCCTCCCATTATACCTACACCAAATGGAAATTCCCCCGGTACAGCTATTGAAGGCTTCACGAACTACATAGTCAAAATAGATGTTAAATAATGTGGGAGCCAGAGGACATCCCTGTCGCACCCCAAGGTGTACAGGGAAAGGCTCTGACTCCCGGCCACATAGTTTTACCCGGGCCTGCTCACCATCATGAAGTTCCTTAATGATCGTGAGCAGTGGGTCAGGGACAACCTGGAGCCCAGGCCTACTGATGGCATCATAGGCCTTGACCAGGACAATGAAGCAGAGATGTATGTCTTGTTGGAATTCCATACACCTCTGCTGTAGCAGAGGGACAGAAAATATGGCATCTCTGCAGGACCGCCCTTACCTGAAACCACATTGGGGTGCCGCAAGCCTCTCCTCAGCGTGCCTGGCATGGCGATGTTGAATAATCATTGCCCCACTTTGAGCAAGAGTGCAGAAGCGTGGCCACCACATCTATGCCTGATGAAGCTAGCTGTAATTACTGGCAAAACGTCGTACTCAGACTGTAAATGGTGTGGCTGGTCTCTCCAACACACCGGTGTGCTGTACTAGTATACTACACTATACACTGCTACACACTACACTACACATTATGCACTACACTACATTACACTACACACTACACACTACTATACACTACACTGGATTACACTATAAACACACTTTACACTACACTATATGCTAGTGCTGTACTGGTATACTACACTACACACTACACCAGTGGCGGCTCCTGCAAAATCTCTCAGGGGGGCAAATGTCTGGATGATTGATAAGGATAAGGTCCACCCATGCAATGAATAAATTAATAGCTTAAGCATGTAAAGGCAACTTCACTTCTTTAATATTAATGAAAAATAAAGTGACTCTTACAGTACATCTTGTTTGTTTATATACTCACTACTAGCTGTACTACCCGGCTTCGCCCGGGACTTGTATCTACCACGGCCGGCCGCCTTTGTCTCCCCAGTGGCGATGGTAATACGCTACAGCAGTTACTCATTTGAGGCAGAGTCGACCTAGGGGAGGTTCAAATAATCGTCACCGGTGGTGGCCGTGAGCGGGAATCGAACTGGGTTTGCCGTGTTGGTAGCGCAGCGTAGCGTTAAGCACTACACCCACCGCTCCTCACACACCACACACGCACACACACAGACACACACACAGACACACACACAGACACACACACAGACACAGGCAGCACGCTAAGCACTACACTACCGTTCCCCCTACACAACACACGCGCGCGCGTCCATAGGTACACATACACGCGCTTGCTGCAGACACACACGACTTTCAGGGTGCGTACGGCAGTAAACGACTGAAATAATAAAGCGGCAATGCTGTGTAAGGAACGCCTTAGACCCGCATTACACATTTGTGTAATGCGAGCGTAAACACACAAACACACACGAACACATACACAATACACACACACATACATGCAGACACACAGACAGACACATAACACACATACATACACACACATACAAACACAGAAACACATACACACACATACATAGACATACACATCCACAGACGTACATACACACATACATACAGGCACGCAGACATACACATAAACACATACAAAAAAACCCACATACATACACACACACATACATACACACAAACACATGCACACACATACATACACACATGCATACAGACACACAGACATACACATAAACACATACACACATACACATGACCCGGCTTCGCCCGGGACTTGGATCCACCACGCCCGGCCGCCTTTGTCTCCCAGTGCCGATGTTAATACGCAACACCAGTTACTCGTTTGAGGCTGAGTCGACCTAGGGGAGGTTCAAATAATCGTCACCGGTGGTGGCCGTGAGCGGGAATCGAACTCGGTTCGCCGGGTTGGTAGCGCAGCGTAGCGTTAAGCACTACACCCACCGCTCCTCACACACCACACACGCACAGACACACACACAGACACACGCAGACACACACAGACAGACACAGACAGACACACACACACAGAGACACACAGACAGCACGCTAAGCACGACACTACCGTTCCCCCTACACAACACACGCGCGCGCGTCCATAGGAACACATACACGCGCTTGCTGCAGACACACACGACTTTCAGGGTGCGCACGGCAGTAAACGACTGCAATAATAAAGCGGCAATGCTGCGCGAGGAACGCCTTAGACCTGCAACACATTTGTGTAATGCGAGCGTAAACACACAAAGACATACAAACACATACACACACACATACACACAAACACATACACACACATACACACACATACATACACACAGACATACACATACACACAAACACACACATACATACACACAAACACATACACAATACACACAGACATACATGCAGACACACAGAGACACACATAACACACATACATACACACACATACATACACAGAAACACATACACACATACATACACACACACATACATACACACAAACACATACACACACGTACATACACACATACAGACACACAGACATAGACATAAACACATACAAAAAAACCCACATACATACACACACAGACATACACACAAACACATACATACACACATGCATACAGACACACAGACATACACATAAACACATACACATGACCCGGCTTCGCCCGGGACTTGGATCTACCACGCCCGGCCGCCTTTGTCTCCCAAGTGCCGATGTTAATACGCCACACCAGTTACTCGTTTGAGGCTGAGTGGACCTAGGGGAGGTTCAAATAATCGTCACCGGTGGTGGCCGTGAGCGGGAATCGAACTCGGTTCGCCGGGTTGGTAGCGCAGCGTAGCGTTAAGCACTACACCCACCGCTCCTCACACACCACACACGCACAGACACACACACAGACACACGCAGACACACACAGACAGACACGGACAGACACACACACACAGACACACAGACAGCACGCTAAGCACTACACTACCGCTCCCCACACACCACACACGCACACACACAGACACACACAGACACACGCAGACACACACAGACAGACACACAGACACAGACAGCACGCTAAGCACTACACTACCGTTCCCCTACACAACACACGCGCGCGCGTCCATAGGTACACATACACGCGCTTGCTGCAGACACACACGACTTTCAGGGTGCGTAAGGCAGTAAACGACTGAAAAAATAAAGCGGCAATGCTGTGCGAGGAACGCCTTAGACCAGCAACACATTTGTGTAATGCGAGCGTAAACACACAAACACATACAAACACATACATACACATACACACAAACACATACACACACATACACACACATACATACACACAGACATACACATACACACAAACACACACATACATGCACACAAACACATACACAATACACACACACATACATGCAGACACAGACAGACACATAACACACATACATACACACACATACATACACAAAAACACATACACACACATACATAGACACACACATACATACACACAAACACATGCACACACGTACATACACACATACATAGAGACACGCAGACATACACATAAAGACATAAAAAAACCACATACATACACACACACATACACACAAACACATACATACACATACATACACACATACATAGAGACACACAGACATACACATAAACACAAACACACATACACATGACCCGGCTTCGCCCGGGACTTGGATCCACGATGCCCCGCCGCCTTTGTCTCCCCAGTGACGATGTTCACACACGACAGCAGTTACGCGTTTGAGGCTGAGTGGACCTAGGGGAGGGCCAGGTCCGTTTCAAATAATCGTCAGCGGTGGTGGGCGTGAGTTGGAATCGAACTGGGGTCGCTCAAGCAGCTTAATGACTGTTTGTACAAAGAACATATAAAGAATCGATAATAATAACCAGGCTACAGTCCACATTATAGACTGCCAGTACACGCAGTCAGCTTCATAAGCAGGCTAGAGTGTACATGATAGAGTGGCAGTACGCTCACCGAGCTTAATAAGCAGGCTACAGTGTACATGATAGACTGGCAGTACGCTCACCCAGCTTAATGAGTATTTGTACAGTGAACATTAAAGTAATCGATTGTTGGCGCGTTGGGTTTAAAAGTAATATTAATAGCACACATTGTGGTGGGGTGTAGTGAAGAGTAGGAAAAACTTTGATGAATTTACCTCAGAGTGGCGTGGTGGGTGTCGAGGCCTAGTAGCGTGCAAAGCCTGCGGCCTCGCCTAAAATTGTCGGCTTGGAAGAGGCAGGGTACGGGTGGCGTTCCTTCCCCCCCCCCTCAGCGCTCCAACAATACTGTGTAATGGCTATTAGTTAATTAAATACGGAGCTTATGAAAGTGGCGAAGGCGTGGCTAGCCGTTGGCAGGGGCAACCGCCGTCCAATGAAACTGCAGCCCTTGGCGAAGGCGTCGCTAGCCGTTGCCAGGTCCAATGAAAGCGGCGAAGGCGTGGCTAGCCGTTGCCAGGGGCAACCGCCGTCCAATGAAAGTGCGTATGGGCCGAAATACACACACACACACACAGACAGACAGACATGAACGATTTTATATATATAGATTAAAACAAACCACTCAAGTTTATTTTATTAAAGATTCCACTAGGTGGCGATAAATTATATTGTTGGATGAAACGTGCTTATGTATGATGACGTTAGCACGTATGATGACGTAAGCACGTTAGTGCATGCCCTCCCGGAAGCCATAGAGAATGCATTGCAGCGCCCCCGTTCGAAAAAAAACATCTTTGAATGTAAGTCTATGGGGCCACTCGGGGCGATTCTCAGCCGTAGTGAAATTGCCCAAAAAGAGGCGGTACTCCACAGAACGTGACATGACGCTGATTGGACTATATCCAGAGGCACAGTGACGGCTAGCGTGACTCTGTGGTTGAATGATATTGGTGGTGCGTCGCCCAATCGCCCTAATGAAGAAACTGCCCCTGCACTACACTATACACTACACACTACACTACACATTATACACTACACTACATTACACTACACAATACACTAGATTACACTTTAGACTACACTATACTATACGCTAGTGCTGTACTAGTGACGAATTGGCACGTTCTGTTTACGTGACAACCATCACTAGTTGGATGTGTCGGGTGGTGGCGGGTTCTAACGATGCAACATTTACATATTTAAGCGATCTAACCAAACACCTCTATTATGGATGATCTTGGTCGCGAAAGTCTGCCACGTGTTAAACTGAAAACCCTCCCACGGACACTCAAGTGGCCAGCAGAATAGGCATTTCTCACTGAGCCCTGAACTGGAACTCTTGAGACGGAGATTTGCATCTCACTCAGTTACTCGTTTTATGGGTAGGGTTAGTAGCGGTAGGAGTAGTGTTAGTAGTGGTAGTGTTAGTAGTGGTAGGGGTAGAGTTAGTAGTGGTAGGGGTAGTGTTAGTAGTGGTAGTGTTAGTAGTGGTAGAGGTAGTAGTGGTAGGGGTAGTGTTAGTAGTGGTAGGGTAGTGTTAGTAGTGTAAGAGGTAGTGTTAGTAGTGGTAGGGGTAGTGTTAGTAGTGGTAGGGGTAGAGTGAGTAGTGGTAGGGGTAGTGTAAGTAGTGGTAGGGGTAGAGTTAGTAGTGGTAGGGGTAGTGGTAGTAGTCGAGGTATACACTCACTCACCCACTCACCCACGAACTCATTCTCCCACTCACTCACCTACTCACACACCCACCCACTCACTCACCCACCCACTGAGTCAACCAATTAATCACTCACCCACTCACCCACTAACTCACCCACCTACTCACTTACTCACACACTCACCCACACACTTACCCACTCACTCACTCACCCACTCACTCACCCAATCACTCACGCACTGACTCACCTGCCTACTGGTTTTAATGTTGTTTACGGGAATTCTGATGTCCGACTCTGTAAGTGGGGTTCACTCCATCGGCCAGGATCTATCCACTGCTGGATGAATGCCCCCTCACTTATCAAAGCAACAACCCACCTACCACCACAACCATCACAACCATCACCACCACCACAACCACAACCACCCACCCAACCACCCATCCACCACCACCACAACCATCCAGCCACCATCACCACGATCACCACCACAACCGACCACAACCACGCACCCAACTACCACCACAACCACAGAACTAAAAGGAGGAGCCTCGCTGTACCAACGACGTTTCATCATTTCAGCTTTTGTCTTCCTCTCCCGTTCACCCCCAGCCCCCCCCCCCCCCCAGGCCACATTGACCCACCTGGTACCGACATCTCTCACCTCCGCATCAAAGACCTCCACCGTGAACGGGCTGTCCCCCGCCTCGCCGCCTTCGCCTTCTTGTCGCTGCCATCACCGTCGACGTCGACTCCATCACTGTCGTTGGGCGACGGCCTCCGACTTATCCCGCTGGGTGATGGAAAGGACTCATTGTAGATGTCCCCCTTCGTTGTGTCACTGCACCTCCTGTATTCACAGAGGTCCAGACGGGACCGGTCCAATTCCCGACAGAGGATTGGCAGCCTCTCATCTCCACACACACACACAGACCTCCCATAATATAGTTTATTCGAGATAGATTGTGTAAATATATAAATGTGCCGTTAAAACCCGCCAACAGCCGACACAGCCAACTTGTAAGGGTTGTCACGCAAACAGAAGATGCCAATTCGTCACTAGTACAGCACTAGTGTATAGTGTAGTGTATACTGTAGTATACTAGTACAGCGCACCTGTGTGTTGGAAACCAAACCACAACATTTACAATCTGAGTATGACATTTCGCCAGTAATTACAACTAGCTTCATCAGGCGTAGATGTGTTGACCACTCTTCTACACTCTTGCGCCACGTGGGGGGAGGGGGGGGATTACTGAGGCAACGTACATGATGCATTATGCGAGCCCTTTGAACTTGTCCTTCCTGTCTATTGTGTGTATTAAATAACCCTACCAACGGTAATCCTTATTGGAGTATGATGCCCTTCATAGACATGCATTTAAATAATGTATTGTTTGATGTTTCACTACCATGCTGCACTAAGGTGGTAGCTATTCGAACGGTTAAAATTATGTTTTATTTCTTTCAATTTCGATAGATTCTCTAATTAGTCTTGGCCAGTAGTAGCTAGTTTTGCACAACACTTCAACATTATCAAATAAATGAGTGTCCTTGTTGGCACGCCTGTTCTGCTACTGCTGACATTTGCATTTGGGATAATTTAATGTTTCTCTGATGTTCTTTTAGTCTCGTGCTGATGAATCGTCCTGTTCGCCCAACATAACATTTACCACACGTGCAGTTAATCCTGTACACACCTTCTGTTTATAGCTTCGGTAATACATCTTTTGTACCAGATATTAACTAATGAGAAATGCAAATTGGCAAACACAAATATTAATTTCAGTGAAGCAAAAGCCTTAAGAGAATTGAGTGCAAATAAAGACATCCAATGCATAATGTAGATTGACTCAGTAATCCCCCCCCCCTCCCACTTTGTGCAAGAGTGCAGAAGCGTGGTCACCACATATACGCCTCTATATAAGGAACGAAACAGTAAGACTTCTCCACAAATTTGGCTGTCGCCTGATGAAGCTAGTTGTAAGTCTCGACTTAAAGCTTTCGTGACTGCAGGAATAAAATTCTTTGAGGTGTTTCGGTAAAGTCACGTAGATAGGATGAAAGAAAATAACAAAAAACGACGACGTTTCGGTCGCAACGCAAGCAGTCGTCATCAGGAGGAAAAAAGTGAGGAAAGCTTCTGAGGAAGACTGTTTGAAAGGTTTGAATTGGGTGTAGCCCAAGGGTTTATAAATGAAGTGGGTGGGGATAGTGATGTTAATGTGAAAGATTAGCATGTTAATGTAAGATCGGAGAGCGGCGTCCAAGACGACGACGCGGAAATATCACAGCCGGTTATTATTTAAACTGGTTCATGATTGCTCATTTTGTACCCATCTTCTCATTGAAATTGTGTCTGTGTCTAGAAATATGGATGGCTTCATGAACGAATCTTTGTTGATAGCCAGTGGGTTTGCAAAGTACCTTCGTCATGGAGAAATACGTTTTGTGTGAGCCCACCGCATTAAAACAATGATCAGCCACGGCCGAGGTATTGGTCCTACCGTGTTTCAGATCTCTCATATGCTCACGAACATGGTACGAGACATTTCGCTTAGTTCCCCGCATGCAACTGCTGCCGCAGGCATAGCTTAGTTTGTAGATGCCGGGATATTGCATGTCAGGGATCACTTCCTTCACAAATGGGATCAGATCACGAATTTTATGTACTGTGTTAAATCGAACATGGACCTTGTTTTTGCTCATGATTTTGGAGATCTTTTTGGTGACCCCTGCTATGTATGGCAAGGTGATGGTTTTGATTGGGTCCTCAGATGGTTCTTTCCCAACGGTTGGAGTGACAGCTTTACGGATTGTGTAGTCTGAATATCCATTCATCTTGAGAGCTTGGTGTACGTGTTCCAGTTCACTGGCTAGGTGATGATGGTCAGAAATGCATCAAGCTCTATGGTGTAGAGTTTTGATGAGGGAATTTTTCTGGGATAGATGGTGGGAGTCAAGTTTGTAATTGTAGTTATAATTACTGGCGAGTAGTCGTACTCAGATTGTAAATGTTGTAGCTTGGCTCTCCAACACACCGGTGTTGTTCTGCCTTACGGCAGGTGTTTTACTCCACGGCAGGAGTGGGGGTGTGAGTACACAGGAATTTCCTGTTTTGAGGTTGAGTTTGGTCATGTGAACAGGAAGTTACGATTGACAGTCTTTCAACCACGAGGCTGGCGTCAGCCATTACACACAGAGTTCAAAATGGTGGCACACATCGCGTCTCAGTGAAGGCAGATGTAACTGTACATTGTGGGACTTTAAGAAGCATTGTCTTTAAGTTCGTTTATGTTATTATAATATTGGGAATGCTGTTATAATGTTAGAACGGCCGTTATAATGTTGTAAATGCCTTAATAATGCTGTTAAATTGTTATGATAAATACGAGGCTTAGTTAACAACAAGGCCTGCAACTTGCCTTATTGTGACTGTTACTTGTAATCGAATAAATCGAGTCAAACTTGTACCCAAGTAACTTTATTGCGATCTGGAGAGCAAGGATGACGAAATGTCTCATTCATAGTGCAGTGGTATATGCAGTGCTGTACATTTGGGGTGCAGTGTGATGATTGCACGATGTGCCTTTGTTTAACACAGTAGCTTGTTCTATTGTATAGCTGTTCAGTGCTGTTGTGGGTGCCTGGTCCATCCAGGATATATTGTTGAGAAACATGTTATCTAGGACAATGTTGTGATGCTGTTGTGTTCATGCATTCTGTTGACGTTTCCAAGTATTAACAGATCTGTGCTGTGTTTTTCCATCAGTTTTACCTCGTTCAATTCAATAAATTACGTTTGGAGTCGGATGTTAACCCTGGCTTTGAAGGTTTATTGGATGCGAGGTTAACTACTCTGATAGCGGTGCAACGCAGCGCACAGCGAGGCCGAGACAGGTTTGCTGTACTAGTATACTACGCTATGCACTACACTATACACTAAACTACTATATACTCCATTACACACACTACACTAATTACACTACACACACTACACTACTATACACTATACTACACACTATACACTACACTATACACTACACACTAGTGCTGTATTAGTGACGAATTGCCACGTTCTGTTTACGTGACAACCCATACTAATCTTATTGAGGTTTCTTGACTGCAGGAATTAATACACTTTGGTTCTTTTGGTAAAGTCACATAGATGGAAAATAATAATAATAGAATAACCCACTAGTTGTCTGTGCGGTGGTGTCGGGTTTTAACGACATTATATATTTGTAATAAAAGACTCGACCACGATGTCTGGCTTGGTGTCCTTTATTCGGTTCTTCTCTCGCAACCCGCACGGCTGTCCTTCTATAAGACTCTATACTGACACTGATACTGCTCTCCTGCAGTTTCTCCCCTCGTCGTTCTCTCAGCCTCTCTCTCCTCTCGTCGCTCTCGTAGCCTCTCCCTCACACACAGCCTCGCCGGCTGTGTTCCCCGCAGCTCCTCGTCCGCCTTCTCTCCAGCCGCCCCACCGCTGTCTTCTCTCGCAGCTCCGCTGGCTGCTCCCTTAGCTGGCCACCGCTGGCCGCCGCTGCCACCCTTGGCTTTGCCCACGTGGCCTTCTCTGGTCCAGTCCCACTCGTTCTCCTTCCTCTTCCGGTCTCCTCCCTTAAGAACCTTAACCTTTCCTCCCACGTCACCTAACCCCACCTCTCCGTGACGTCACATCCGGGAGGTCGCCCGCGCCCGCATTACACCACCCTCCCCGTGGAGAAAACCCAGCCGACCTCGGCTGAACAACACCAACAGTAATGCGGGCGAACCCGAGCGTAACACACCAAAGGACACCAAGCATGCAATATAACAGTAAGAACAATCAACACAACTCAACAATCAATAACGTAGCAGAAGCAGGCAATAAATACACAGTAAGAACAATACAACATAACAATCAACGAAACACAAGGGATTTAGAGCGTGTGCGGGTCGCCGGCCGTCCCGGACGGTCGGCGGCCCATCCGCGGAACGGGAACGTGATTGAGTTTGAGGAGCGACAGGGTGAAATCCCCCTGTCGCTGTTGGAAGTCCACCAACGTCCCGTGTCCTTGAAGGATCAGTCTTGGGCTTGTCCCGCGGATGCGTCTGCAGCGGGGTCGGAAGGGCTGCAGGGCTCGAAGGACCCGCAGATCTGGCAGGCACCCTCCGAGCAGGGCGCCTCGTCCCTCCGGTGTCAAGGCCGGCCTGCCTGGAACAGGTACGACAGGCGCTCTAGCAAGATCAATGGACGCAGGCGGGGGAGAGTCGGCAGCAACAGACCCCGGCAAGGCAACATTGGGAGATGATGCATCATGTAGGGGAGCAACATACGGTTTCAAGCGCGACGTGTGAACAAACCAGCGGCGAGAACCAATTTGAACACGCGCCGACTGAGGATTAGGAACCTCAATGAGGCGGACAGGCCCTCGCCAAGGTTTGTGAAATTTGGGAGAGGTACCCGGCCGCACCTGCGGGCAATGGAGCCAGGCCAGGTCCCCAACCTTCCAGGGGCACTCCCCTTTGGAACGCCGTGCGTACCTCTCATTTCGGGCCTGAGCTTTGGCCGTAGCCACACGGGCACTCTCCCGCGCCTCCGAGACCCGGCGAACAGTGTCCCGAATGTAGTCAGGAAGCGGTTTACAAGGTCCCTCACACCGGTTCCCATCTGCACATCCATTGGCGGCACGTTTTCCCGACCATACATAAGGTAAATGGCGAATAACCCGTAGCCGCATGAGGAGTCATCCTGTACGCCGAAAGCACCCCCGGGATGTGCAGGTCCCAATCCGATTGTTGCTCACTCACCGTGTGGCACAGCATGGCAGACAATGTCCGGTTCAGCCGCTCAACCATACCATCCGTTTGCGGATGGTATGGGGATGTCCGGACCTTCTTAGTCCCTAGGCCCGCGCATACTTCCGCAATAATTTCGAAGAAAAATTTCGGCCCTGATCCGTAAGGAGTCTCTCCGGCGCACCCTTGTCCATAACATATCCGAACAAAAAGGCGTCGGTAATGGCCGCGGCCGATTGATCGGGCAACGGCCAGGCCATCGGCCAACGGGAGAGGTACTCAACCCCGACCAGCAAATATTTATTACCCCTCGCCGAAGGTGGGAAAGGTCCCAAAATGTCCAGTGCCACCAATTCATTGACCCGAGACACCCGAATTGACTGTAAGGGTGGCACATAAGGATGTTTAGGAGGCTTACGCCGGGCACAGTCAGGGCACGCGCGGACGTGCCCCACGACATCCGTCGACATGCCGTGCAAAAATAATGACGTTGCAACGTCAACAAGGTCTTCTGCACACCCAGATGTAATAGCGTGTCACAATGGAGAGTTCTAATCACTCGTATCGGAGGGACGCAGGCACCACTAGACGCCAGTGTTCCTGGAGACTTTCCCTCCACATAAGCAGACCATCTCGGACCGCGGTTTCCGGCGCACCCTCCGTAACCGGACCCCCAACCTCCACTTTGGATCGCTTCCGCAAGGACACTAACGACTCATCCATCATTTGCTCCCTTATCCAAACAGACCGTGGCAGATTCAAAACCCCATCAGTCGGCCCCGGTTCCACAGTAGCATCCGACTTCTCCACAGCCAATACCACCGGCTGAGGGGGGGTAGGCTGGGCGCACATCTCTGCGTCCCCGACGCACATTTGCAAGGGAGCGCTGCGGCAACCTAGAAAGTGCGTCTGCGTTCGCATGGCGCACCCCTTTACGATGGTGAATTTGAAATGAAAATTCTTGCAGCGTGTCCAACCAACGCGACAGCTGGCCGGAAGGTTGATCCATTTTAAGGGCATATTGCAAGGCCGCATGATCCGTACGTACGATAAAGGAACGACCGTACAGGTACGGTCGAAACTGACGTAGGAAAAAAACAACGGCTAAGAGTTCCCTGCGAGTGACACAGTAGCGTGTTTCCGCGGGCGACAGGACCCGGCTACCATACGCAACGACGCGCTCTACGCCCCCTTTAGACTGAGACAACACCGCGCCAATACCTGTGTCGCTCGCATCCGTATCAAGAATGAACGGTTGATTGAAATCCGGATAATCCAATGTGGGGCGGTAGCCAACAGATTACGCAGACTCTGAAAGGCCGCCTCTTCCGGCGGTCCCCACGCAAACTTACGTCCCTTACCCGTAAGGAGGTGCAAGGGCCTCGCGATGGTCGCAAAATTCGGTACAAATCTTCGATAATACGAGGCAAATCCCAGAAAGCGACGTACATCCCCCACGGTGACCGGAGTCGGCCAATCTCGGACGCACGCCGTTTTTCCGGGTCCGTAGACACCCCCTCAGCACTCACGATGTGCCCAAATAACGGACGGACCGTTGCAGTAGGTGACATTTCTTTGGTTTAAATTTCAAGTTCGCGGAGCGCATCCTCGCGAACACCGTCTCCAGCCGCCTTAAATGTTCATCAAATGTGCGGCTGAAGACGATGATATCGTCCAAATATATGAGACATGTCTCCCACTGCAACCCCGTCAAAACGAGTTCCATGAGCCTTTGAAATGTGGCAGGGGCCGCATTCAGCCCCATCGGAAGGCAGTTAAATTGAAACAACCCCTGCGGCGTACGGAATGCGGTCTTCTCCCGTGAGGGCTCGTCAAGGGGAAGCTGCCAAAATCCCGAAGAGAGGTCCAGTGTAGAGAAATACTTAGCCCCCGACAATGCGTCGAGGGAGTCGTCCATACGCGGCAGGGGATACGCATCTGCCACCGATATCTTATTCAATTTTCGAAAGTCAACACAGAATCGCAATTTGCCATCCTTTTTCTTAACCAAAACCACAGGCGCGCCCCATGGGCTGTTCGACGGCGATATAATATCCGCAGCCAACATATCCTCCACTGCCCCCGAACGTGTTCTCGCTCGGCCGGACTCATTCGGTGCGAATTCAACCGAATAGGGGCAGCGTCGCCTGTAGCAATGTGATGGTGAAGCAATGAGGTGCGTCCCAAATCCAAATCATTGGAGCTGAACACATCGGAATACGTCAATAACAATTTATGAAGCGCACCCCGTTGATCCGCAGACAGGGAAGAATTTCCGTCACATAAGCTAGCAATCCAGCGGTCATCCGAAGCCACAGGCTCGGAAACACCAGCAACCACTCCCTGGCTATGCGAACAATCGTGAGCCGTAAATGCCGTGGTGGCATGTGCCACAACCGTGCCGGCTGGGACACAGACATTTCCGTACCCGCATTGAGCACCTGCAAAAACGGTAATTGATCTGGCCGGACGATGGTCTGCGCTCCGACCAGCGCCGATCCGGCCGTTATCGAGGCTGAAGGTGACAACAAGATCCCAACCGCTCCCAGCCGACCAGGCAGGGCTTCCGATACCGCAGGGGAATAAGCATCTGTGAACCAGGTGGAATATCAACAGATGCACGGATAGCGCCTGCACTTGTACGGCCGAAGCAGGTCGCCCCAGGGCGACGGCAGAAACGAAATTTGACGGCCACCCGGCAGTTCAATACAATTCTCATTAATTTTGATCAAAATAGGCATCTTAGCCAGAAAATCAGTGCCCAATAAACAGGGAACTGCCAAGGATCTTGAAATCAACACAACGCCCGAGGCCGACACATCCCCAATAGATATTTTAGCGTCCACCTGGCCCACGATGCCCATACTACCCCGTTCGCAGCGACGCACGACCCGTAAACCGGACGCACGGCCCCGGGTGGGATGCCTAACAGATGAAAAATGACATCCGAAATAATAGTCGCGGACGCCCCGGAATCGACCAAAATGCGCACGTCCACCCCTTGTATAGACCCCGGCACGGTGGACGAACCCGTAGCGGCCGCAACAACCCTCCGTGCCAATTTGCGCCACTGCGTCACAGAGCGACAAGGCCCGTCGAAGGTCCCTCTTTAACAACAACACTATGACCGCACAACGAAGGTGATGGGTGAGGTGTAAAGCCTTGCCGGGTGTCTGGTGCGTGCCGACTTGCCTGTTTCGGTGGATCCTTGGGCGGCTTGGCCGGTAATGAGGCCTCCTGTTGTGGCGGACCCGGGATGCGGGCCCAGCAGTCCTTCGCGTAGTGGCCCTTCCGTCCGCAGCGGAAGCAATCGGCGTCGTTGCGCCGAGGCGCAGGCCTTGCATCGCGCCGCCCGCGTATCGGCGGTGCAGCACGAGAGGCCGGTCCACCGCGGCCTGACCATGGCACCGAGGCGGCCGTCAGCTCCTGAGGGCCCGCTCATCCGGCACGTATACCGACTTCGTAGGGTCCCAACCCAGAGCGCCACCCTCCGCGACGGGCCCCCTGTCCACGCCGTGACCTGTTTCCATCGTCGTAGGTTGAATTGTGCATCCAGACATTTCGCCGCCGCCCGGGAGGTGAGCTTCTCATGCCCGCACACCGCATGGGAATCCCAAGATCCCGCGACAGCTCGAGCATCTTGCCCAAGATGAGAGGCTCGAGCAGGTCAGGTGTTGTATCTGGATACGCGGCCATAGCCAAATCAAGCACTGCACCCCTGTACGCCACAGGCGACTCCTCGGGCGCTCGTTGTCGTTGAGCGAATCGCCGATGCGCGTCGTCAGGTGGCTCGTAGGCGTCGGCCATTTCTTGAAAAACTCCATATAATGTCCTCTTCTTCTCGGCCTTAATGGAGCGAAAAAAACGAACAGATTCGTCGTCCAGAAGAGTCGGCAACACTTCCAAGGCCTCAGCATCGGTCCATCTCGCAGAACGGACCGCCGCTAAAAATCTGCAGGCGAAAGCGCTCCAGTCGCCCCCAATGGCGAATTCCTTGACCGTGGTGAGATGGCGACTCCGACTTCGCTTCACTCCGCCCTCCGCCGATGGTTCCTCCGGAGGCAAATTCAAAATGGCGTCGAATCGCGGCGTGGTCAAGATGGCGGATTCCCGCCGCGGCACGCGCAAGATGGCGGCCTCCTGCCGCGTGGCCCATGGCGCCGGGAGTGAAGAACCCGTGGCGGCCTGTGGAGCACTCTCCGCTCTCTCCGTCGCCGTGCTTGGGGTGACGAGATGACACAATTGGCCCAGGGCGTCCTTGAGAGTCTCCAGTTGCTCAGCCACCTGCAGCCATCGCCGATCAGCGTCTGATGGTGTCGGCGGCCCTGACACTGTGGCTACATCTTCCACTCCCGTCCCCGCACTCGTTTCAGCAGGGCTCTCCTCCACCACCCTGGCAGGATCCATGTTTGGAGGGAAGTCTTCGTCTTCGGACGAAGAAGCCGATGCCGGCGCTGGAACATTTTTCTTTCTCACTTGTTTCGACATGCCGTTGCACTTCCGACACCAATGTAATAAAAGACTCGACCACGATGTCTGGCTTGGTGTCCTTTATTCGGTTCTTCTCTCGCAACCCGCACGGCTGTCCTTCTATAAGACTCTATACTGACACTGATACTGCTCTCCTGCAGTTTCTCCCCTCGTCGTTCTCTCAGCCTCTCTCTCCTCTCGTCGCTCTCGTAGCCTCTCCCTCACACACAGCCTCGCCGGCTGTGTTCCCCGCAGCTCCTCGTCCGCCTTCTCTCCAGCCGCCCCACCGCTGTCTTCTCTCGCAGCTCCGCTGGCTGCTCCCTTAGCTGGCCACCGCTGGCCGCCGCTGCCACCCCTTGGCTTTGCCCACGTGGCCTTACTCTGGTCCAGTCCCACTCGTTCTCTCTTCCTCTTCCGGTCTCCTCCTTAAGAACCTTAACCTTTCCTCCCACGTCACCTAACCCCACCTCTCCGTGACGTCACATCCGGGAGGTCGCCCGCGCCCGCATTACATATTTATGCCATCTAGCCCAAAAACACCTCTATTATGGATGATATTAGTCGCGAAAGCTTGCCATGTGTGAAACTGACACCCCTCCCACGGACACTCAAGTGGACAGCAGAATAGAGCCCTGAACTGGATCTCTTGAGACGGAGATTTGCATCTCACTCAGTCACTCGTTTTACAGGTAGGGTGAGGAGTTATAGGGGTAGTGTGAGTGGTAGGCATAGAGTTAGTAGTGGTAGGGGTAGTGTTAGTAGTGGTAGGGGTAGTGTTAGTAGTGGTAGGGGTAGTGTTAGTAGTGGTAGGGGTAGTGTTAGTAGCGGTAGGGGTAGTGTAAGTAGTGGTAGGGGTAGTGTTAGTAGTGGTAGGGGTAGAGTTAGTAGTGGTAGCGGTAGGGTTAGTAGTGGTAGGGGTAGTGTTAGTAGTGGTAGGGGTAGTGTTATTAGTGGTAGGGGTAGTGTTAGTAGTGGTAGGGGTAGTGTTAGTAGTGGTAGGGGTAGAGTTAGTAGTGGTAGGGGTAGTGTTAGTAGTGGTAGGGGTAGAGTTAGTAGTGGTAGGGGTAGAGTTAGTAATGGTAGGGGTAGTGTTAGTAGTGGTAGGGGTAGTGTTAGTAGTGGTAGGGGTAGTGTTAGTAGTGGTAGTGTTAGTAGTGGTAGTGTTAGTAGTGGTAGTGTTAGTAGTGGTAGGGGTAGAGTTAGTAGTGGTAGTGTTAGTAGTGGTAGGGGTAGAGTTAGTAGTGGTAGGGGTAGAGTTAGTAGTGGTAGTGTTAGTAGTGGTAGGGGTAGTGTTAGTAGTGGTAGTGTTAGTAGTGGTAGGGGTAGTGTTAGTAGTGGTAGTGTAACTGCAGAAGACGTGGATGTCCTTCCTAGATCTTCGTTCGCGAAGCCAAGCNATGAGTGTAAGTAGTGGTAGGGGTAGTGTTAGTAGCGGTAGGGGTAGTGTAAGTAGTGGTAGGGTAGTGTCAGTAGTGGTAGGGTAGTGTAAGTAGTGGTAGGGGTAGAGTTAGTAGTGGCAGGGGAAGAGTTAGTAGTGGTAGGGGCAGTGTTAGTAGTGGTAGGGGTAGAGTTAGTAGTGGTAGGCGTATGGTTCATAGCGGTAGTGGTAGTGTTAGTAGTGGTAGGGGTAGAGTTAGTAGTTGTAGGGTAGTGTGAGTAGTGGTAGTGTTAGTAGTGGTAGTGGTAGTGTTAATAATGGTAGAGGTCTGGTTAGTAGTGGTAGGGTTAGTAGCGGTAGGGGTAGAGTTAGTAGTGGTAGTGTTAGTAGGGGTAGGGTTAGTAGTGGTAGGGTAAATTCTAGATTTGAAGCTTTTGTGACTGCAAGGATTCATATTCTTAGGTTTTTTCGGTAAAGTCACGTAAGGTAAAAAATTAAAATTAATAAAAGTTAAATAAAAATAAAATAAAAATCACGACGTTTCGGAGGCAACACAAGCTGCCGTCTTCAGGTGGAACCATCACAGCACGCTTGCTGTATCAAGTAAATGAGAAATTCAAGTTAGTAGTGGTAGGGGTAGGGTTGGTAGTGGTAGGGGTAGTGGTAGCAGTGGTTGTGTTAGTAGTGGTAGGGGTAGTGTTAGTAGTGGTAGGGGTAGGGTTAGTAGTGGTAGGGGTAGAGGCAGTGTGAGTGGTACGGGTCTGGGCATACACTCTCTAATCCACTCACTCACCCACTCACCCATTCACCTATTTATGCACCACCCACTAACTCACCCACCCACTCACTCAACCAATTACTCACTCACCCACTAACTCACCCGCCAAGTCACTCACTCACACACTCATGCTCACACTTACCCACACACTCACCTACACACTTGTCCACTCACTCACCTACTCACTCACTCACTTACTCACCCATTTACTCACTCACCCACTCACTCACCCACACACTGACCACTCGCTCACCCACTCACTCACCCACTCACTCACCCACTCACCCACTCACTCAACCACTCACAAACTCAGCCACCCACTGACTCACACACTCACTCACCCACTTACTCACACACTCACCCACTCACCGACTCACTAATCCACTCATTCACCCACTCACTCACACACTCAGCTACCCACTGATTCACGTATTCACTCACCCACTCACTCACCCACTTACTCACTCACCCACTCATTCACCCATACACTCACCCACTCATTCACCCACACACTCACCCACACAGTTACCCATTCACTCACCCACTCACCATTTACTCACACTCACTCACCCACTCACTCACCAACCGGGTAGTTTGTTTACGTGAATTCTGTTCAATTCTGTGAGTGGGGTTCACTCCATCGGCCAGGATCTATCCACTGCTGGATGAATGCCCCCTCACTTATCAAATCAACCACTCACCTTCACAACCATGACAATCATCATCACCACCACAATCACCCACCCAACCACCCATCCACTACAAACACAACCATCACCACCACAACCATGACAACCACCACCACAACTACCCACCCAACCACCCATCCACTACAAACTCAACCATCACCACCACCACAACAATCTCAACCATCACCACCACAACCAACCACCCAACTAAAAGGGGAGCCTCGCTGTACCAGTGACGTTTTATCATTTCAGCTTTTGCCTTCCTCTCCCGTTTACCCCCCCTCAGCCCCCACTCCCACCCCCCGTTCCCCCCCCGCCCCCCCGCATCCCACACCCTCCCCACCCCCCATTCACCCACCTGGCACCGACATCTCTCACCTGAGCGACGATGCTCCGTACACTGTCTCCTGATCTCCGTAGACCTCCGCCGTGAACCGGCTGCCCCCCGCCTCGCCGCTCCACCTCCTCGTCGTCGTCATCGCCGCAGTCGTCGTCGTTATCGGGCGGCGGCCTCCGATTTGCCTCGGCCACCGCAAGGTGCAGCGCGCCCGGCAGGGCATCGATGGTCGGCAGAACGTGATCCCGCGGTGGGAGCGACACAGCGCACCCCACTGGTGGCAGATGCAGTCCACCAGAACCTCTGCATTCCGTACAGGTCCAGACGGTTCCGGTCCAGCTCCCGACAGAGGCATGGAAGCCTCTCATCTCGACACACACACAGACATCAGAACCAACCCGCCGGACCTCCTGCAAAGGTCCATGTGGTACCCATCCACCTCCCGACAGAGCAGTGGCAGCCTCTCCTCTGCGGCGAAAGTGCGAATATTCCACGCGGCCGAACCGCCGTGGTCGCCCTGTTCCTGGGGGAACCCCGAGGAGGAGGGGGAGGTTTTCCCTGTGGCTACGCCAAGTCGTGGTTTGGCCAGATGGCATCAGAGAGTCGTCTCTCTCTTACCCCGCTGGGTCCTCCATAAATAGTGGTAGGTGGAGGGGTTACCAAACAACCCTCGTCTAGTTACAAAATAAGATTCGTCGTGTAGCATTAACAGACCATTGGGACAAGTGCTGTTGCGAGCAGCAGCACCTATGCATGAATGTATGTTGAAGTAACCTTTGGTCTCTGTGCGTGTGCCTGTGGGTCTCTGTGGGTGTGCCTGTGGGTCTCTGTGGGTCTCTGTGGGTGTCTCTGTGAGTGTACCTGTGGTCTCTGTGGGTCTCTGTGGGTGTCTCTATGGGTGTAACCTGTGGGTCTCTATGGGTCTCTGTGGGTGTATATTCTTAGGTTTTTTCGGTAAAGTCGCGTAGGTAAAAAATTAAAATTAATAAACCTACGTGACTTTACCGAAAAAACCTAAGAATATGAATCCTTGCAGTCACGAAAGCTTCAAATCTAGAATCTCTGTGGGTGTCTCTGTGGGTTTTTGTGGGTCTCTGTGCGTGCCTCTGCGGGTCTCTGTGGGTGTCCCTTTGGGTGTCTCTGTGGGTGTCTGTGAGTCTCTGTGGATGCCTCTGCGGGTCTCTGTTGGTGTCCCTGTGGGTGTCTCTGTGGGTGTCTGTGAGTCTCTGTGGGTGGTCTGTGGGTGTGTCTGTTGGTCTCTGCGGGTCTCTGTGGGTTTCCCTGTGGGTGTCTTTGTGGGTCTTTCGACACCATCAACATCATCAACAGCATCACTCTCAACCATCAAGACAACCACCACCACCATTACCACCACAAGCGACTGCAACCACCCTACCACCGACATTACTGACCACAACTACCTACCCAACCACCACCACCACCCAACCACAACCACCCAACTTAAAGGGGAGCCTCGCTGTACCAACGACGTTTCTTCAATTCAGCTTTTGTATTCCTCTCCCGTTCACCCCCCCCCTCAGCCCCCCAGCTCCCCCAGCCCCCATTCACCACCTGGCACCGACGTCTCTCACCTGTGCCGGGTGCACTCTGGCACCGGCGTCACCAGGGGAGCCGCTGCTTCAGCACTGGGCTCCCAGCTCCGCTGACTGTCGCCGTGAACCGTCGGCCCTCCCCCCACCGTCTCCGCCTCGTCGTTGCCGCTGCCGCGGTCGCCGTCACCATCATCGTCACTGACGCGACCATCACCGCCACCATTGCCGCCGCCATCACCGCCGCCATCACCACCGCCACCATCACCGCCGCCATCGGCGCCGTCGTCGGGCGGCTGCCTCCGACTTCTCTCGGCCACTGCAGGGTGCAGCGCGCCTGGCAGGGTCTCAATGGGCGGTGCAACATGATCCGGCGGTGAGCGCGGCCGAGAGAACCCCACTTGGATCTTACACGGCGGCAGAAGCGGTCCCCTGGACCTCCTGCATTCCGCACAGATCCAGATGGTACCGGTCCAGCTTTCGACTGCGAAATGGCAGCCTCTCATCAATGCACACACACACACCCAGAACCAACCCACCGGACCTCGTGCACTACACAAAGGTCCATGTGGTACCCATCCACCTCCAGACCGAGCAGCGGCAGCCACTCCTCTGCGGCGAGAGCCCGAATATTTCACGAGGCCGAACCGCGGTGGTCCCCCTGTTCCTGGGGGAACCTCGAGGAGGAGGGGGGAGGCTTTCCCTGTGGCTACGCCAAGTCGTGGTTTGGCCAGAGGGCATCAGAGAGTCGTCTCTCTCTTACCCCGCTGGGTCCTCCATAAATCGTGGTAGGTGAAGGGGTTACCAAACAACCCTCGTCTCGTCACAAGATAAGATCCATCGTGTAGCATTAACAGACCGTTGGGACAAGTGCTGTTAGCGAGCAGCAGCACCTATGCATGCGTGGATGTTGAAGTAACCTTCAGGTGTCTCTGTGGGTCTCTGTGGGTGTCTCTGTGGGTGTCTCTGTGGTGTCTCTGTGGGTCTCTGCGGGTCTCTGCGGGTCTCTGCGGGTCTCTGTTGGTGTTTCTGTGGGTCTCTGCGGGTCTCTATCGGTGTCCCTGTGGGTGTCTCTGTTGGTCTCTGCGAGTCTCTGTGGGTGTCTCTGTGGGTCTCTGGGATCTCTGTGGGTGTCCCTATGTGTTTCTGTGGGTCTCTGTGAGTCTCTGTGAGTCTCTGTGGGTGTCTGTGGCTGTCTCTGTGGGTCTCTGCGGGTCTCTGTGGGTATCTCTGTGGGTCTCTTTGGGTGTCTCTGTGGGTCTCTATGAGTCTCTGTGGGGTGTCTTAGTGGGTCTCTGTGGTCTCTGCGGGTCTCTGTGGGTGTCTGTGGGTGTCTCTGTGGGTATCTGTGGGTGTCTGTGGGTGTCTCTGTGGATCTCTGCGGGTCTCTATGAGTCTCTGTGGGTGTCAACCACCACAACCATCCAGCCACCATCACCACAACCATCACCACCACAACCACCAGCCACCACTACGACAACCACTCATGCACAACCACAACAACCATCACAACTACCACAACCACCGAGCCACTATCACCACGACCACAACCACCCAACTAAATGGGGGCCTCGCTCTACCAATGACGTTTCTTCATTTCAGTTTTTGCCTTCTCCCATTCACCCCCAGCCCCCAACCCCCATTCACCCACCTGGCACCGACATCTCTCACCTGTGCGACGACGCTCCACCCATTCGTCTCCGCAAGCTGGACAGGTGCTGCCCAGCACCGACCTCCAACCTCCACCGAACTTCGCCCTGAACGGGCTGCCCCTCCCCCCGCCGCCTCAGCCTCGACGTCGGCAGCTGCCTCCGACTTCTTGCAATGGGCGGTGGAACGGGATCCGGCAGTGGGCGTGGCCAAGAGGACACACTGCCTCTCTCCCTCTCCTGTAGATTCTGTTCACTGCACCTCCTGTATTACACAGAGGTCCAGACGGTACCGGTCCAGTTCCAGACAGACGAATGGCAGCCTCTCATCTCCTCACACACCTCAGAACCAACCCACCAGACCTCGCGCACTACACAAAGGTCTATGTGGTACCCATCCACCTCCAGACCGAGCAGCGGCAGCCTCTCCTCTGCGGGAGAGTCCGAATATTCCACGTGGCTAAACCGCGGTGGTCCCCCTGTTCCTGGGGGAACCCGAGGAGGAGGGAGGAGGCTTTCCCTGTAGCTACGCCAAATCGTGGTTTGGCCAGAGGGTATCAGAGAGTCCTCTATCTCTTACCCCGCTGGGTCCTCATTTTTGAAGAGATGCCGTGACTCTAAGGTAATACGGATCTCATTCTACACTGACTTCTGCTGCCGTCAAATCTTACAATGCCAAACGAATTTTGTTCAGGGCTCGCTTGGCCATGATCTAAGAGAGAATTAGACTGCTCCGTACCAAACTAGATCATGTAGACAAGACATTCTTGAAATTACACTTAACATTGACGGAAAAAAATGTCTACATCGGATTGTTAACATGTAGATAACATGACTGCATTATCAGCCGCTACAATGTCAGCTAAATGCAAATATAACTTGATTTCCAAGTTCAACCTCCTTTCCAAGATGAAACCAGATCCACACGTTAAAAAGTTAGACGTTGAAAAGGTTGTTATTAATCTGAGTAATAGCCCAATTTTCCATGGTATAAAGTCTGTTTTGGCTAAAGGATGACCTTCGCATTCACCCCCAAACACATACCAGTGGATGAAATTATTGCCCAGGTCGATGTAGCTCTTAAGAGGTTGGGACATCACTGCAGACGTGACAGGATCTGAAATCGATGAAACTCTCAAAAGCAATAAGATGCCAGTCAGCAACATCAGTTAGGATGAGCGTTTTGAATGATCTCAATTGAAAAGGAGGATAACATCGTCATCCTCTCAGCTGACAAGGGCAATGCCACGGTCATCATGGACAAAACCGTTTACAAAAAAAAAATTAAGACCTACTTAATGATGGTAGCTACACAAACATTAAAAGAAATCCCACCAACAGCCTCGTTACAAAAACGAACAGTAGCTTCATTTATTTAACAGACCAAACGGTTAGACCACCCATATAATATGGCTTACCAAAAATCCATAAAGAAGGTACACCCCTTCGTCCCATCGTCTCCACCATTGGCTCACCCACCTACAAACTGGCCCGATATCTGTCTGAGACCATACAGCCATTCACTGGTAAGACCACCTGTTCTGTACTTAACTCAGCTAACTTGGTATCGTCAATTAAAGACATCTCACTGTCCCAAGGTTCGTTTTGATGTCGTTTCTTTGTTCACCAAAGTTCTTGTGCCTGACACCATTGCAATCATTTAAGATTTGGTCCAACAAGGATTTAATGTTGATTTACCGGCCCTGGTGAGACACTGCCTCACCAACACATACTTCACCTGGAATGGAACATTCTACAAACAAACTGAAGGCACCCCAATGGGTTCTCCCTTATCTCTGGTTGTAGCCAATATGTTCATGCAAATTTGATATGGACGCCATCCAGGCATCCACTCTATGCCCGCCCTTGTGGAAGAGAGCTTGGATGAGACGTTTGTCATCTGGCCACATGGCCAACCGGCTCTGAACCAATTCCTCAACCCATCAATTCCATACACCCAGCCATAAAATTCACCATGGAGGTGGAAAAAGATGGCATGCTGCCTTTCTTGGATGTCCGAATCAAAAAGAGACCTGCTGGCTCAATGAACCATTCTGTCCACAGGAAAGTAACCCATACTGACGCCTACCTAAAATCTGATTCCCACCAACATCCATCCAGAAGAATTCCCTCATAAACACACTACACCATAGAGCTCAATGTATCTCCGACCATGAACACCTAACCAGTGAACTCAAACACGTACACCAAGCTCTCAATGCGAATGGAAATTCTCAATACACAATCCGCAAAGCCATCACCCCAAACGTGAGGATCCAATAAAAACCATCACCTTGCCATACATCGCAGGGGTAACCAAAACTATTTCAATATCATGAACAAACACAAGATCCAGGTTCGATTGACCACAGTGCATAAAATTCGTGATCTGGTCCCATCTGTGAAGGGCAAGATTCCTGACATGCAATATCCAGGCGTCTACACACTAAGCTGTATCTGTGGCAGCGGTTACATTGGGGAAACTAAGCTACATGTCTCGGACCGTGTTCGTGAGCATAAGGCAGATCTGAAACACGGCAGGACCAATACTTCTGCCGTGGCAGATCATTATTTTAATGCAGCTGGCTCATACGAAATTGATTTCTCTAAGCCTATGGTACTTTGCAAGCCTACTGCCTATCAACAAAGATTCGTTCATGAAGCCATCCATATAAACAGACACAGACACAATTTCAACCTAGAAGATGGTTATAAGCTCAGCAATCATTGTAAAGATATCATTAACCACTTTGAGTCATGACTTGATTTGTGTTTTCTCAACCTTCACCTTCAGAAATGTGGGTATGTGGAACAAGGTGCAATGATTGCCTGGAGGCCCTTTAATTTGTGTAGACCTACTGCTGGTGTCGGGGTTTTCTCTCACATTAACATTAGCTGCCCCGCCCATTCTGCTGACACATCCCTAAACCTTAATCAACAGTTTTCCTTAGAGGCTAACCCCCTTTTTTCCTGATGAAGACCGCTTGTGTTGCGATGGAAACGTCGTGGTAAAAAAAAAACTTCATTTTTTTTTCTATCTACGTGACTTTACCGAAAGAACCAAATAATATGAATTCCTACAGTCACGAAAGTTTTAAGCCAAAACGTAACCCTCGTGTAGCATCAACAGACCGTTGGGACAAGTGCTGTTAGCGAGCAGCAGCACCTATGCATGTGTAATGCGAGCGTAAACGGGCCCGTGGGGAGAGAGCTTTTAAGGACAGGAACCAGAAGGGTTCGGGGAGAGAGTCGGGATAGAGAGAGGAGGAGGCCACGCGGGCAGGAGGAGGAGAGTGGCGCGATCGCCACAAGTCGGAGACTCGGCACCGTCGGCCAGCGGTGTCCAGGCAGAGAGGCGACAGAGAGCCAGCAACGGGGCTGCATAGCAGGCAGCAGTGGGCTGCACATTGAGCAGCAGTGGGGCTGCAGATTCAGCAGCAGTGATGCTGCATACGAGCAGTGGTGGGACTGCAAGGTGGAGCAGCAACGGGCTGCAGGAGCGACGGCAGCGGTGTGGCTGCCGAGCGGGAGAGAGAGGAGACGCTGAGCGAGGACGCCGTGCGGGCAAGATTGTACGAACCAATAAAGGACAATGGAGACAGACCTGTGCAAGAGTCCTTTATTACACTGGTGTCAGAAGTGAAACGGCATGTCAAAACAGCTCAGAAGAAAGAATATCCCCGCACCATCGTCTGCTACATCTACAGACGACGACCTTCCTCAGGCGGTGGCGCCGCCAACGATGGAGGGAGGAGGCGACGCAGGAACGAGTGACGGCCCGCGGGTGCAGGAGGTGGCCGCTTCGGTGGATCAACCCGCGCTGGGGGACGCTGACCAGAGATGGCGGGAGATGGCGGCCCAGTTGGAGACATTAAAGACGGTCTTGGCGCAGCTGTGCGACCTTGTCATGCCGGCGACGGTCTCGGGGAGGCCCGGGGGTCAACTACGGACCGGGCCTTGCCTGCGCCGCCAGACCTTTCCACCACGCGGCACGAGGACGCCATCTTGGGCGTGGCGGGGGAAGAACCGCGGGAAGCCGCCATCTTGCGCCCTCCACCGCAGCAAGACGCCATCTTGCGCCTTCCATTGCGGGAAGCGGCCATCTTCGACACGTTGCAATGTGACGCCATCTTGAACCTGCCACGCAACTCGCCGCCTGCGGAGGACGGCGGAGCGAGGACCCGCAGCCGTCATTTGACGATGGTTAAAGAATTCTCGATTGGCGGGGACTGGAGTGCGTTCGTCTGCCGGTTTTTGGCGGCGGTACGCTCCGCCAAATGGACTGACGCAGAGGCCCTGGAAGTCCTGCCAACTCTTCTCGACGATGAGTCAGTCAGGTTCTTCCGGTCCATCAAGACCGACAAGAAGAAAACACTGAAAGGGGTCTTTGAAGAAATGGCGGACGCGTACGAGCCTCCGGATGACGCTCACCGACGATTCGTTCAGCACCAGCGGGCACCAGAAGAGTCGCCGGTGGCGTACAGGGGTGCTGTTTTGGAACTGGCCATGGCCGCATACCCTGAGACGGAGCCTGACCTATTTTGGGCAAAATGGGCAAAAATGTTGGAACTATCGAGAGACTTGGGGATCCCTATGCCGGTGTGCGGCCATGAGAAGTTGACGTCACGTGCTGCTGCGAGGTGTTTGGATGCCCAGTTTAATTTGCGGCGTTGGAAACAGTTGACAGCTTGGACGGGGGGCCCATCATCCAAGGGGGTGCCATGGGTTGGGATCCCAAGAAGGCAGTCTACATTCCTGATGACAGGGGTCCACAGGAATTGACGGCCGCCTCCGCGCAGTGGCCTGTCCGGAAGGACCGGGGCCGCGGTCTGCGCCGCCGACGCGGGAGCGTTGGGACAGAGGGAGTGCTGTGCGTCGCTACGACGTAAAGTGTTTTCGCTGCGGCCGCAAAGGCCACATCGCCAGGGATTGTTGGGCCCGTATCCCGGGACCGCCCCAGCAGGAGGCCTCCATCACGGACGTACCGCGGAAGGACCCTCCAGGACAGGCAAGTCGGTGCGCACCAGACACCCGGCAAGGCTTGTCACCTCATTCATCACCATCGCCGCGCGGTCCGGGTGTCGTTAACAACGGGAGGCCGCCGGCTGACCTGTGTCGCTCATTAACGCAGTGGCGCAAATTAGCACGGAGGGTAGTTGCGGCCACTACTGGTTCGTCCACAGTGCCGGGTTCTATACAAGGGTCGACGTGCGCATTTTGGTAGACTCCGGTGCGTCCGCGACGATTATCTCAGATGTCATTTTCCATCTTTTGGGCATCCCGCCGGACGCAGTGCAGCCGGTTTACGATTCCTGCATAGCGGCGAACGGGGGAAGTATGGGCATTGTGGGCCAGGTGGACGCCAACATATCCATCGGGGGGTGTCGCCTCGGGAACTGATTTCGAGGTCCCTTGCGGTTCCGTGTTTGTTGGGGACCGATTTTGTGGCTAAAATGCCCATTCAAATAAGGGTTAATCAAAACTGCATTGAACTACCGGGGATCGAAAAATTTCATTTTTGCCATCGCCCTGGGGCGGCCCGCTCCAGTCTGCCAGGTGCAGGCGCTGTCCGAGGTATCTGTTGATATTCCACCTGGTTCGCAGATGCTTATCCCTTTGCGATATCCTGTGCCTGCTCTGGAGGGAGCGCCTGGAGTTTTGTTATCGCCGTCCGCAACCATATCGGGCGGGTCGGCGTTGGTTGGGGCGCAAACTATTCTCCGGCTGGGCCAGCCGCCGTTTTTGCAGGTGCTAAATGGGAGTTCGGAGAATGTTTGCGTGCCGGCCGAACGGTCGTGGCCCATGCCACGACGGCGTTCACGGCCCATGACGACCTGGGCCGTCGGGACGTGGTAGGCGGAGTTTCTGGTCCTACGGCCCAAGATGATCGATGGGTTGCCGAGTTGTGCGGAGAGAATTCATCCCTGACCGAGGAACAGCGATCCGCGCTTCGTGCGCTGTTGCTAAGTTATTCCGATGTGTTTAGCTCGGATGATTTTGACTTGGGACGCACCTCCCTGCTTTCCCATCACATTGACATAGGGACGCTGCTCCGATTCGGTTGAATTCGCATCGGATGAGCCTGGCGGAGCGGACCATGTTCATGGAGCAGTGGAAGACATGCTGGCTGCAGACATTATTTCTCCGTCTAACAGCCCATGGGGCATGCCGGTAGTCTTGGTGAAAAAGAAAGACGGATGCGTACCCCCTGCGGCGTATGGATGATTCCCTCGATGCCTTGTCGGGTGTGAAGTTCTTTTTAACGCTGGATTTCTCTTCGGGATTCTGGCAACTTCCCCTCGATGAGCCCTCGAGGGAAAGGACTGCTTTCTGTACGCCGCAGGGCCTATTTCAATTTAATTGTTTTCGATGGGGCTGGATGCTGCCCTGCCACATTTCAGAGGTTGATGGAGCTGGTATTAACGGGGTTGCAGTGGGAGACATGTCTGATATATTTAGACGACGTCAACGTCTTTAGCCGCACATTTGACGAACATCTACAGAGACTGGAGGAGGTGTTCGCTAGGATGCGCTCCGCCAATCTAAAATTTAAACCTAAGAAATGTCACCTTTTGCAACGATCTGGGCGCTATTTGGGACACATAGTCAGTGCCGACGGGGTTGCTATGGACCCGGATAAGACGGCGTGCGTCCGCAACTGGCCAACCCCGGCCACGGTGGGGGATGTGCGTCGCTTTTTGGGGTTTGCCTCATATTACCGTAGGTTCGTTCCCAACTTTGCAACGATCGCTAGGCCTCTGCACCTCCTTACGGGTAAAGGACGGAAGTTCGGTTGGGGACCGCCAGAGGAAGCGGCGTTTCAGGGCCTACGCGATCGTTTGGCGACGGCGCCAACATTGGACTATCCCGATTTCGATCACCCCTTCATTCTGGACACGGACGCGAGTAACACTGGCATCGGGGCCGTTCTGTCACAGTCCAAGGGCGGTGTAGAACGCGTGGTAGCTTACGGTAGCCGCGTCTTGTCCCCCGCAGAAACCCACTACTGCGTTACTCGCCGCGAACTTTTGGCTATTGTCTATTTCCTACGCCAATATCGGCCGTATCTCTACGGCCGTTCGTTTATAGTGCGCACGGATCATGCGGCTTTACAATATGCTCTGAGGGTAGACCAACCATCTGGCCAACTGGCACGATGGTTGGACACCCTGCAGGAGTTTTCTTTCCAAATTCAGCATCGGAAGGGGTCGCGGCACGTGAATGCAGACGCGCTCTCCAGGTTACCTCAAAGTTCCCCTTGCGGTTGCGCGTCGGGTACGCATAGGTGTACGCCGGTTCAGCGACCCCCTCGGCCTATTGTGTCAGCGGTCGAGGTGCCTGAGGCTCCAGTGTGCCCGGGACCGGCCGATGGGGTTCTGAACCTGCCGCGATCGGTGTGGATTCGCGAACAAATGCTTGACGACTCGTTGGGGGCTTTGCGAAGTCGGGCTGTGAAAGGAGGGGGGGACTGCTTTCCGGAGGGGCGCCGGGGACCGCTCTCCACGACGGACTGCTGATGTGGAGGGAAGGGTTACATGATTGCTGGCGTCTGGTTGTACCGTCGTCCTTACGGTACGAATTGATTAGGACTCTGCATTGCGATACTTTATTACACCTGGGGGTGCAGAAAACCTTGTTGACGCTGCAGCGAAACTACTTCTGGCACGGCATGACGACGGATGTCGCCGGGCACATTCGTGCGTGTCCCGAGTGTGCCCGGCGAAAGCCGCCTAAACACCCATATGTGCCGCCAGTGCAGTCTATACAGGTGTCTCGGATTAATGAGTTGGTGGCGTTGGATATTCTGGGACCCTTCCCGCCATCCGCTAGGGGCAATAAATTCTTGCTAGTTGGGGTGGAGTATCTCTCCCGCTGGCCGATGGCCTGGCCCTTACCCGACCAGTCGGCAGCGTCCATTACGGACGCCTTTCTGTTTGGATACGTCATGGACAAAGGGGAGCCGGAGAGGTTGCTCACGGATCAGGGCCGAAATTTTTCTTTAAATTGTTGGGCGAGGTGTGCGCTGCTCTGGGGACTAAAAAGATCCATACATATTCCTACCACCCGCAGACGGATGGCATGGTGGAACGGCTAAATCGGACGCTGTCGGCCATGCTGTGTCACACGGTTAATGAAAAGCAAGCTGACTGGGATTTGCATATCCCTGGGGTGCTCTCGACATACCGGATAACGCGTCACGCGTCCACAGGGTATTCTCCATTTTTTCTCATGTACGGCCGCGAGAACGTGCCGCCAATGGACGTGCAATTGGGAATGGGGGTGAGAGGCCCTATTAAGCCTCTCCCCGACTACATTCAAGACACTGTTCGCCGCGTCGCCGAGGCGTGGGAGGGGGCCCGATTGGCTACTGCTAAGACCCAGGCCCGGAACGAACGTTGCGCTCGATGCTCGAGGGGAAATGCCCCTGGAAGGTAGGGGACATGGCCTGGCTGCATTGCCCGCAGGTGCGAGCAGGAACCTCCCTAAGCTGCATAAACCATGGCAGGGGCCTGTTAGGCTTATTGGGGTTCCTAACCCGCAGTCCGCGTGCGTTCGGTTCAGATCTCGGCACTGGTACGTCCATACGTCTCGGCAGAAAACCCTACGTGGCCCCACGGACGGATGCGTCATCTCCTGATGTTGCCTTGCTGGTGTCTGTTGCTGCCGACGCACCTCTGCCTATGCCTGTTGACCCTGCAAGAGCGCCTGTCGTGCCTTCTACAGACGAACCGGCCATGACAGCAGCGGAGGCAGCAAATCCTGCTCTGGGTGGGCCTACCACGGCTGCGGGGACAACTGACCCCGCCGCCCCTCCAACCCCACCACCGACACGGTTGCGGGACACCCTGGACTCGGGTCTTTCAGGGGAATGGGACCTTGGCGTTGACGGGCCTCCAATAGCGACGGGCGGTTTTAATCCCGTTGCTCCTAAACCCCGTCGCGTTCTCGGTCTGCAGGGGAGCCGCCGCTCGTCCGGGACGGGCCGGCGACCCGCACGCGTTCAAAATCTCTTTCTTTTCGTTGATTGTTGTTGTTGTTGTTCTTGTTCTTGTTCTCGTTGTTATTGTTATTATCGTTATATTCTCCGTTGTCCGGTCATGGCTGATGGTTGGAGGTCGCTCGCATTCCTTGTTCTATTTCAGCCGAGGACGGCTGGAATTTTCTCTACAGGGGAGGATGGTGTAATGCGAGCGTAAACGGGCTCGCTGGATGTGACGTAACAAGTGGGAGGAGTTAGGGTCACGTGGGGAGAGAGCTTTTAAGGACAGGAACCGCAAGAGTTCGGGGAGAGAGTCGGGATAGAGAGAGGAGGCCACACGGGGCAGGAGGAGGAGAGTGGCGCGATCGCCACAAGTCTGAGACTCGGCACCGTCGGCCAGCGGTGTCCGGGCAGAGAGGCGACAGAGAGCCAGCAGCGGGGCTGCATAGTGGGCAGCGGTGGGCTGCACATTGAGCAGCAGTGGGGCTGCAGATTCAGCAGCAGTGAGGCTGCATACGAGCAGTGGTGGGACTGCAAGGTGGAGCAGCAACGGGGCTGCAGGAGCGACAGCAGCGGTGTGGCTGCCGAGCGGAGAGAGAGGAGACGCTGAGCGAGGACGCCGTGCGGGCAAGATTGTACGAACCAATAAAGGACAACGGAGACAGACCCAGTGCAAGAGTCCTTTATTACACATGCGTGGATGTTGAAGTGTATATGTGTGTCTCTCTGGGTCTGTGTCTCTGTGTGTATCTCTGTGGGTGTATGTGGGTCTCTGTGGGTGTCTCTGCGGGTCTCTGTGGGTGTCTCTGTGTGCATCTCTGTGGGTGTCTGTGGGTGTCTCTGTGTGTCTCTGGGTGTCTCTGTGTGTCTCTGTGAGTCTGTGAGTGTCTCTGTGTGTCTCTGTGGGTCTCTGTGTCTCTGTGGGTCTCTGTGTGTCTGTGGGTGTCTCTGTGAGTCTTTGTGAGTCTCTGTGTGTGTCTCTGTGGGTGTTTCTGTGGCTGTCTCTGTGTGTGTCTCTGGGAGTCTCTGTGGTGTCTCTGTGTGTGTCTCTGAGAGCCTCTGTGGGTGTCTCTGTGGGTCTCTGTGGGTCTCTGTGAGTCTTTCAACACCATCAACCTCATCAACATCACCGTTAACTACATCAACATCACCATTAACACATCAACATCACCCATAAGCACATCAACATCACCCATCAACCACATCTAAATCACCCATAAACATCACCCATCAACCACATCAACATCACCCATCACCATCAACCACATCAACATCACCCGTCAACCACATCAACATCACCACCACCACCACCACCACCTGACAGTCCGGAGTTCGAGACACTCCGTGGCGTGTCTAACCTAGTGGACTGTGCGCTCACATGGCTCGGGAGTTGTGGTCCCGTCATGCTGTGGCTGGCGGCTTGACCTGATGGCCTGGAGTTCGAGATACTCCGAGGCGCGTCTGAAACAGTGAAACAGAAGCTCAGGGAGCTTATGGTGAGTTGCTTTGAGTTGGGTGCTGAAATCCCGTGGTTAATGTAATAGGGATTTTGGTTGACAGGACCAGTGGGTTCCTGTCTGTTGTTGCTCCCTCCGCTCGATTGCATGCAGCCAGGGGCTGCATTGCGAGTATGAGCGTGTGAACGATGGGTCGTCTCAGCTCGGTCGGTACAGCTA
The DNA here is from genome assembly GCA_018977245.1 of Lethenteron camtschaticum. Lineage (NCBI taxonomy): Eukaryota > Metazoa > Chordata > Hyperoartia > Petromyzontiformes > Petromyzontidae > Lethenteron > Lethenteron camtschaticum. The sequence goes on along the minus strand of WFAB01001256.1, from coordinate 88,023 downwards.
TATGCTGCGATGCGAGTCTTGGAGAGAGACTGGGTTAAAATTCCCCTGATACGGCTGACGCGTGCTACTGGTTGTGACGTGCGTCGGAAAGGCAGTGGGTGGTTACATAGAATTCCCCCCCGATATGGCCGACGTGCACGGTTTTAGGATGGAGACGCCATGTCGGAAAGGCGGGGGGTGCTAACGGGTGACATGTAATGTCTGTGGTGCTCCTCAGTGAGGGCTGCTGGAACGCCATTTTGTACGCGCGCTGGAAACTGCGGAGATGTTCGCGCCGTGGGACGCCATTTTGTATGCGCGCGGGAAACCGCGGAGATGTTCGCGCGTTGGGATGCCATTTTGTACGCGCGCGGGAAACCGCGGAGATGTTCGCGCGTTGGGACGCCATTTTGTACGCGCGCGGGAAACCGTGGGGACGCGGGTCGCGCATGCGCCCGCCATTTTGTACATACACGGGTGGCCTCGGAGATGTGGGGGTTGTACGTGTGAACTATTTCTGGGCAAGAGCAGGCATTTTTTTTGTGCCACGTGATTTCACATATTTTCAAAAAAAATGTAGATACTGGGGCAACCTTGAAGTGAGACTTTTTTTTGCCCAGTACATGGGTCAAACGGGAAGCATGGCTTCCTTGACCGGGATGTTGTACGACATCCAACGTTATACCTTGGGTGCAGCATACTGACTCGACCTTGAAGCATGCCTTCCTTGAGCCAATACATGGGTCGACCCTGAAGTGTGACTTCTCGACCTGGACATAGGGAGACGTCCAGAAGTGGTGTGTGTAGGTGGGTGTTAGACTTTCAGTTTTCGCCTTATTGCCGCCTGTGGGGTGGAACGGTAGCAGAACGGTGTGAGACCCTGCCATCCATGGGGTGGTTGGGTGATTGATTTGATTACCGTGTTGGTTGTGCATCCAACGCATTGGAATCTGTGTGTTTTTGCTTTTCTTCCTTCCGCCGGGTGGAATATGATCATCTCCACTTCCCTGGGCCGGGTGGCTGATTGTGTCCGACGAGCTGAGGCGTAGGCTTGTGGTGCTGTGCCTCAGGAGGTGGTCCTTCTCGTCACAGGATTCATGCACCTGCCGCCCTTGGAGTTGCCAGTTGTGCTGATCGGATGTGGACTTGAAGGGGGAAGTGGAGCGCCCGTACATCACTCCTGCTCATCTTGTTGCCCAACTCCTGGGGAGGGGCCGTGCCTTTTTCGAGTTCCCCCAGGACCTCCAAGGAGAGCGTGCTTGCCTCCCCTGGGGGACTGGCCGCTGTGCATGACTCTCACACCTTGTTGATTACCTACGCCAGTGTCAAACAGTGACTTTCATATGTCGGTGCGTGCGTACAATTTGCTATAGGTGGGCTGTGCTGAGGGATAAGCGGTTGACCAGTTGCCGGTTATTATTGATGTTGTTGTTGGAGGCACACTGGTTTTCTGTATTGTCACAGCTGTTTTTTTACATGGGGGAGGGTGATGTAGTGATTGTGGTATCATTGCTGGGTACATACGCACACGTATGACGTCACTGTGCCAGGAGCGTTACTACCACTTGGGTCGACACACACACATGACGTTATCCCGGCTGGAGGGGGAATGACGTCAGGGCCGGTGCTGGAAACGTGACCGGATCCCAGTGGGGGCCGGGGTCCAGGGGCCCTCGGGGGGCACGTGGACAGGAGGGGGGCTTCGAGAGGGTACTCGAAGGGAGGCGTGGCCGGGGTGGGGCCCGGGCACGCCAAGCCCCAAATAAGCGGCCTCCTCAGGAGGTTCGGGGCTGTTCCTGTGAAGAATGAAGACGCCTCGTGAAGATGTCAATAAGCGAAGGCCTATAATGAGCGGACTGCCAGCAGCCACCTGGCTGGGTCACGCTGGAGTAGCTAAGAGACAAGTGTGTGTTAGCTAGGGTAGGTCGGTGGTCACCACCCTATGTGTAGAGTAAGAGTAACTGTTGAGTAACCGTTGTGTTCATTAATAAATTAGTGTTGCCTCACAAGAAGTGTGTGCACCTAAATTGAACCCATTACACCTGTATAAAAGACACCTGGGAGCCAGAAATCTTTCTGATTGAGAGGGGGTCAAATACGTATTTCCCTCATCAAAATGCAAATCAATTTAAAACATTTTTGACATGCGCTTTTCTGGATGTTGTTGTTGTTATTCTGTCTCTCACTGTTCAAATAAACCTACCATTAAAATTATAAATTGATAATTTATTTGTCAGTGGGAAAATGTACAAAATCAGCAGGGGATCAAATACTTTTTTCCCTCACTGCAGTTGTGGTTACCATGAATTTTATACCCATACCCTGTGACAGGCGTCCAGAATATGAATTGGGCATTGTTACTGAAAAACTAGCTAGTCCAAAGCCAGTTAGGTCACAAACTGGTTTTTATTGGGTTAAATACACAATGAAAACAAGGATAATAAGGAATACCATAGTAAGGTAAGGAACTACTTGAATATTATAAACATTGACATTCGCATATACTTAGTCAATGATGCATGTAATCCCATATATATCGTTAGTGATGGGTATATGTGAAGAAGGTTACATTATTGTAATCAAGCTCTGTGTGTAATTAGATGGTGTTAATAAGGGTAACCAAGTCCAGAATCACCACACTGTGCATCAATGTTTCCTATTACTACCACAGTAATACCATCAGAATCACCACCTTGTGTCACTCATCATCTGACTCCCCGAGTTCAAAGTCAGGTTCTGGGTCATCTTGCAGTTTTTAGTTACTGCAGGTCTGTAACCTGCACGCGTCTGTGCATGTCAGTCCATTTTACAGGCACGTGCAGCTTGGCATTGTGCATGAACGCAGACACTTGTGTAATAAAAGACTCCGTCAGGCACTGCTGGTCTCCACTTGTCATTTATTCAGGTTCTTCTCCGCACTCCACTGGTCTCCTCCACGGACCAGCGTCGTCTCTCGCGTGCCCCGCGCACGCGCTTCCTCCTCAGCTACTCCACTCGTCCTCACACCCCACTGGTCCTGACAAGGGACCAGCGTCTCCTCTCTTCCCTCTCGCGTGCCAATCACACTGCTCTTGTCGAGGTCGCTAGCCCCCGAGATCCCTCCTCGACACTGCTAACGGCCGGGCTAACATCATCCCTCGCTCCCCGCTGCTGTGCGAACCGCTGCTGAGTTCCTCACCCATGGTGTGGGAGCCGTCACTCGAGGATTCCCCTCCACGCGGGTCCGCGTAATGGGCATGGTTAATTACCGATTAGTATTCTGCCCCTCTCTACTACGATACTTCCCTTTGCTAATCGCGCGCCTGCAACCCACACGGAGCGAACGCACGCACGCCCACACACACGCCGCTCCGCGCACTCCAACTCAACTCACGTTATACTCGCGCACCTGTATCACACACGGAGTGAACACACGCGACACCCACTCTCGCACCGCTCTGCGCAGCGCTCCCCGAGGCGAGCCGCAGCACTACAGAATCACTGCGTACCCACGCGCAACCCGCGCGCTCAGCTCCGCGCAGCGCTCACTCGCGTGGCGAACCACTGTGCACACAGCGCACCCACACGCTCACACCGCACGACAAGATCACGCGAGACCACGCTTCGCTATTAATGATTTATTATATGCTACCTGCGAATTGATGTTGAATCAGTGAGTCGACGAGGCTGGCCTATTCCACTAAACCTGTCCCTATTCCCTATTTATCGGCTTACGATACCCTACTTTACCTCCCCACTCACTGTTTAGTGCCCGCGGAGGTTCGCTGCTCTCTGCGCTAACAGCGTACCTCGATGCGTCGCACGGACGTCCGGGTCGCTGGCTGGAACTCCTGCTGGTCCGCTGGCCTGGAGAGAAGGGGCGATTTCCCCTCTCCGCTCCTCTATTTATCCTCCCTACCTCAAAGGGATGCTGCGCTGAACAATGGGCTCGTGCACCCAAGCCCGTGCACGGCGGTTCCCCGGGCGCTGTTGATATGCTAATCAGTGAGCGACGTTGGCAGCGTACATCCTAATTACTCCCTTACCCTTCCTAACAATGGGGCCTGCGCGCTCCAGCGCAATTATCCCAACCCCCATGACTATGCGCAACAGCCCTGTGACCCCGCTATTCATGCTGTCCCGTGCCTCCCCTGCTTGCCCCGTCGACCCGTGGGAGTGTGTGTGGGGGGAAAATGCGCCTTAACCGCGGTGGCCGAATGCCCCACGCCGCGACCACACCATATTAAGGCCGGCCGCGGCGCCGCGGTGCCACGTAGGGGGGGNTCATCCAATTCCCTGATCGCCGGAAACCGTGAGAATTAATCCCGATAAGGGTCTCTCGGATAAAAACCGGTCGATCAGGTGACCTTCCCTTCCAGCTCTATGGGGGGGGGAATGCGTGCGGGTGTGTGCTTATGTGGGGCGGGTGATGGGGGCAGTGCGGTGGGGAAGCCGGGCGGCTCCCTGGTTCGGCAGAGCGGCCCCGTCGTTGTGGCACCACATAGCCCCCCGGGGTGCCAGTCCCCGTCCCGGGTTGACTGGAGCACCTCGCCTGGGTTGCCCCCACGAGGTATCGCCGCGGGGTCCGCGGGATTCGCCCGGCCCTTGTGGCTGGCCTCGGGGTGGCGGCTCCGTCTCCTGGGGCTCCGGCGGTGGTCTCCTCCTCCATTCCAACGGCTCCCCTCGGCCTCTGGCACCTGCGGGCTGGGGAACAAACTCAGAGGCGGTGGGGTTTAAGGGTCGCCGTCCTCGTCGCCCCCGGCCCCGCCCGGGGCCCCTCGGAGCCCGGGGCTCCGTGGGGCCCATGTACTGCGCGAGGCCCCCGGGCACGGGGGTGGGGGACCCGGGGTTTCGGGGTACTTGGACGGCGGGGCTCCCCCCTCGGGGCTGCTCGCCACGGCTTCAGTCGGCGGATGTTGACCACCATCTCCCGGCCCCTCTCTCCTCCCTGAATCAGCACCGTCCATGGTGAGATCTGCCGTCTCACAATCCAGGGTCCTCGCCAGTAGGTGGTCAGCTTCCCCACCTGTCCGGCACCGACGCGGGGAGTGTACAGCCACACCTCAGAGCCCGCAGTGTAGAAGGGGGGCTCCATACGGGGTCGGGCGCCCTGCTTTTGCCGCTGGTGCGCGGCCTCTCCGTGCGGGTAGGCTCGGCCCCTGGCCCTCGCAGGGTCTCCAGCAAGTGCTCCACGGGGTGGCTCCCTTCCTCCCGTTGCGGCGGAGGGACACCGAACAGCAGATCTGCGGGCAGGCGAGACTCGCGACCAAACATCATTAGGAACGGGTCTGTCCTGTAGAGGTGTGAACGGCGGTGGTGTAGGCGAACAGGGCATAGGGAAGGTGTTCGTCCCAGTCCTGTTGATTCGCGGCCGCCATGCGTTTAAGCTTCCCGGCCAGAGTCTGGTTCATCCTCTCTACCATCCCGTTCGCCTGGGGGTGATACGCCGTGGTTCGGTCCTTCTGGATCCCGAACTCTCGGCACAGCGCCTGAAATAGTTCGGCCTCGAATTCACTACCCTGGTCGGTAATGACTCGTTCGGGGATCCCGCACTTAAGTACGTAGTTTTCCACGAAGGCCCGGGCCACTACGAGGGCTGTTTTATCCGGGATAGCCACCGCCACGGGNTAGCGGGTGAAGTATTCCACCGCTACGAGAATATATCGGTTGCCCCGGTGGGATCGTGGAAAGGGCCCCTGCAGGTCGAGTCCGACCAACTGATTCGTCCGACTGACTCGGAACGGCCTCAGGGGTACCTGGTACCTCGCCGGCTTTTGCCCACACTGCTGACAGGCCCGGCAGCCCTGCACCCAGGCGGCCACATCTTGTGCCAATTTGGGCCAGAGATACTGGCGACGCAGGGTCTCTCGAGTGCGTCGTTCCCCATCGTGGCCCCCGAGTGGGTGGTCATGCACCAGCCGTAGCAGCTGGGGTCGCACCTGGGCAGGAACACAGATGCACCCCGGCTGGCCGGCCTCGGTTAACTCCCGTACCACTCCGTTCCGCACACACAACCGGGCATACAAACCGCTCCAGGGTCCTGGTAGGGCGCTCTTTTCCTCCCGCAGTGCCGCCTCCACTGCCGCCAGATCCGGATCTCGCTGCTGGGTCTGTCTCAGCTGCTCGTCGTTTAGGCCCGGGAAGGCGCAGCCGACGTCCTCCCGGATCCGTCGATCGGGTCCCGAGCCGCGGGTCCCGCGCTTGCCGGGCGGTCGACGGGATCCTCAGTGCCACCTGTGAGGGTTTCTGTGGCGCACACTGCACTCTCTCTCGCTGGGGGGGTCAGTGGCCGCGGCCTCTCGGGGGTCCGTTGCCCGCCGGCAGCGTCCCCCGTGAAACACGGGCAGGCCTCCTCCGCCCTCGTCTCGGCGTACACCGTGGGTCGCCTCGACAAGGCGTCCGCGTTTGCATGCGTCCGGCCAGCCCGATACTCGATTTGCAGGTTGTACTCCTGCAACTGCGCCAACCACCGGGCCATCTGCCCCCGCGGCTCCTTGAATGTAAGAAGAAACTGCAGAGCATAATGGTCAGTGCGTACGCGACATCTCCTGCCGTACAAATACGGCCGGAACTGTTTGCATGCGAAAATCACGGCGTACAACTCTTGGCGGGTCACGCAATAGTTCAGCTCGGCCCCACTCAAGGTCCGGCTGGCGTACGCGATGACTCGTTCCGTCCCATCCTGTACCTGTGACAACACCGCGCCCAGCCGCTGCTGCAGGCGTCGGTGTCCAAAATAAAATCGGTGGTAAAATCGGGGAAAGCGAGGGTGGGGGCGTGGGTGAGGTGGTCTTTGAGAGTGGTGAAGGCCGTCTGGCAGGCCCCCGTCCACTGGTAGGGGTGCTTAGGGGAGGTGAGTTGGGTGAGGGGGCGTGCAATCTCGCTGAATCCCTTTACAAATCGACGATAATAGGTGGCGAGCCCCAAAAATGATCTGATCTCCGTCAGATTCCTTGGCCGTGGCCACTCCACTACGGCGCGTACCTTCTCCGGATCGGTGCGCACGCCTGCCTCGCTGACGCGATGCCCGAGGTACCCCACCTCGCGTTGTGCGATGTAACACTTACGTGGCTTGAGCTTGAGATGAGCCGCTCGCAGTCGCTGGAACACCTCTCGAAGCCTGGACCAATGCTCAGACAAAGATCTACTGAACACTATCACATCGTCCAAGTAAATCAGGCACTGTTCCCACTGCAAGCCCCGCATCACCAACTCCATCAACCGCTGGAACGTCGCGGGCGCGTTAGTGAGTCCGAACGGCAACACGCGAAACTCAAACAGGCCCATCGGGGTGGTGAATGCTGTTTTTGGCCGATCCTCCTCCGTCATCTCCACCTGCCAGTAACCGGACGCCAGATCGAGGGTGGAAAAATACCGCGCTCCTGCGAGACTGTCGAAGGTGTCGTCGATGCGAGGTATGGGGAAGGCATCGCCGAGCGTGACTGCGTTTAGTTTACGGTAATCGACGCAGAACCGGGTTGACCCATCCTTTTTCGTTACTAGTACCACCGGGGCTGACCAGGGGCTCGCCGAGGGCTGAATTATGTTATCGCGAAGCATGTCCCCAACTGCCTCTTTGATTTGGGCGCGTTCGGGTGCGCCCACTCGGTACACAGGGAGTTTGATGGGTCGGGCTGCACCGGTGTCAATTTGATGCTTAACAAGGTCGGTCCGACCCACGTCCGAGTCGTGTTCGCTGAACACGTCGGCATACTCCCGCAGTAACTCGCGCAGCCGATCGGCCTCTCCCTTAGGTAAGTCCGCCCATGGTACATGTAACGCGTCGAGCAGGGGAACGACCTCGGCTCGGGGAGTCGGGCCGACTCGCCAGGCCAGGTCCTGCTCACCCTCAGGACGACCGGGGTCCTCAGCCCAGAGTGCGAACACCGAGTCGTTAGAGTGGCGTGCGTGCAGGGGTGTACTGTGGCTATCGGGTGCGCCGTCGCAGTATCGCGGGGGTATTGTGGGGGTTAAACATCCGCATAAACAATCGGTCCCCATCTGCGTTTACCAACGTGGCGGATCCCACAACCCCATACCGTTTTGCCAACTCCGGGTGAGGAGTTAGCATTACCTCCCCTGATGGTCGGAGCGCGGGGTCGGTGGGGGATGTTGCCACCGGCACCAGCATCTCGGTGAGCGGGCCGATGGTGACTGCCGTCGCCAGGATAGCGGCCACAGGTGCAAAGCGGCGGCGCGTTGGTTCTCGTCCCAGGAACGGTATCCGCTCGCCGTTGCTCTCCATGGTGGCGCATCGCTGGCGGGGTTGCACGTTGAGTCCCAACCGTTCTAGGAGGTCGGTGCCTGCGATACACTCGTGACACAACGCACTCGACACGTAGAACTCCTGCGTGCACACCTGGCTGCCTATGCGGACCTCTAGGGTGGCTTTCCCCAGCAGCCCCATTCCGGCTCCACTCGCAGTGTGCAGCGCGCGGTCCGGGGCCTGCAGGTGACGCACGTCGACCCCGATCGCGCTGCAGTGCGCTGCGCTCACGAGCGAGGCCACCGCCCCCGTGTCCAGCAGGATTCGGGTACGCACTCCGTTAACCTCTCCTTCCACCAGCGACGTGGCCCCGTGATCCCCGCCACCAGCTCCCGTAGCCAGTCGCCAGGAGTCACCGTTTCTGTGGGCGTTGTTGCTGGAACCTGTGTGGAGATCACTCGCTCGCCATTATTCTCATTATCGTCCATTTGTATCGGGACCGCGTCGATTGCACCCCTAGTTGGTCCGCTCTCTAGGGGGCGTTGGAGTTAACCCCCGCGTCTGTCTCGCTCGGGTGATTTCAGGACAGTCCCTCACTAGATGCCCTCGGCGATCGCACATATAACATGCCCGGGGAGGGGGGCGGTTCCGTAGCGGGTCCCCTGTCCGCTCCCTCTCCCTCCCCCAGTACGCAGTTGCCCCACATCGGACTCTAATTGGGACACCCTCCCGGCTAGCCCCCCTACTGTCGAGCGTAGTTCCCCCATCTCAGACTGGAGGGCCTTCATATTTTTATTTGCTTCCTCGCGTGCTTGGGTTATCATATCCCCCACGCCGGCCTGTAACCCGGCTACCCACCCCGGGGTGGTCTCGCTGGGTCTCTGGGGCTCCCTTGCCCGTCCCTTACTGCGGTGGCGAGCTCTTCCTCCTCGTCGGAGAGTAGGCTCGCTACGGCGCACTCTCGTCCCCTCCCTCGAGGCTGCGCGCGCTCACCCGAGAGTTTCTCGCATTTGCGCGCACGCTTGACGAGGGTGTCAAAGGAGAGGCGTGCACCATCGACATTTGGCTGCCACCACGGGGTGTGTGCCAAATATCGCTGGACCTTCCCGGCGGCGAGGCCCTCAATTATTTTTGCCTCGTACTCTGGGTACGCGAGCTGGGTCAACATGCGTACGTCCTCGGCGTAATCTCGTAAATCTTCGCCGGGTTGGCGGCGGCGTGCCTCTAATGCCGCCTGCGCCTCCTCCTCATCATACTTGCCGAAGCGCTCTTCGAGTTGGCACATTAGTTCCTCCCAATGAGTTTGAGCGCTTGCGGGCAAAGCTTCCACAAAGTCAGCTGCCCGTCCATCTAAATGTAGTTCTAACTGCTGCAACGCCTCCTCATCTGTCCACCCATTAACCTTTTTAGCCCCCCTGATGCTGCGGGCAAACGATTTCCATGATGGAATTCCTTTGCCCGTAAATGTGCATTTGATTTTAATCTGGGTTGGGGGCCTCTTTCCCTTGGGGTGCGGGGGATCGTCCCGTTTCTGACACCACTTTGTCGAGGTCGCTAGCCCCGAGATCCCTCCCTCGACACTGCTAACGGCCGGGCTAACATCATCCCTCGCTCCCCCGCTGCTGTGCGAACCGCTGCTGAGTTCCTCACCCATGGTGTGGGAGCCGTCACTCGAGGATTCCCCTCCACCGCGGGTCCGCGTAATGGGCATGGTTAATTACCGATTAGTATTCTGCCCCTCTCTACTACGATACTTCCCTTTGCTAATCGCGCGCCTGCAACCCACACGGAGCGAACGCACGCACGCCCACACACACGCCGCTCCGCGCACTCCAACTCAACTCACGTTATACTCGCGCACCTGTATCACACACGGAGTGAACACACGCGACACCCACTCTCGCACCGCTCTGCGCAGCGCTCCCCCGAGGCGAGCCGCAGCACTACAGAATCACTGCGTACCCACGCGCAACCGCGCGCTCAGCTCCGCGCAGCGCTCACTCGCGTGGCGAACCACTGTGCACACAGCGCACCCACACGCTCACACCGCACGACAAGATCACGCGAGACCACGCTTCGCTATTAATGATTTATTATATGCTACCTGCGAATTGATGTTGAATCAGTGAGTCGACGAGGCTGGCCTATTCCACTAAACCTGTCCCTATTCCCTATTTATCGGCTTACGATACCCTACTTTACCTCCCCACTCACTGTTTGGTGCCCGCGGAGGTTCGCTGCTCTCTGCGCTAACAGCGTACCTCGATGCGTCGCACGGACGTCCGGGTCGCTGGCTGGAACTCCTGCTGGTCCGCTGGCCTGGAGAGAAGGGGCGATTTCCCCTCTCCGCTCCTCTATTTATCTTCCCTACCTCAAAGGGGATGCTGCGCTGAACAATGGGCTCGTGCACCCCAAGCCCGTGCACGGCGGTTCCCCGGGCGCTGTTGATATGCTAATCAGTGAGCGACGTTGGCGGCGTACATCCTAATTACTCCCTTACCCTTCCTAACAATGGGGCCTGCGCGCTCCAGCGCAATTATCCCAACCCCCATGACTATGCGCAACAGCCCCTGTGACCCGCTATTCATGCTGTCCCGTGCCTCCCCTGCTTGCCCGTCGACCCGTGGGAGTGTGTGTGGGGGAAAATGCGCCTCAACCGCGGTGGCCGAATGCCCCACGCCGCGACCACACCATATTAAGGCCGGCCGCGGCGCCGCGGTGCCACGTAGCACGGGGGGGNTCATCCAATTCCCTGATCGCCGGAAACCGTGAGAATTAATCCGATAAGGGTCTCTCGGATAAAAACCGGTCGATCAGGTGACCTTCCCTTCCAGCTCTATGGGGGGGGGAATGCGTGCGGTGTGTGCTTATGTGGGGCGGGTGATGGGGGCAGTGCGGTGGGGAAGCCGGGCGGCTCCCTGGTTCGGCAGAGCGGCCCCGTCGTTGTGGCACCACACTCTCGCGTGCCACGCACACTCCTCTCGCGTGCCACGCACGCTCTTCTCGCGTGCCCCGCACGCTCCTCTCGCGTGCCCGCACGCTCCTCTCGCGTGCCTCGCATGCTGCTCTGTCAGCTCCTTCTCCCGCTCTGCACACCGCTGGCCGACGGTGTGCCGAAGCCCCATCAGCCATGTGGCTGATGGCGCGGCGGCCACCCAACGTGGTCCCGCTTCTTCACTCCATCAACTGGCCTCAATCTCTTCCGGGCTCCCCTCTATAACCTCTCTCCCACGTGACCCTGACTCCTCCCTTCCGGATCGTCAGATCCGGCCTTCCCATACTGCCCTGCTGGTTCCACCTCCATTCACCTCGCTTCCCATTGGAGCCGAGGTGAACGGCGGCCCCTCCCACACGCCACCCATACCAGGCTCCGCCCCCAATACCCCAGGCGTGTGATTGGGCCAGAGTCCAGCAGCAACCCCATTTACGCTCGCATTACACTTGGATGCCAGCAGTTCCAAGACCACATCTGGTGCGGGTGGGCAGCGCATCCAGTAAATGGCCAGCTTGCCATCATCGTCTCTTCAGCCATACTCAGTAGAGCTTGGCACCACAGGGTTAGCCTGCAGACAGCACTTCCAGATTACTGCCTGATAGTTGGCTTGTTTAACAGGTGTGAAGAGACAGGATCTACTTGGTGGCAGCCTGGCTGGACTCGACTTCTCTCCCCTTTTGATGCATAAGAGCTGCTAGCGCTGTTCGTTTACCTCGCCACTGCTGCTATTGGCAACTTGTATGCGGCAGGTGAACCGTTGAATTTTCTGGAACAGCTCTATCACTCACAATCCATGACTGCCCCAGTCGACTAAAAGTCCCTTGTCAGGAAGTGTCCTTTCTCGGCACGCAGGAGAGCGCCTCGCTATTGCGCGATGGGCCTGCTGCTTGCGGGGGTGCAGCCCGCATCGTTGGGGTGACGGGCACAGTGGGACATTTCTTCGAAGGACTTTGCAACGTCGGCCATCAAGTGTTCTGTTGTTCCTCGCTGACGTTCTTCCCTCCTTGTTTTTTTTCTTCCATTTTTTGGATTGTTGGGGGTGTTATTCTGTTGTTACAATGTTGTTATGTTGTGGCTATAGGGATGTTAGCTTGGAGGTTTTAGTGTTATGACGTATTGCTGTTTTTTGAAGTTTTTTGCTGTTTGTCGTTGGGGTCGTCTAGATTGTTTACTTTATTTTTTATAAGGGGATGTTGACAGCCAGGACGACTGATTTTTCTTCACAGGGGGGGGGGGGTGTGTAGAGGAGTAGTGGGATGACGTCATGTCATCTGTAGAGGAGTGGGATGATGTGATGTGATGATATCATGTAATAGAGGCAGTGGGGTACTTAACTGGGACCCCGGGACGAGGGCGGGGTCGCTGTAGGGGAGTGAGAGAGAGGGAATGAGAGCCTGCGTGGAAAACATCCCAGCCGCCGCTGAAGAAGGACTAGAGATGTAGAGGTCTCACCTCGTCGCCGGGCGGTGATGGTTGAGCCCCGCCCGGGGCAGACGAGGTGATAGACATAGGGAAGCCGTACCGGGGCGTAGATAGCTGAGGATGTCCGTGTTAAGGACAGCATTCTGACGTGTGGCATGACGGGTGTAAGCGTCGAGTGTAGAGAGTGTAAACAGAGTGTATAAGAGTGTGTAAGAGTGTGAATAAATGGCAAGCAGCCCTATGTAAGAATCCTCGTCTTCGTCTGGCTCTACAGGTCTCCTGGGTGTCAAGAGTTACTACACTACAAACGTAAAAACCCGCCACCACCACCCGAAACAGGCAATCAGTAAGTGGTTTGTCACATAACACAAAACGTGGCCAAATAGTTTACTAGTTCAGCACTAATCGGTTGTTGTTGTGCGTTGGAAAGTTAAACCTACAGTAGCATTTACACATTCGAGTAGCTGGTGACGTCACGCGGTGATAACATCAACAACAACCAGCAGCCTCATCAGGCAACAGTCAATAACTCTCCAACACGCAACAACCAGTGAGTGTTGACAGTAAACGAAGTGGAGTATCGTGTTTTACGTGACAAACCCCTCACTGATTGGCTGTCGGGTGGTGGTGTGTGTTTAATGACACATTTATATTCTGCATCGAACCCAAAAATAAAATAAAAAACAACCCTTTGTTATGGTTAATATTGATCATGAAAGCCCTCCTACGTGTCGAATAAAATATTCGGCTGCAAAATGGTCCAAACTAAAGAATGCATGAATCACGCCCACGGTTTTTCCATGCAAACAAACGACTCTTCTTCCCCAAACCTGTTCTTACCTGTTGAACGAAGGGGAACATCTTCTTTTGTTGTTATTGTTGTATTATTGTAGTGACAGGGTGTCATCTGTTGACCATGGGGGCTAACTACGGGTATGGGTGCGTTATAAAACGGCACACATATAGGCAACCATAAGGGGGGCGTAACTCGGCCAAGGATCAAGGCGGGGATCAATCAGGAAGGTCCTGGAACCAGCGAGAGAGTTCCAGAAGTGGGACATGGCCAGGGGCAGGGCTTGGCCACACTGGAGGGATATAAGGGAAAGGCAAACGGAGGTTCGGGTCTTGGCTTCCATCACTGTCGTCGCTGCCGTATCTTCGTTATCATCGTCGCTGCGTAGCAGGCTCGCTCTACAGCCCTCATCATCGTCGTCACTATATAGTCAGTCAGCTACATAGTGTGTGGCGAAGCTTTGTCGCGTTGTTACAGCCCTGCTCGTATAAACCACTCAGTCTATCCGACCTGCTTCGACATGACCTTGGGGATTCTGATTGTGACGCAACACCACTGCCGCCACCAGCACCGCCGCCACCCACCACCATTCACCACCCACCACCACCCCACCACCACCGCGAACGGACGACCAAATCACTTAAACGACCGGTTTCTGGAACCAATCGCCGTCGTTAAGGGAGGGGGTTCTGCTGTGCTCATGTTCTGCTTTGTAGATTAACAGGCCAGCTGAGTGAAGCTTCGACGAGTCTGACGTGGGCATGGCTCCCCCTAACTCCGTGTTTCCCATAGGGCACCTCCCCCTGCACTTATCAACCACGGATTTCATACCTGTCAAACCTCATCAGTGCCTACCTAATTACAGACCGATTAAGACCTCATTGGTCACTCCGTGCCCTTATAAATCTCAACGTTCATCCTACAAATCCATCACAAGGGGGAAACAAACAAATAGACGCAACTTTTTTTTTATTGCCCGTATTGAAACGGCTGTACGCCGTATGGACCTGATAACTCAATTTCCCTTGTACATGATTACGGGGTAAACCGTATGTGTTGACAGGTATGGTATTTGCTACCGTGGAATTTCCTAGGAATCTACACCCTCCACCCCTCTCGCGGTTGGCAAATGATCGCTCTACTTCTAGGGAATGGGGGGGGGCAATGCTCCCCCTCCTCATGTCAATCAAAACGATCGAACTGCCATGCATTTCCGTGGCGTCTGGAAAAATAAACGCGCCAGAATCGCTACCGAGTATGCAGTAAAGTGTAAAATAAAACGACAGTCAAAGAAAATAACCGCACGAGGTTTGTCAAGCACTGAATGCAATAAATTAAAAGCTACGTTTCCGGTGAAGGTGTCATCGGTTATGCATGATGTTCATTCAGAATGACCTATGCCCTTTCTGAGATAGTGATAGTCAATGTTGTATTTGCTTCAACAGAGGGTGGGTGAGTGAATGAATAGATGAGTGAAAGATGGTGGGTGGGTGAGGGTGGGTAGGTGAATAGTAAGTGAGAGGGTGAGTGGGGAAATGGTGGGTGAGAGAGTGGTAGGTGAGTGAGTGAGCGAATGAATGGGTGAATGGGGGAGTGATGGTGAGTGAGTGGATAGCGAGTGAATGGGTGGGTGAGTGAGTGGGTTAGTGATGAGTGGGTGGCTAATGGTTGGATGGGTGATTGGTTGACTGGGAGGGAGAGTGAGTGTGAGTGAATGGGTGGGTGCTTGGGTGGGTGATGGGTGGGAGAGTGAGTGGATACTCTTAGGTTTCTATCAGATACTCTGCTTCCCTTCACTGGCAAACCTCTTCAGCAGTACTTAACTCAACCAATTGGTCTCTATGGTCAAGGACATGGTATGTCTCCTGACGATATCCTCGTCAGTTTTGATGTGGTATCTCTGTTTACCAAAGTCCCAGTGCCTGACACCCTAACAATAATTGAAGACTTGGCCCAACATGGATTGAACTCGGATGTACCTGCGCTGGTTAGCATTGCCTCACCAACACTTATTTTATCTGAATGCACCTTCTACAAACAGAATGAAGGTACCCCTATGGGCTCCCCCTTGTCACCAGTGATAGCCAATGTTCATGGAAAAGTTAGAACAGACGCCATCCAGACGTCCACCCTGCGTCCTTCCCTGTGGAAGAGATATGTGGATGACACTTTCGTCATTTGGCCACATGGCCTCCCACCTTAAACCATTTCCTGGACCACATCAATTCCAGACACCCATCCATAGATTCACCATGGAAGTGGAGAAAGATGGAAAACTACCTTTCTTAGATGTTCTGTTTGAGAGGAGACCTGATGGATCCTTGACATTCTGTCGACAGGAAGCCACCCACACAGATTCCTACTTGAAACCTGATTCCACCACCACCCGGCTCAAAATAATTATCTCATCAAAACACTATACCACAGAGCTCATGGCATCTCTGACCAACACCACCTGGCCAGTGAATTAAAACGTGTACATCTGGCCCTCAAGATGAACAGATACTCTGACCGCACTATCCGCAAAGCTGTTTTTCCCACCATACAGAAACAACCACTTGAAACTCTGATCAAATCTATCACGTTGCCATACATAGCAGGCGTGACCAAAAAAATCTCCAAAATTCTAAACAAACATAAGATCCAAGTCCGATTCAGTACAGAACATAAAATCCGTGATTTAATCCCATCTGTGAAAGATGCCATTCTGACTTGCAATACCCTGGAGTCTATAAACTGAGTTGCATCTGTGGTGATTGTTACATTGGGAAAACGAAACGTCATGTCTCCGATCGTGTCTGCGAGCACAAGTCAGATCTTAAACACGGCAAAATTGAGTCTTCCGCCGTTGCCGATCATTGTTACAACGCTGTGGGCTCTCATGATATTGTCTTTTCCGAGACCAAGGTGCTCTGCAAACCTTCTGGCTACCATCAAAGGTTTGTACATGAGGCCATCCAGATATACAGACATAACTTCAACCGTGATGATGGGTACAAATTGAGCAATAATTGGAAATATGTTATTAACCATGTAAAAAAAATTTACTTCGCATATTTGTATCTTATTTGACAGATACTAGTCTACTTTACCGAGTGTTGACATCCCCAGCGTTTAACTGTACTGTTATTTTGTATTTTAGATTTGTCAACCAACATCGACCGTAACCCGAGCTAAGATGCACCAATTGTTCCCTTTTAGCCCCCCCCCCACCGTGCCATTCCCTACAACATTCAGATAAGCCCCTCCCCCTTAGCTTGTATTTATGAGCTTGTCTCTTGGATTTTCCTCACTTGATACAGTAAATTTAGCTGTGACGGTCCCACCTGAAGACGGAGACTTGTGTTGCCTCCGAAACGTCATGATTTAATTGATTTATTTTAATGTATTATTATTATATTTATTTTATTTCTATTATTATTATTTTACCTACGTGACTTTACCGAAAAAAATCTAAGAGTATGAATCCTTGCAGTCACGAAAACTTCTAATCTAGAAAGTGAGTGAATAGATGGGTGAGTGGGTGGGTGAGCGGGTGAGTGGGTTCGTGTGTATATAACCACAGCCACCATAACTACAACCACGTTATAACCACAACCAATACGGCACATAAGCTCAACGGCCGCCAATATAATCACAGCCAAAACTGCATTATAATCACAAACTTAACCACGTTATGAACCCAGCAAGCAAAACCACCACAGTATAATAACAACATCACCACAGCAGGCAGAATACAACCACAATAACCTGATTTGTGTGCTGTCCTGGTGCCGTGGGCTGGCACTGTTGTTGTCGTTCTTGCTGCATTTCCCCCCTAAGCACCCATAGCAGTGTTGCAAAATCTGCAGGAAATGTGAGCGAGTGCTTGTGCAATGTGTACTGATTTGTCAAACTTATTAATTTATTTAAATTTAGTTACTTCAAGTCATATTCTGAAGCAGAACATTTGTGCTCCACATTTAAGAAGCAATATCAACACGCGGTTTAGAGGATTCGCCTGGTGCTATAAATTCACACACGACGACGATGATGATGATAATAGCAGCTATTTGCTTGAGCAGCGATCATTTGTGACAGCCGGATCAGCTTCTGAAAAAGATCAACACAATAGCTCAGTGGGGCCTTACCTGGTACAATGAACATAGTTTAGTTTTAGTATGTGTCTCGATTAGTATGGGTCTCTGTGGATCTATATTGTTCTCTACAAGTCTTTGGATCGTTGTGGGTCTCTATGAGTATGGGGCTCTATGGGTCTCTAACATTCTCTACGTGTCTCTGGATCTCGGTGGGTGTTTATTGGTGTCTATGGGTCTCTCTAAAGTCTGTAGAAACACGCGTTTAGAGGATTTGGCTGCTGCTATAAATTTCCACGTGATGATTCTTGACATACAACTTTTGTGACTGAAGGAATAAATATTCTCGGGTCTTTCGGTAAAGTCACATAGATTGGTAATTATTTTTTTTATAAAAAACTACGACGTTTCGATCGCAACACAAGTGTAATTTTTTAAACCTCTCTACGTGATTTTATCGAAAGTCCAAGAGTAAGATGGCGATAAGCCATTAATCTAGATTTGAAATTTTCGTAACTGTAGGGATCCATACTCGTTGGGTCTTCCGGTAAAGTAACGTAGGTATACAATAAAATAAATTAAATCACGACGTTTTGGGCGCTGTTACAGCAGCCATTTTGCCCACTTCAGAAATTGTTTCTTGCTGTGGTTATCGCACCTGATAACGTACGCTTGTGTTGCGCCCGAAACGTCGTGATTGAATTTGTTATTTTATACCTACGTGACTTTACCGAAAGAACCAAAGAGTATGGATAAGTCATTACTTCGTTGACCTGCTATTATTTGTGATGGCCAGGTCGCTTCTGAAAAATCTACACAGCAGATCAGTGGGGCCTTGCACCTGGTAAATGAATGGTAGGTTTATTTGAACAGTGAAAGACAGAATAACAACAACAAAATCCAGAAAAACGCATGTAATTTTTTTTAATAAATTGATTTGCATTTTAATGAAGGAAATACGTATTTGACCCCCTCTCAATCAGAAATATTTCTGGCTCCCAGGTGTCTTTTATACAGGTAACGAGCTGAGATTAGGAGCACACTCTTAAAGGGAGTGTTCCTAATCTCAGCTTGTTACCTGTGTAGAGGTGATACGCGCTGGGATCAGAGATCGTATGCCAGCGCGTAATGATTGGCTGTGTAGGTGGTGACGCGCGCTGACGGTAGAGGATCAGGGTCAGCGCGGGGTTGTAGGTTACGGGGTACCGATTGGCTGTGGGCCGGTGACGCGCTGAGAGGGAGTGATCAGTGGGCAGCGCAGTGTGATTGGTGGAGTAATGTTAACACGCGCTGGGGAAAACGGATCGTAGAGAGAGTGCGTCGTGATTGGTCATTAAGGAACGACGCTCGCGTCGACGTCCGCATCAGCTCCGTCTCTCGTGAGCAGGGGCTATAAAAGGGGATGCACACAGGCGTAAGGGCAGTGTGTAACCAGCGAAGAATGAAGACGGGGATGAAGACCTAGAGCCCTGCGGTACCTAGCCCCGCCGTCCTAAGGGGACCGGGACTCTGTGTAACCCAGAGGCGAGTGTAGTGTGTGTAGCCATAGGTCTACACGAGCCGAATGCATTGTGTGTAGCCAGGGCATAGGGTCTACACGAGTCGAGTGTATTGTGTAGCCAGAGGCATAGGGCTTACACGAGTCAAGTATATTGTGTGTAGCCAGAGGCATAGGGTCTACACGAGTCAAGTGTATCGGGTGTAGCCAGAGGCTTAGAGTTTACACGAGATTAGTGGAGTGTGTCGTCGGAAGAAGGAAGACCACACGTTGTATTGTGATACGTAAAGATTTAATAAAAGTGTGTTACCCGTCAAGAAGTTCCTGCCGTCAATTCCCATACTTCAACTGGCGTCAGAAGTGAAACGGTCCTCCAAGCATGGATACAAGGAGGAGCCGTCGGACCCACGGGATTGACCACGGGGACAACCTCGACGACGCAGGCCAGCTGGCATCAGGGGGTGAGGAAGAGGAGCTGCCCACGGGGCAGGATCCACCGACGGCGCCGGACGAGCGACGGGGGACTGACACCGTGCTTCGCGAGGCACACTCCCGTCTGGCGGAGCTGCTGCTCGCCGCCGCGTCCATCTTGGCGGAGATCAGCTCGTCGGGAGGAGCGGGGACGGCGGCCGACGTGCTACAGGGTCGCCCTGCAGATTCCCGCCAAAACGATTTGGCGATTCCCGCCATTTCATCCGCTCCAACTTTTGGCGGGAACGGCCATCACCACGTGGCAGCGGTTCTCCATGCGCGCCCGCTGACGTCACCAACGCGCGCGGCGGACCGCCATCACACACCCGCCACTGGGGCCGCCATCTTACACACCGACTGGGGGCAGAGAGGAAGCATGAGGAGGAGGACGACTTTATCTTTCAGCAGCGCCTTCCCACGTTGTCAGCATTCAAGGCGGAAGGCGGGGATTGGAGCCAATTTCAGCGCAGATTTTTGGCGCATCAAGAGATGTCCGCCTGGTCCGACGCTACGGCACTGCGGGCACTGCCTGCCATGCTGGACGACAACGCGCTCGCGGCCTTCACGTCCGCACGCAGGTCGGACCGCTCCACGCTCAAGGATGCGCTGGCTCTCATGGCCAAAGTCTACGGTCCTCCCTCGGCGTGCCGCCATAATTTCTATGCAAGACGGAAGGCGGACACGGAGACCGTGCTCGCCTACCGCACGGCGTTGCTCGCTCTCGCTGACGCCGCGTTCCCTCGTATGGACGAGGAGGGCCAAGATGCGATGGTTTTGGAGCAGCTGCTCAAGTTGGCGCAGGACCTGGGGGTCCCCATCAACACGGCCGACGAGACCGATATTTCTTCATTACGGGTCGCCACGAGCATGCAAGCGCACGAGGTCCTTCAACGAAAGCAGGGGGTCGTCTGCAACGCTGCCGTGGCCTCAACTCCGGGTCCGGTTGACACCGTGCCCCAAGTCGTCAGCCCACGAGAGGACGCGTTCATCGCGGGACGAGCGGGGACTGGAGGTCGGGGGGTCGTTCGCCTCTGCGAGCGGCCCGCAAGCTGGAGCAACCGAGATCTCCGACCACTGTCATCACGTGCTATAACTGCGGCCTTCGGGGCCACGTGGCCTCCGGTTGCCGCGCCCCACGTCAGCGCGCCATGGGACCACGGCTGGACGACGACCAAGGCCCCAAGTCATCACTGCAAACCCCGGCAAGTCGCGGCACCTCACATGCTTGGCCCGCATACTCGACACGTATGGGTCGTCGCGTTGCGACGAGGGAGAGCCGAGTAGAGTTCGGGGATTCGGTTCGGAGAGGGGGGTTCGGCCGGGACCGGGAGACATTAAATGGTCGGAATTGGGGCACAGAATAGTGGCTGCCTCAGCGGGTTCATCCGTCGTTACCGGATCTATTGATGGGGTCGAGGTCAGGGTGTTAGTGGACACGGGGCATCGGCGACTATTATTTCGGATCTCATTTATAATATTCTCCGGTACAGTGTCGTCCGCTTCTTCCGGTGGATGTGCCATTTTACGCCGCTAACGGGGGATCGTTGGGCATTATCGGTCAGATTAGGGCGTCCATTTGCATTGGTGATATCAAATTGTCGGGACCCGTTTTCGTTTCATCTTCCCTGGCGGTTCCTTGCCTATTGGGCACTGATTTTTTGGCAAAAATGCCCATCAAAATTCTCATTGATCAGCGTTGCATTGAACTACCATCGGGTCGCCGTATTTCATTTTTGACGAGCCCTAATGTAATTCGGACGGCGTGCGCTACCATACAGGCGTTAGCGACACAGACCGTGCACGTGCCCCCGGGTTCACAAATGTTGATTCCCCTCCGGTTGCGGAAGCCATGGGGAAGGAGGCCTCGGAACAAGGCATGCTTTTGGGTCCTTCTAATAGGGCTGTTGGAGGTCTCGATTTATCGGTGGCTCACACTTTGGTTGGGGCAGACAGGGATCCGTTTGTCATGGTTTTAAACGCTGGGCGCGGCCGGCCGTCATCCAGCAGGGCACCGTGCTGGCTCACGCGGCACGGGTCCCTGCGGAGGAGAGGCTGGTTGCGCAGGCTGATCCGAGCCCACGAATAGCGTACCATCGAAGGAGGACCTCGATTGGATTGATATGCTGTGCGCGGACTCTGACGATTTGTCAGCGGTACAGTTGGGTGCGCTGCGCGGGTTGCTGATTGAATTTTCGGATGTCTTCAGTAAACATAAGTATGATATTGGATGCACGGACCTGCTACGCCACCACATTGAAACGGGCGATGCGGCACCGGTCAGGCAAAATCCCTTCCGACTGAGTCCTGCTGAGAAGGAACATGTTCAGTCGGCAGTTAACGATATGCTGGAAGCCGACATTATTTCGCCTTCTTCCAGTCCTTGGGGAGCACCTATTGTGCTCGTTAAAAAGCAGGACGGGTCCCTGCGATTTTGCGTCGATTTCCGCCGCCTGAATAAGATCTCGGTGGCCGACGCGTATCCGCTCCCCAGGATGGACGAGTCTCTCGACGCATTGTCCGGTGCGCGATACTTTTCGACTCTTGATTTATTGTCCGGATTCTGGCAGTTGCCACTCGACGAGGAGTCTAAGCCAAAGACTGCATTCCGGACTCCAGGGGGCCTGTTTCAGTTTAACCGGTTACCCATGGGACTTCACTCCTCTCCTGCGACGTTTCAGCGTCTTATGGAATTGGTTTTGTCGGGCTTGCAGTGGGATACGTGCCTCATTTACCTTGACGATGTCATTGTTTTCGGTAAAACGTTCGAAGAACACCTCCAGCGATTGAGAGGGGTGTTCTTGCGAATGCGATCGGCTAAATTAAAGTTTAAACCGGCCAAATGTCATCTTTTTCGTAAATCCGTGAGGTACTTGGGTCACATTGTCGACTCTTCGGGGATTTCTACCGATCCTGCGAAGACGGACTGTGTCAGTTCGTGGCCGACGCCCACGTCAGTGTCAGACGTGCGCAGTTTCATCGGTTTTGCTTCGTATTATCGCCGATTCGTTGAGCACTTCGCCACCATTGCAAAGCCCTTGCACGCTTTAACGGCAAAAGGAGTGAAGTTCCGGTGGGGACCGGAGGAGGAGGCTGCATTCTGCTCCCTCCGGGACGCCTTGGTAAGGGCCCCACCCTTGCGCTATCCGGACTTTGCGAGTCCCTTCTTGCTAGACACGGATGCTAGCAACACGGGCATTGGGGGAGTGCTGTCTCAAGTCGTTGGAGGGGTCGAACGGTGGTCGCCTATGGTAGCAGGGTGTTGTCGCCGGCAGAGCAGCGCTACTGCGTCACCCGTCGTGAACTACTTGCCATTGTCTTTTTTGTACAACAATTCAGGCCATATCTCTATGGTCGTCATTTCACGGTCCGGACGGACACGCGGCGCTCCAGTATTCATTACGGGTTGCCCAGCCCTCGGGCCAATTGTCGCGGTGGTTGGAAGTCCTCCAGGACTATCAGTTCACGACTACGTACCGTAAAGGGTTGCGACACACGAATGCCGATGCCTTGTCGCGGTTGTTGCCTTGTCACAAATGTGCGTGCTTATCGGGATCGGCGCGCTGTAAACCTCCGGTTACGGAAGGTAGGGAGGCGTTGGTTGCGACCGCGAGCACACCAATTGGGATGGTCCCGCTACCCCAGGGGTCAGGACTCGCTGCTCTCACTGTCATTGATTGAGTGGGCCGTCTCCAAATGGCGGACAGCTCCCTGCTGGCATTGCGCCGAAAGACGGAAGGTTCCGAAGGTAGCCTCGACCGAACTGGCTCCTACGAGCTTAAGCAAGGCCTGTTGATGAGATGGGACAGTTTGTCCCGGCGGCATGCGATTGTGGTGCCTTCTGCTGTGAGGGGAAGGTTGTCTTGGCCGCACACGAACGCCTTTTGCATTTGGGAGTTAACAAAACGCTTGCCCTGCTTCAGCGTGACTATTATTGGCCGGGAATGGGGGTGACGTTGTGAATATTCTGAAGGGTTGTGTTGAGTGCGCCAGACGGAAACCACCGCCCGTGGCAGCTAATCCACCGCTGCAATCCATTCAGGTCTCGCGCACTAACGAGCTCGTTGCACTCGATATTCTGGGGCCCTTTCCGGTCACGCCGAGGGGTAATAAGTACCTGTTGGTGGGGTCGAATATTTTACCCGGTGGCCTATGGCGTGGCCACTCGCCAACCAGTCGGCGGCGGCTGTGACGGACGCCTTTGTCCAGGGCTACGTCCTGGACAAGGGGCTCCCGAACGCTTGCTGACTGACCAAGGGAAAAATTTTTCGAGTAAATAACTGCAAGAGGTGTGCGACCTGTTGGGTACCAAGAAGGTGCGTACCTCCCCGTACCACCCGCAGACGGACGGGATGGTGGAGAGGCTTAACAGGACATTGACCTCTATGCTGTGCCAGCAGGTGTGTGAGTCACATGTTGATTGGGACCTGCAGGTCCCTGGGGTCCTTGCCGCGTATAGAATGGCCCCCATGCAGCAACGGATTTTCCCCGTTTTATCTAATGTACGGTCGGGAAGCAGACCCGCCCATGGAAACGCAGCTGGGTCTGCCCGCACCACGAACTAATTCAAAATTGGCAGAGCATATTAAATTTAATATTCATAAACTGACAGAGGCAAGGGAGGCCGCACGGCTTAATTCGCGGGCTCGCCAAGTTGCGAACGAGCGGTTGCGGGCACGGAAGGTGTCCGTGCACAATTGGGAACCAGGTGACAGGCCTGGCTGCATTGCCCTCAGGCACCTTTGGCCACGTCGCCTAAATTGTTGAAGCCGTGGCGGGGACCCGTGGAGGTCGTGCGGGTTGCACGCCCCCAGTGCGTTCAGATAAAATGGGGGAAACGCCGTTGGTACGTCCACCCCTCCCGACTGAAACCGTTCTCGCCTCCGTATGGCCTCCCCTTGTGTCGTGAGGGCCGAGCATGTGACGTGACCGACGACCCTGAGGGGAATTGTCCTTGCCTGCTCCTCACATGTCTCCGCCTGATCCGCTCCCAGGTGTCTCGGAACTGACAGCTGCCGACCCCCGGCGGCCGGATCTTCACGGCGGGACCGGCCCTTCCAGGCCCGATCCGTGCCGTCTAGAGCTGCCGGAGACACCGGACGGTCGCCAACGTCCCGTTCCATACGACGGACCGGCCAGACGGACTCGCGCTAGGTCGCGCTACTTTGTGTAACCTACCACATGCGGAGTCGAGGCAGCCGGAGCGCCTCGGCACTGCGTGGGTCACAGTGACACTTGGCGCGTTCGTTTTACGGTATTCGCTTTTATTGTGTTGTTCGTCGGGCTGTATATTGCTTCGTATTTAAGGTTGTGTTAGGTTGTTCTTGTTGTGTTACGGGCACACTGGGATGTGGAGTTCTTTATTACTGCGTTGACGTTATGTTGTGTTGTTGGTTAACAGCCGGGCCGGCTGCAAGCTATGTGGGAGGGGGTGATGTAGAGGTGATACGCGCTGGGATCAGAGATCGTATGCCAGCGCGTAATGATTGGCTGTGTAGGTGGTGACGCGCGCTGACGGTAGAGGATCAGGGGTCAGCGCGGGGTTGTAGGTTACGGGTACCGATTGGCTGTGGGCCGGTGACGCGCTGAGAGGGAGTGATCAGTGGGCAGCGCAGTGTGATTGGTGGAGTAATGTTAACACGCGCTGGGGAAAACGGATCGTAGAGAGAGTGCGTCGTGATTGGTCATTAAGGAACGACGCTCGCGTCGACGTCCGCATCAGCTCCGTCTCTCGTGAGCAGGGGCTATAAAAGGGGATGCACACAGGCGTAAGGGCAGTGTGTAACCAGCGAAGAATGAAGACGGGGATGAAGACCTAGAGCCCTGCGGTACCTAGCCCCGCCGTCCTAAGGGGACCGGGACTCTGTGTAACCCAGAGGCGAGTGTAGTGTGTGTAGCCATAGGTCTACACGAGCCGAATGCATTGTGTGTAGCCAGGGCATAGGGTCTACACGAGTCGAGTGTATTGTGTAGCCAGAGGCATAGGGCTTACACGAGTCAAGTATATTGTGTGTAGCCAGAGGCATAGGGTCTACACGAGTCAAGTGTATCGGGTGTAGCCAGAGGCTTAGAGTTTACACGAGATTAGTGGAGTGTGTCGTCGGAAGAAGGAAGACCACACGTTGTATTGTGATACGTAAAGATTTAATAAAAGTGTGTTACCCGTCAAGAAGTTCCTGCCGTCAATTCCCATACTTCACCTGTATAAAAGACAACTGTTCACAGAAGCAATCAATCAATCAGATTCCAAACTCTCCACCATGGCCAAGACCAAAGAGCTCTCCAAGGATGTCAGGGATGTTTTTGTTGTTATTCTGTCTCTCACTGTTCAAATAAACCTACCATTAAAATTATAGACTGATCATTTATTTGTCAGTGGGCAAACGTACAACATCAGCAGGGGATCAAATACTTTTTCCCTCACTGTATGGTGTTGCAAAATCGGCATGAATGTATGCACTTGTGTAATTTGTACTTATATACTTTATTTATTTTATTTGGTGCGACGTTAAAAAGATATATCCTGAAGCAGAAGTTTAGCACTGGACAATGCAACCACAATTTGCAAACGTGATTTGTAACGTTGATCCTTAACCTTGATAGTTCAATTGGACTGAGGGTCTGTTGTTTCCTTGATGATGCCTGAGAATGTTGTTGTTGTTGTCTTGATGTGATCTGGAACTGTTGTTGTCTTCGTGTGGCCTGGGTCTGTTGTTGTCGTCGTCTGTGTCTGTTGTTGTTGTCTTGGTGTGCTCTGGGACGATTGACGTTGTTGTTGTTTTGGTGTGGTCTGGGACTCTTGTTGTTGTCATGATGTGCTCTGGGACTGTTGTTGTTGTTGTCTTGGTGTGGTCTGGAACTCTTGTTGTTGTTGCCTTGGTGTGGTCTGGGACTGTTGTTGTTGTCTTGGTGTGGTCTGGGACTGTTGTTGTTGTCTTGGTGTGGTCTGGTCTGTTGTTATTGTCTTGGTGTGGTCTGGAACTGTTGTTGTTGCCTTGGTGTGGTCTGGGTCTGTTATTTTTTCTGCCTTCTAGATTATTTTAAAATACTGCTTGTTGTTGGTCTTGTTTTGTTTAGTTTGTTGCCCTTCCCCAACACCTCCGATCACCCCAGTTGAGTACAGTATGTACGGTGGCGAAAAAAGTTCAACATACACAAACATGCATAGACTCATCACACATAGACCCATATACAACTCACACAGAGATCCATAGACTCACACAGCGAACAATAAACTCACACAGAGATCGACAGTCTCGTACAGACACATATACCCATAGACTCACACAGAGACCCATAGACTCACACAGAGATCCATATAATCACACGTAGACTTCATGTCCCAAACGTGCAGTTAAGTGTTGGGACATCGGCAGGAATGTTACGTACTTATGTAAAATCGAACTAATACACTTTATTTATGTTTCAGTGGCTTGGTTAGCTTTGCTGTAGACTGCACGCCCACTTAAAGGGTAAAAACAAGTTAAATGCGCAGCCCGCAATTATCTGCTTACAACCACTGGTGGTGGAAGGGCATTGACTGGATATCACAGAGTGAGTGGATGGGCGGGTGAGTGGGTTGGTGGGTGTGTGGCTGAGTGGTTGGATGAGTTATTGGGTGATTAGTTAGGTGGGTGAGTGGCTGAGTGGTGGGTGAGTGGCTGAGTGGTTGGGTGGAAGAGTGGGTGGATGGATCAGTTGGTGGATGAAGGATGAGTGGGTGGATGAGCAAGTGCGTGGCTGAATGGCTGAGTGATTGGGTGGGTGATTGGGTGAGTGGGTGAGAGTGAGTGGGTTCGGAGGTATATTCCCACTATGGACTTATTTTATTTGTACTTTAGTGCATTATTTGTGACTTGCTCACCATTACCTGTATTTTGCACTCCTATCGTTAGTCGTGTATTGTGTGCTTGTTGCTGTATCGTTTGCTGACCCCGTGCCCCCTAACTGGAATCTGGGAGTAAAGAGCTTTACAGCTCCTCGGATTCCCCCTGTTGCAGTCTAATTCCGGAGTCTGATTCGAAACACCACCACCAGTTCTAACCAGAACCCCAACATGGCGTTTTAACCGCAACCCTAATCACGACCACGGCGCGTGCGGTGGAAGTTTTGATGCCACACGGAACGGACACTTGTGAATTACATATCGATGACAACGAATAAATAAAAAATAAATCCACACCGAGCCATGTCGCTCGCTCTCAGAAGCGAGCTGGCCATCACGAATGACCGCACAAACGAAAGGGCTTGTCGTCCGTGGACATTAAAGTAACAGCCAAAAATATCTAGATCGATATATATACAGCATATCTTTGCGAAACTATTTTACAACATTACACAGATATCATGCATAGTTTGTGTAACACAAATGTCTAACTCCATGTACGATTTTTGTGTTTAGTTGGTTGTCATTCCGTCGCACTATGTACGGTGCTGAAAGAAGATCAACATACATTCATACAAATACAAAGATCCCCCGTATAGCCTGAACAGATTGTTGGGGCAAGGCTGTTAGTGATTAGCACCTACGAAGGTGTGGGAGGCCAACACCACGCCCGGCCGCCTTTGTCTCCCGGTGTAGATGATTACACACCGCACTAGGTACTCATTTTAGGCTGAGTCGACCTAGGGGAGGCCCAGGACCGGTTCAGATAATCGCTATCACTGGTGTTGGCCGTGATCGGGAATCTAACTCGGGTTGCCGGGTTCGTAGCGCCACGTAGTGCTAACCGCTGCACACCGCTCCCACATACAATGTGCGTACGCCTGCAGTCACGTGTGCTCTGTGTGTGTAGTTTCCCGCGTGCCTGCCTACCTTGTTGAGCCGGTGTGAGCAGCGGTAGAGCGAGCAGTAGCAACGCCAGGCAGCCATCGCGGTGGGGCTCATTGAGCGACACAGAGATGGGGAGGGAGGGGTGGGACTATACGGGGAGAAGGCGGGGACAGTTATTGGAGGGCGGGGCTATATGGGGGAGGGCGGGGCTATAGGGGATAGGGCGGGGACAGTCATTGAGGGGCAGGGATATATGGAGAGAGGGAGGGGCTCTATGGAGAGAGGGAGGGCTATAGGGGAGAGGGCGGGCTATATAAGAAAAGGGCAGGGCAATAGGGGGAGAGGGCTGGGGCAGATACTGTAAGTCTTCGTTAAACGCGTAATGGGTTCCGAGTTATAACGGTGTACGTTCCGTGCCCGGCGACCTTTGTCTCCCCGTGGCATGTTTTTACACACCGCATCCACGTAATCATTTGAGGCTGAGACAACCTACAGGAGGCCCAGTACTGGATCGATAATCGCCACTGGTTTTGGCCATGAGCGGGAATCGAACTCGGGTCGGTGGGTTTGTGGCGCAGCGCTAAGCGATACAACCGCCGCTCCCTACAATGTGTGTGTACAGACATTGGTACACACACACATTGGTATACACACAAATACAAAGGCAGCCCATATAGCCTTAACAGACTGTTAAGGCAAGTGCTGTTAGCGAGTAGCACCTACGAAGGCCAAAAGCACACGAGGGATGGGTGGCCAGCACCACGCCCAGCTGCCTTTGCATCCCCAGTGGCGATGTTTATTACACACTGCACCAAGTAACTCATTTGAGGCTGAGTCGACCTAGAGGAAGTCAGTACCGGTTTAGATAATCGTCACTGATGTTGGCCGTGAGCTGGAGTCGAACTCGGTTGCTAGGATCGGAGCGCAGCATGCTAACCCCTACACAACGCTGATACAGATGTAATAACAGCCATAGAGGGTTCACGTGGGGATTGGCTTGCCGGTCCTGCTTTGTAGCCAATAAGGGTTGAGATAGGGAGCATGACCCCGGCGTGATCACGGCATGTCATCAGGAGTGATTGGCCTAGCCATTCGGGCCCCAGCTAATGGGGAGCCGGATGAGGGGCGTGGTCCCGGGATTGACAGGGAACCATCGAGAATGGTCAAGGCTGTCCATGGAGGATTGGCTGGGGGGACCACGTGACGAAGGGATTAAGAGAGAGTGAGAGAGAACGATCGAGAGCAGACTGGGGAACGAACAGAGCGAGAGCCACGCGCGTGCGGGGGCGCTGGGTGCCACGTGCGTGGTGGGAACTGGTGTGAAGTCTGCCCGCTCTCTGTTGTCTGCCAGCAACGGAGCGTGTGTGAGTAAAGTGTATCGTGGAGGTGAAAATAAAGAGGACCGATTCCGAAGCCGTCTCCGAAGGATTATTACACAGACACCAACAACCGCCATTCGCCACTAAGTGGCGGTGACGTCACCACGAAGCTTGTGCCAGGCTATGTGCACCTTGATGCCATGTGAAGTGTCGAACGCCCGCTGGCAGGAGGTCACGGGGCAAACCCAGGTGCCACGGGTCGACTGACTGAGATGACTGGCTGATGCACCACCTGTGTCCCCTACTGTAACAACTTGCTGTGCTTTAGCCACCGGGTGCTCCGCTCATTGTTTTGAGCGTCGCTTCTCCGCCCTCCGTTGTTGTTGGAGGGCAACTGCCTCCAAATGCCCAGTAGCGTCCTTCACGAGCCTCCTCCACTGAGGCCAAACTTGATACCGATGGTACCAGTCATTAGCAAGTCCGCTCAGCTCCACGTCCTCCTGTACCACATCACTCCATCTCTGCTCTAGCCCATACCGCGCTCGTTTAGCCCCCTCGATCCGGCCGAACAAAAGTTGTTTAGGCATGCGGTGGCTGGGCATGCGGGCTACATGAGCCAGCCAACGCAGCCTTGCCTGCCAGATCTTTCAAGGATTTGTGAGCACCTCACACAATCCAGCCTGGTTAAACCCAGAACGGACAGAAAATATGGCATCTGTGCAAGACCGCCCTTTCCTGAAACCGCATTGGGGCTCCGCAAGCATCTCCTCAGCATGCCTCGCAAGGCAATGTTGAATAATCCTTGCCAAGACCTTTCCCAGCACACTGAGGAGTGAGATGCCCCTGTAGTTGTTACAGTCTGTGCGGTCCCCATTCTTAAAGCGGGGGCCACCAGGGCATCCTTCCAATCCTGCGGAACCCGTCCAGTGGTCCAGACTGTTGTTATGATGTCATGTAGGGCAGTCTGTGCACAAAGGCCACCCTCCCTCAGCATTTCGCTTGGGAGATCATCTCTGCCCGGTGCCTTTCCTGGTCTCAGACTCTGGATTGCCTTCAGTACTTCCTCAACAGATTGGCACCTCAGCCAGCCCCTCACCGGGGTGACTTCTTCTTCCAATATTTGAGGCGCCGCAGCCTCAGCAGGGTCATCCCCACTTTGTGCCATGTTTTCCTCCAGAACCTCATAGAAATGCTCAGCAAATTTGCAAACCTGTTCCTGGGGGTCGGAGATTGAATCACCGTTTTTCCCCTAATGATGGTCATAGGTGTGGCGCTGCAGGTTACTTTTTTGATGGAGTTAAATAGGGATTTGTGATCGCGGGCCACTGAGGCAGACTCCATCTCCACAATCCCTAAACTAGAAGCATATAACTTACTGTTAGTAGCTCAGCTTATTGGAGAGTATATTTAGTATACTGATGATACTATGTAGTTTATACTTTAGTTTTTTACGTGGTTGTTTAGTTTCTGCAGCTACATACTATTAACATTCCTTCCATTTATTAATGCTAAAGGGAGAGGCCCTTTGATGCTGCTAATCCTGCATAATGCACGGGCAAAATATGACTTTGAAACCCCCGCCAACCTCCTACGCATTTCACAAGTAGTACTAATCACATATCTGCATTTCCCATAAATATGCTAAATTCCGCTTAATATGCAAATCTTCTTCTCTTCCCTTCCAACCCAGCTTAAATATACGCTCCAAGCGTGGTGGTGTTTCAGACGCTGTCTCCCGACAGACCTGGTCTTCACCTGAGGACGGCTTCTTGCATTGTGGCCGAAACGTCGTGAGAATTATTTATTATGTTTTATTTTAATTATTTTATTATTTCCCTTCTACGTGACTTTACCGAAAGAACCAAGAAGATGCAGTCACGAAAGCTTTAAATCGAAATTTAACTCGCCCATTTACCTTCGACATCAGGAGGAGTGGGGGACGATGCCAACCCCAGCTGCAAGCGATGATGAAATTCTCACTTGCAACTTTCATCAGCTAACTGAGACCAGGCCACTTTAGGTTGGAATGGGATCCTACACCCACCACCAGAGTGGAAGAATGGCAGGCGCATCTTACAGATCACAAGTCGATGGTCAGAGGGCAGATCAGCTCCACGGTAGGTTCTGGTGTCAAGGACATGGGCTCGCATCCACTGATCCGTCACCATCTAGTCCAGCAGATGTTCTTACTTGGATGCATCCATGATGTTGTGTGGAGGCACCAATGCTGGAACAAGCCCATGGGCTATTCAAAATCTAGCAGCCTTCTACCGTTGTTATTTAGCTGATCTGGCCCATACCTTCCAATCACTCCAGACCAGGTGCCAGCATCATGACCAAATCGGGCATTGAAGTCACCCAACAAGATGACTCTATCCTGAGGGGTCACTTTTGCCAGCACCTGTGACAGTAGGCATCTGACTCATCGGCCTTGCCTGCATCCCTCCACGGATGTTCTTCTTCGGTGGGGGCATAAGTAACCACGACCACCACTCCTCGCCTCCAGTTGATGGGAAGGCGAGCCCAAAGTTGCCTGGGGCTTACAGCTTCCCACACCTCACCGCCACGCTCCCACATCCCCTTCATTCTTTTGTTCAGAAGATGAGCCACGCCCTGTTGTTTGGCAGTCTCCTGCCCTGAGTAGAGGACTGTCCACCCCTCGTGGTGACAGTAGCCAGAGCCGGTCCACTGGACCTCCTGAATGCCACAGAGATCCAGCCGGTACCGGTCCAGCTCCCAACAGAGGAGTGGCAGCCTCTTATCCGCAGTGAGCGTTCCAGCATTCTACGTGGCCATCCGTAGTGGCTTGTCATTGTTTCTGGAGGAGCCCCGATGGTAAAGATTCAATCTCCTGGCTCCGCCAGATGGGGTTTGGCCAGGAGACATCATAGATGCCTGGCCCCCGGGGCCTCCGGCACAAGCGTATTCGTTAGATATTTAGTCGTGGTTTAGTGGAAATGTATTGAAGGTGGAGTGGTTATCAGCCCCTCGCACCCGTCCAGAGCCCCCATTTAGCCACTGTGGTGGTGTTGAATATATGTCCCTTTTTCCAAAATTCATATTAAGAATAATTCGGCCAATATTTATTTAAAATTAATGATGAAAACAAACATTTAACCCGCTACTCCTTAATTGGCCCTTCCCCCAAGAGCACTGTCCACGACAGCGTTGCCCGTCCGGCACCGTGAGGAGGTAGGGGTTGTTTTTGCCGGACTGAATACACACACACATTGGTACACACACACACATTGTAATGCACACCCACACATTGGTACACACACATTGGTACACACAGGATGGTGATTCGACACGCTGAGGGAGTTGAAAGCTATATGTGTAAGGCAGAGTAGAGTTGTTTGTTCTGATGTATGTTGCGGTGCCACGGAGGATAGGCGATGTTAACTCCCTCACCAGGTATGCAGGAGGTCATGGGTTTGATTCCGACCCTGACGCCTGCTGTATGTTTGGAGTTTGCATGTCTATCTCTTTCTCTCTCCCCGCGGTCCGGATCCTCCGGTTTTCACCCCACATTTAAAATCACATCGCGTGTTTAGAGTATTCGCTGCTGCTAGAAATTCCACGTTATGATGATGCTATCAGCCACTTCCTTGATCTATCATTTGGGATGGCCAGGTGCTTTTGAAAATAGCTACGTAGGTCAATGGGGCTTAACTGGTAAAATAAAAAGTTTAATCTTGATAATTATAAAGGATTTACCCTCTCTGCCAATAATACAGCAGTGTTTAGATGTTCACATACCAAACAGACACCCATTACATTACCAAGCATATTTGTTTGCAAATGGTTAAAGCAGACTTGATGCCTTGCATTGGGAACTGTGTCTATTTGGTGTTTGAATACGCTTCCTCTATTTGTTCGGGAATAGGCTAAAGGATTGATCTGTGTTTTTTTCTCTCATCTTCTTGACACTGATTCACGTTGTGTTGGTTCTCCACGATTTTTAGAAAGACGTTGGCAATGCGAATTGTGTTTGTCGAATCTCTTGTTCCCCTTTCTCTTAAAATACAAATTGTGAGGTTGCGAATGCTATCTCTCCAAAGCGTATGGATCAGTTGTAATTGTGTAACTGTGGTCAGATGTTACTTCCTTTTTAGTATACAGGGCGTCATAAAGTTCCTAAATCTATCTTTATTTACCTAAAGGTACATGTATACTATAAAGTATGAACTCGCACGCATGCATACAAAGAAAATATCCCCCGTATAGCCGTTGGAGAATGCTGGGGCAAGTGCTGTTAGTGAGGACCTCTGAAGGCCGAAATGGCACACGAGGGGTGGGTGGCCAGCATCACACCGACCGCCTTTGTCTCCCCAGTGGCAATGTTTACGCACCACACCAGGACCAGTTCAGATAATCGTCACTGGTTTTGGCCGTGAACGGGAATCAAACTCGGGTTGCCAGATTAGTAGCGCAGCATAGCGCTCACCGTTGCACTACCACTCCCCACTGTTACTCTGTGGTCACACACACGCACAAAACTACTAACTTATATATATGTAGTGACATCGCGGATGTCACTGTGTGGTGCCGGCCCTATAGAGGCACAGCGTGCGATGCAGTTTTATCGCGGACATCACGTATGTAGCGACATCGTGGCTGTCACTGGTAATGCCAGCTTAGCGAGGCACGGCGTGTGATGTATTTCCATCGCGGACACCTCGTATATGTGGGTGAAGTTCCAGCTCCAGAGGGGGCTCGGTGAGTGCTGGGTCATAGCGCTCAGTGGCACCATGCGTAGCATGCAGTGCCGACACCTACAGGACGGGGTGTGAGAGTGTCAGCAATGGGATGAGGTTACCCCAGACCATGGCACTCTGGTTTACCCGGAAGGCACGTGACAAGTGAGATCTACAATGGGTCACAAAGTGGGGGCTGGGGTGGTCACATGCCGGGGCGAGATCCTGCTAGAGAGTTCGAGAAGGTGATCGTGGTCAAGGGCGGAGCCAGCCACGGCCAGTGAGCATATAAACCGGGTCCCCAGAGGGGCCGGGTTCTGCGTTGCTGTTGTCATCTAAAGATCTATGTTCTACGTTCTACGTCCAAGAAGAAGTTACCAACACGTGGACCTGGACCCAAGCTGGGTCCGGTCCGTTGTAGCTACTCCCAATGTAATTAGTGTAGTTAGCCTGGTGGTCCACCACTATAGGTTGTTATCTGGTAAAGGGGCCGTTACCCCTTTGTGTTAAGTGTTTTGGTGTTAATAAATGTGTTGCCTCCAAAGAGTACATCTGCAACTCAGCTGAATCCACTACATATACATGGGAGACTTTAACATCGGAGTCTATGGGAACCTTTAACATTGCAGTCTATGGGATCTTTAACATTGAAGCCTATAGAAACCTTTAACATAGAAGTCTATGGGAGCCTTTAACAATGCGTCTATGAGTGCCTTTAACATTGCAGTCTATGGGTGCTTTAAACATTAAATATATGGGAGCCTTTAACATTGAAGTCTAAGGAAGCCTTTAACATGGAGTCTATGGGAGCCTTAACATTGAAGTTTATGGGATACTTTGACATTGAAGTCTATGGGAGCCTTTGAGACTGAAGTCTATTGGAGCGTTTAACATTGAAATCTATGGGAGCCTTTAACATTGACGTCTTTGGGATACTTTAACATTGAAGTCTATGGGAGCATTTGGCATTGAATTCTATGTTAAAAGTAAAGTTCGGGCGGTAACGAATCTGCAGATATTTTGGATTTTTCAGCAAACGATATTTTAACTTAACTATGTTTAAATTGACCAGGTTAAAGGGCCCACTACAAAGCGACTGTGTAGCTCTTTTTCAGAAGTGATGTGGCCATCACAAATGATTGCAGCTCAACAAAGTGTCTGATATCATCATCACGTGGACATTTATAGCATGCAAATTACTTTGAACACGTGACATTGATTTTAAACGTGGAGGGAGAAACCAAAGTGACCCACAAAGTGACCCGCGCCTAGCGCCCTCGACGTCGCAGGGGGTTCCGGTCCACGGAGAACGGGGAAGTCCGAGGACACCATCACCTGACCCGCCGCTTGACACGTTCCCGCCTCGGGAGATGCCAGGGGCTTCGGGTCATCCTCCGGCAGGGGACCTGTGGGACCCTCGCTTGACAGACCAGCGTCGAGGACGCGGGTAAAGACTGCGCGGTTTAAATGACCATCATTTAGAGTCCAGGAGCACCGGCACTCGGCAGTCGTGGGTGCCAACCGCGGCCATATGGGTCAATGGCTGATCCAGGCTCATCGTGTGTTCGGGCGCGGTGCCACATGTGCGGGGAGGGGTGTTGTCTGGGTGATGGGTCGGCCTTGTAAATAGTTATAACCTGTGAGGGAGGGGGGGGGCATTTGACCCCGGTATGCTCTCTTGTTCGCCGTGTTCTGTATATTGTGTAAATAAGTATTTCACTTAGTTCGGGTTGTTATTATTGTTATTGTTGTTGCGTTAATGTTGGAGGCCCACGCGTAGCGTTGTATATGTAGGTTGGTCAGCCGAGACTGCTGAGTTTCACAAAGGGGGGGGGGGNTGATGTAGGGACGTAAATGGCGTCCCTGGGGTGTGTCTGTTGTGAGGAGATGCACTCCCTTACCGCACTTGCCTGCCGATGGGGACTCGAGGGGCCTGTCACGTTGGCTCGGTTGCCATCGGGAGAATCAGGGGAAGTGACGTGGCAAGAGGCGGGGTGGGGCCCACGCTCGGGGAAGAGAAAGGGAAGAGGCGGGGCCTTGGGACAGTGTGAGTCAGTGAGTGTGGGGCTCGGATGGTGCATGGTCACACCGGTGGAAGCGAGAGCGGAGAGTGTTAAGGCTCCGGGCATGAAGAATCCCCCTCTCTCTTGTTGGGGTGTAAATTAGCCTTGTTGTAGCTGTTACTGTTAAGTGAATAAAGTGTGGTGCCTCCTATTCCAGTGTGTCCCTCGTCAGACACGTATTACACCTGCAACTGAGAGCAGCAAGATGCCCTGCTGTTGCCGCAGACAAATTTGTTGCCTTTATTTTTTATATTGTCACAATGTTTGCATCCTTACATTGTTGGGGATGGTCTCTTGTTTCCAGATTTCCAGGATGTAAAGGTGAAGTGATCTGGCCCACAAGTTAGCATCTGTCTTTGGTGATTTCAGCGGGGATGCAGTCTGGTTCCGGTGATTTGATGGCTGATTGACCTCAGAAGATTGGTGGAAGGTCAAGGTCATTTATATCGGCTCGGCTGGGCAGTTCCTCCAACACTGCACATTCAACCACATTTGGTTGGTTGAACGGGGCCGCAACATGCTCAGACCATCTATGGGTGATCTGGTACTGATCCTTGAAAAGAGTTATATATGTGGGTAGGAGGGGAGTGAGGGAACCGCTTCTTGGGCTATAGATAGTCTTGACTTCATCGTAGAAATAACGCATGTCATTCACGTCTGCATATGCTTGTATTTTATGTGCTTTCATTGTAAACAATGTATTCTGGAGTGTTAGCAGAGTGGCCTGTACCTCCCTACATTGTACTGGCTTCTGAGGGATCTTGAGTGTGGGTTGTCAAGTGCTGCACTGTGAACACTTATGCATGTTGTCCAGCATAGTGTGAATAGACTAAGTTCTCATCGAACCAGTATTGGTGCTTTCTACTGCTGTATCTGACGGTTTGAGCTGCTGCCTCATACAGATTGGTGGGGAGCAAGGTCCACTTTTTTCAGCTGTACCCTCAGCACAAATAAGAGATTCCACGTTGGCCAATTTTCGGCTGACGAGTGGCGAGGGTTGTTTCTAGCATCATCGCTCTTGAGCCCGGCAAAGTGGAGTTTCTTCTTAGTTGATCTTCGAGGGCAGATGGCAGGGCGTACTTCTATGTGCATTTTGGCAACAATCATGCGATGGTCCATCCAGTGCTCGGCTCCTCTCATCGCGCGTGCATATGTCAGACTTCATATTCTTAGGTTTTTTCGGTAAAGTCACATTGCTACAACTCTGTGGGCTCTCATGAAATTGTCTTTTCCGAGACCAAGGTGCTCTGCAAACCTCCTGGCTACCATCAAAGGTTTGTACACGAAGCCATACACATATACAAACACAGACATAATTTCAACCGTGATGATTGTTACAAACTGAGTAATCATTGGAAAGATGTGATTAACCATGCAAAAAATATTTAACTACACTTATTTGGACCATCTTATTTGACAGACAACTATTACAGGTTACTGATAGACAGCAGTTTTGTTTTACCAGGTTTAGCTTCTTTTTTCACACTTTTGTTATGTAGGCTAGACGTAGTCACAAACCGCACCTCTCCATAATAAAGGCTCA
This sequence comes from Lethenteron camtschaticum, assembly GCA_018977245.1. Lineage (NCBI taxonomy): Eukaryota > Metazoa > Chordata > Hyperoartia > Petromyzontiformes > Petromyzontidae > Lethenteron > Lethenteron camtschaticum. The sequence goes on along the minus strand of WFAB01001256.1, from coordinate 50,212 downwards.
GTCATAGTAGCAGTCTCAGCCGCACCTACCATAATAATAACAAGTAAACCCGTAAAAACAAAGTTTTTCACTATAAATCCTTTATATGCGTGGCGGCTAGAGTCCTCTCGTCCTCTGGCTTGAGATGGCTGCCACCTATGGGTCAGATGATTGTCTGCCAGTATTAAGCAATTGGTAATTAAATATTTAATTTGTTTTCCCTAAACAGTTAAAATTTAGGAAAAAATTTTCACGAACATTAATTGTCACGCACAACGAGTCTGTGCAAAATGTCAGCTCGATTGGATCACGGGAAGTGGGTTAAAAACGACCGAAAGATTTGCACGGTCGTAAGCAAGCAAGCACGCAAGCAAGCGAACTTAATATAAAGGATTTAAAAAGTGGGCCGTTCCTGCCCCCCCCCCTCAACCATTATATATACGGAGTGGTATCTCTTGTAATCTCTCTTTACTTGATACAGCTGTCGGGCTGTGACGGTTCCACCTCAAGACGGAAGCTTGTGTTGCCTCCGAAACGTAGTGATTTTTATTTTTTTTTTTTACTTTTAATTTTACATTTTTACCTACGTGACTTTACCGAAAACCAAAGAATATGAATACTTGCAGTCACAAAAGCTTCAAATCTAGAATTAATGTCAGACTTCTTTGGTGTCATTTTACGCTATTACGTAGTCTATTGAGTGTCAATGTTTGGACCTTGGATGCATCCCGGATGTCTTGTAATGATATTTCTGCTGAAAAAGTGTGTGTTGTGATTATCAGATCACGCTCGGCACATAAGCTTAAGAGGCTTATGTCGTTTACATTTCTGATACCGTGCTTCCCAATCACTCCAGGTTTAAGGTGTTCTTCCCCACTGACATTAAAATCACCCATTATGATGATTTTGTCAAGGCAGTGTCAAGTGACTGGTAAAACGGTTCTAGACACTGGTAGTGTCTGGAGCATATCCACTAATAGTGTGGCATGTTGTTTATTTGCCAAGGGGATACGGAGCAACATAAGTCTCTCACTTATGCCAACAGGTGCTTCTGTGAGATTCGTCAGGAGGGTATTCTTCACAGCAAATCCACTCCATGTAAGTGCTGTTCTTCAGGGGATATGCTCTCTAACAGAAAGTATAACCTCTCAAACTTCATGTAGTGACCCCCTCGCCAAGCAGCCTGGTCTCACTTGAAGCTGTGATGTCAATATTGTAGCGCTTCCGTTCAAGCTACAAGCGCGGTCCCATGCTGTGGGCCTGTAAATTCCTTGGGTGGCATCCAGTAATGTTTTAAAATTTAACATCGCAAATCTTAGGGATATAGTTTTGTTGTGCTTATTTCGGCCGCAAGTGGAATGTCCCGATAGGGGCAGTAACATATCCAGGAGTTTCTGAGTCGGCAATGGTTGGGCCACCTTTTCGAGGCCCTGTCCCATGTGGGGTGAGCATTGTGACTCCTAAATATGCCTGCTCAGTCGCACAGGGATCTGTCGGGATCATCTGCCACTCATCCCAGCTGCTGACGAGCAGGGGCGGGTAGGAGCTCCCAGAGCATTATTTTCTGCTTCAATCACCAAACTACCCATCGCCGTCAGACTTTTAAGGTTTCAGTTAGGATTCGCCCTTTGGAGAAGATTCCTGTGCAAGGATAATATTTTGAGTGGTGTTGGGGTGCGCTGTCCCAGTACAACATTCTTCACTGTGAGGTGGTTAGCTCTAATGCAAGAGGACATTTAAGACGACCAGAAGCCTTCACACAGGAGCTCCAGTCTATTGGAGGACGCCAATAGTCGCTGCCAGCATTTTGTTTTCTCTCAGGGTGTGCTCCCTTAGCCTTTTTCTTCCCAGACTTACCCACAGGGCGTGTCCACTCAGAGTGGGCGCGCATCAAACCTCTGGGGACCACGGCAGCTCCGAATCCCTGCTCATTAGCCTGAGGTCATGAGGACACCCAGTTACGGTGTGTAACCACGAGGAGGCTCGGTAGGAGTTTGGCGAAGGAGAGGCTGTGTACTGACAAGGGAGGACTTATGCACGAGGCTGCTTCCCTGTTCACCACAGGGGCTACCAGCAAAAGCAGGTTTGCTAATGCACGATCTACCAATGTGTAACCCATCTGAAGAGATTACCACAACATTTCCTGAAGCAACATTGCCAACCAGTCACCACGCCATTAGGCGCACAGGCATGCTGCACCCGATCTATGAACCAGCTATCGATGGGGATCCCATTAGACAGCTGGTAGGAAAAACGCCTGTGGGGCATTGTAAATAATTATGCTCTTTGAGAGTTCATGCCCAAGGATGTTGAGGTCCTTCATGTAGTTCACTAGTACACACAGGCCATGCTCTCTGAATAGCCAGTGCCTCTCACTGATGTCTTGGCTGGATACAATATTGGGCAGTTTGTCAGCATACACGTTTTTTGGATTCAATAAAGAGAAAGATCTCAAAATGTTTCCACATCTCCGAAAACTCCCAAGAGTAGTATGGATGCAGGCATATGGGCAGTTGACATACACCGGGCAATTGACATACTTAAATAGAACAGGGAATATGAGTGTTGCGTCCTTCAGATGAATGAGGCTGCAATGCACCAGGGTTCACTAGGTCGAGGATGAGCAAGTATTCTGGGTGCCGCGCGTCTTGAGTGGGAGTGCCGGCTTATGGACCAGCTGCTCCTCAGACAGCAGAGGGCAGGTTTTTGATGAAGGTGTTTGGTCGAACACCTCTCAGTCCTCGTCGTAGCACGTCTCGGTAGGTGTAGCGGACGACACCAGGTATGAACTCAAAAAACAGTGCACGATCAGAGTTTTGAGAGCTCGGGGTAAGCATTTACACTATGAGACCTCCATATCATTATCATCATCAGAGTTGTTTCTTTTTGTTTGCATTTTGACTGCTTGTGTTGTGGTTATTGCAAACATGATGCCTTGTATAAAGGTGTCAGTTTTTGTACCAGTTGAAAGGGTAAAAACCTATTACTATATTTTGCCACTGGCCTTATGTCAGGGATTGTGTTGATCGCACGGATCATGCAGCCCTTCAGTACTCTCTGCGAGTGGACCAACCTTCCTGGCTGCAAATATTTCAGGAGTACTCGTTCCAAGTTATATATCGTAAAGGGGTGCGACATTGTAATGCAGATGCGTTGTCCCACTTGCCCCTGGCATAACGTTGTGCATGTTTGTCGGGCGCGGGCTGCTCTAAACCGCCTTTGGTGGTCGCGCTTTGAACCTCACGTAGGTTGAGTGCAGGCAGCTGCAGATGGTGGATGGGTCCCTGATGGCATCGTGCTGTATTACAGCACAAAGGATCTACTCCCACGGGAGGTCCACAAGTTGTCCTTCATGAATGACTCTTGATGAGGTGGGACGAAGGGCTGCACCGTCACTGTAGTGTTGTTCCCAACGTCCTACGGGCAGGTTGATGCGGGTGGTGCATGAGGAAAAGTTGTTGCACCTCTGGGTGCAAAAGACCTTATTGACTTTGCAGCGTGACTTTTATTGGCCAGGAATGTCGAGCGACGTATACCATTTGGTAAAAGGTTGCAGGAATTGCGCATGCCGGAAACTGCCAGCGAAGAAGTCTCAGCCTTCATTGCAGACCATTACGGTGCCTCGGATTAACGAGTTTGTTGCAATCGACATCCTGGGACCAATCCCAGCCACGCAGAGGGGAAATACATGTCTCCTAGTAGGAGTTGAATATTTCTCTCAGTGGCCGATGGCCTGGCCATTGCCCAACCAATTGGCCGTATTTATTGCTGATGGATTTATGCACGGCTATGTAATGAATAAGCGAGCCCCCTAGCAACTTCTCACCGATCAAGGCCGGAATTTCTCATCGAAGCTGCTGCAAGAGGTGTGCGACACACTCGGCACTAAGAAAGTTAGAACATTACAATACCATCCCCAAACGGATAGTATGTTAGAATGCCTGCACGTAAATTTGACACCTATGCTCTGTCAGGCGGTCAGCATGGCGAAAACCGATTGGGCAGTGTACAGGATGGCCCCACACGCTTCCACGGGATTTTCACAGTTTTTCCTCATGTACCAGAGGGAGAATGAACCCTCCATGGAGGTCCAATTGGGTATAACGGGGAGCAAGGGATAAACGGCCCTATCCACGCCGCTGCAGGTTACGCTATGCCACATGTCGGCAGCACACGACATGGCTAAGGTAAATACCGCCAAAGCACAGGCGGCCAATGAAAAGAACGCTGGGCGGCATGAGCGTGTGCTTCCATGGGCCATCGTGGACAGGGCATGGTTGCACTGCCCGTAGGTGCCCTGGGCACGTCTTATAAACTGCATCGGCCATGTCAGGGTCCTATGCAAGTGGTGGAGATTAAACGGCCACAGTGTGTGTATATACAGGTGGGGAGTCACCTTTGGTTGTCCATCCGTCACGTCTGAAACCATATTCCTCCTCAAACTGAAAGCTCATCTCCAAGCACTGTACGGCCGGTGTCTGATGTGTACGATGAGCCGGGGGAATCGGCCAATGCAGCCTCAGACCCAATGTTGACGCAATGGCTTTTGAACTGAAAGGGAGAGAGTCTGAAAGGTGGACTTTTTTTATTTGTTTTTGTGTCTATCCAATGTTGATTTTCAATCTCAGCGGGCTCACATCTGGGCAGGGAAACAAAACAATTAAAGTAAAATTATATGAGCACAGAGTCCTCTGTAAATCCACTGGCTGTGAGCTTCCCCACAACTTGCCAGTCGAGGGGTTGTGTGACCAGAATTAACTCGACCACATAACTGAATGTTCCAACCTCGACACAGGTTGGTGGCTTGGCCTAGCGTTAACGCATTCGCTGCTTGTTGCAGTGGTGCACGGTTTGAATCCAGCCGCCACCCTGATGAGCACTGCAGCTTTATTAATCATAAGCTGTCTATCTCATATTATTGATCTTCACATTTTATTTATAGAGCGCCTGAGCTCAATATGCAAGAGTTGGTCATTGTGTGCCAGCGTCATGGTCCAAATTTGAAAAGAATGATACCAGCAAATTATTAAATTGGAATTGAGATATCAATTATTTCCGTTTTACTGCATATGTAGTATAGTAAACTATGGCGGGAGACCACTTGACGGGTAGCACACTTTATTCACACTTGGGTTGTCACAATAACACGTGTTGTCACTACAGCTCACGCTACACGTTCCACCTGACACGTGTGGTATCTACAGATCACGCTACACGTTCCACCCGGCTACACACACACGGGCATTCCAGCCCGTAGCATCCGGGGAACCTCTAGACCCACCCCAGCTTGGGTACGGATCACGACCACTGGGTCCCGCGGCCCGGTCCTCACACGGACGTCCGGCCCCCGGTCCCAAGGTCCCGCCTCTGAGCCACACAGGGCCCCGGTCCTTACAAGGACAGCGGGACTAGGTGTCTCAGGGCCCTATCTCTTCCTCCTCCGTCTTCCGTCTTCACTGGTCACCAACTTCTCCCCGAGCGCCCGCGCGCACCGCCTTATATAGCCCTCCACTCCAAGGAGACGGAGCCTATGCGGACCGCGATGTGAGCACCCACCCTAGCCGACCAATCATCACGCGCTGCCACACGATCCCTTCTTGTGTCAGCGCACATAACCAATCACCACGCGCTGCACACGATCCATCACTGTCAGCGCGCGTCACCAACACAGCCAATCACCATCACATAACCCATGACCCGCGCTGACCTACAATCCCTCACCGTCAGCGCGCGTCACCAACACACAGCCAATCACCACGTGCTATCCCACGATCCCTACTACCAGCGCGTATCACCACTACATCCCCCCCCCCCCCACATAGCTCGCAGCCGGCCCGGCTGCCAAACAACAACAAACCAACAAAAAAAACCCCCACTCCCGAAGTGTGCCCCGTAACACAACAACAACGCAACACAACAACACAACACAACAACACAACAACACAACAACACAACCTATGTACAATCCGACGAGCAACACAATAAAGTTATTCCGAAAAAAAAACGTGTCCAGTGTCTCCTTGACTACCGATCCCCTTCCGCACGCTCCTTGAACGGGTGATAAAGCGGTCGAGCAGACGGGAACGTAGTGACGAGACGCTCCGGCCGCGTCGGCCCGCATCCCCACCCCATTTATTCGGTCAGGAAAAGTTGCGCGACCTAGCGCGAGTCCGCCTGGCCTGTCCGTCATACGGGACGAGACGCTGTCGACTGTCCGGTGGCACCGGCAGCCCAGGAAGGCACGGTTCGGGCCTGGAAGAACCGGCCGTGCCCGGGGATTTGGTCGCCGGTGGTCGGCAGCCGTCAGTTCCCGGACACCTGGGAGCGGATCAGGCGAAAACATGTGAGGATCAGGCGAAGAAATCTCCCTCCCCAGGTCGTCGGTCACATCACCTGCTCGGTCATCACGACACAAAGGAAGGCCATATGGTGGCGAGAACGGTTTTAGCCGGGAGGGGTGAACGTACCACCGGCGCTTTCCCCATTTTATCTGAACACACTGGGGGCGTGCAACCCGCACGACCTCCACGGGTCCCGCCATGGCCTCAACAATTTAGGTGACGTAGCCAAAGGTGCATGAGGGCAGTGCAGCCAGGCCCTATCGCCCGGTTTCCAATCGTGCACGGACACCTTCCGTGCACGCAAGCGCTCGTTGGCGACTTGCCGAGATCTCGAATTAAGCCGTGCGGCCTCCCGCGCCTCGGCGAGTTTAGCAATGTTAAATTTAATATGGTCGGCCAATTTGGAATTAGGCCGTGGCACGGAAAGTCCCAGCTGAGTCTCCATGGGCGGATCGGCCTCCCGACCATACATCAGATAAAATGGGGCAAACCCCGTAGCTGCGTGGGGGGCCATTCTATACGCGGCGAGGACCCCCGGGACCTGCAAGTCCCAGTCAACCTGTGCCTCGCACACCTGCTGGCACAACATGGAGGTTAAAGTCCTGTGGAGTCGCTCCACCATCCCGTCAGTCTGTGGGTGGTACGGGGAGGTACGCACCTTTTTACTACCCAAAAGGTCGCACACCTCCTGCAGCAATTTACTCGAAAAATTATTTTCCTGGTCGGTCAGCAAGCGTTCGGGAGCCCCCTTGTCCAAGACGTAGCCTTGGACAAAAGCGTCCGCCACGGCCGCCGCTGACTGGTTGGCGAGTGGCCACGCCATAGGCCATCGGGTAAAGTATTCCACACCAACCAACAGGTACTTGTTACCCCTAGGCGTGACAAGAAAAGGCCCCAAAATATCCAGCGCAACGAGCTCGTTGGTGCGCGAGACCTGAATAGACTGCAGCGGTGGATTTGGCGCAACGGGCAGTGGTTTCCGTTTGGCGCAATCCACACACCCCTTCAGTATATTGACCACATCGCTCCCATCCCCGGCCAATAATAGTCCCGCTGGAGCAGAGCAAGCATTTTGTTTACCCCCAGAGGTAAGAGGCGTTCGTGTGCAGCCAAAACAACTTTGCCCCGCATAGCGGAAGGCACGACGAGTGCGTGCCGCCGGGACATATTGTCCCACCTCATTAGCAGGCCCTGCTTGATCAGCCAGGAGCCAGCCTGTTTTCGACCCTCCTCGGGACCCCCAGCCCTACGACGCAACGCGAGCAGGGAGCTGTCAGCCATCTGGAGTCGGCCCCACTCAACGAGAGACAGTGAGAGTAGCGAGTCCCTCCGCAGGGGTAGCGGGAACGTCAACCATCAGCGCATTCGTGGCCGCGACCAACTCACTCTCGGGCACAGCACTTGGCGGTTTACAGCGCGCCGACCCCATCAAGCACGCACATTCAGGACTAGGCGACAACCGCGACAGAGCATCCGCGTTGGTGTGGCGCAACCCCTTACAGTAAGTGGTCGTAATTTGATAGTCCTGGAGGACTTCCAACCACCGTGACAATTGGCCCACGGGCTGGGCGACCCTCAATGAATACTGAAGCGCCGCGTGGTCCGTCCGGACCGTAAAATGACGGCCATAGAGATAAGGTCGAAATTGCTGCACAAAAAAAACAATAGCCAGCAACTCGCGACGGGTGACGCAGTAGCGCTGTTCCGCAGGCGACAAAACCCTGCTACCATAGGCGACCACCCGTTCAACTCCCCCAACGACCTGTTAGAGCACCCCCCAATGCCCGTGTTACTAGCATCAGTATCCAGCAAGAAGGGACTCGTAAAGTCAGGGTAATGTAAGGGCGGGGCACCCACCAAGGCGTCCCGAAGGGAGCAGAACGCGGCCTCCTCTGGCCCCCATCGAAACCTGACTCCTTTGGCTGTTAGAGCGTGGAAGGGTTTGGCAATGGTGGCGAAATGCTCCACGAATCGGCGGTAGTATGACGCAAACCCAATGAAGCTGCGGACCTCAGAAACCGACGTGGGCGTTGGCCATGAACTGACACAGTTTGTCTTCGCGGGATCGGTGGAGATCCCGAAGAATCGACAATGTGGCCCAAGTACCTTACGGATTTCCGCAAAAGGTGGCATTTCGCTGGTTGAAACTTTAACTTAGCCGAAAGCATCCGCAAGAACACCCTCTTAATCGCTGGAGGTGTTCCTCAAAGGTTTTACTGAAAACAATGACATCGTCAAGATAAATTAAGCAAGTATCCCATTGCAAACCCGACAAAACCAATTCCATAAGGCGCTGAAACGTCGCGGGAGCGGAGTGGAGTCCCATGGGCAACCAATTAAACTGGAACAGGACCCCTGGGGTCCGGAATGCTGTCTTAGGTTTAGACTCATCGTCGAGTGGCAGCTGCCAGAATCCCGACAGTAAGTCAAGTGTAGAAAAATACCGCGCCCCGGACAATGCGTCCAGGGACTCGTCCATCCTGGGGAGCGGATATGCGTCGGCCACGGAGATTTTATTCAGGCGACGGAAATCCACACAAAATCGCAAGGAGCCGTCTTGCTTTTTAACCAGAATGATAGGTGCTCCCACGGACTGGATGAGGGCGAAATGATGTCGGCCGTCAGCATGTCATTGACGACCGATTGAACGTGTTCCTTCTCGGCAGGACTCAGCCGGAAGGGATTCTGCCGGACTGATGCTGCATCGCCTATTTCAATGTGGTGGCGTAACAGGTCCGTGCACCCAATATCATATTTGTGCGTGCTGAACACATCGGAAAATTCGATCAGCAGAGCGTGCAGCGCACCCAATTGCACCCTTGACAAATCACTTGAGTCCGCACACAGCGAATCGACCCATTCAAGGTCATCACCCGATGTAATTTTTTGCGCCGGGACGGGATCAACATGTGCAACAAGGCGCTCTTCCGCAGGGACCCGTGCCGCGTGAGCAAGCACGGTGCCCTGCGGTATAATGGCCGGCCTTGAACCAGCGTTTAACACCCTAACGAACGGGTCTCCGTCAGCCCGAACCAACGTTTGAGCCACCGCCAAATTCAGACCCCCGACAGCTCTATTCGATGGACCCAAAAGCACGCCTTGTCCCGCAGTCTCCCCACCCAATGGCTTCCGCAACCGGAGGGTATCAACATCTGCGAACCCGGGGGCACGTGCACCGTCTGTGTCGCTAGCGCTTGGATCGTCGCGCACGCCGTCCGTATTTCAGTAGGGTTAGACAAATAAGAAATACGGCGACCCGATGGCAGCTCAATACAATGTTGATCCACGAGAATTTTAATGGGCATCTTAGCCAAAAAATCTGTGCCCAACAGACAAGGAACCGCTAGGGAAGAGGAGACGAAAATAGAGGAGACGAAGAGGAGACGAAAAATACCCAATGAGCCCCCATTTGCCGCGTAAAATGGCACGTCCACCGGAAGCAGAGGTCGACATTGGACGGGGAGAATGTTATAAATGAGGTCTGAAATTATAGTGGCCGACGCTCCCATGTCCACCAACACCCTGACCTCGACCCCGTCTATGAATCCCGTAACGACCGACGAACTGGCCGCCGCGGCCACAATTCTGTGGCCCAACTCGGACCATTCAATGTCCCCCGGCCCTGTACGAACCCCCTCTCCGAACCGATTCCCCGACCCCAATCGCACATCCTCCGCCGCAAAGCGACGGCCCATGTGTGTCGTGTATGTAGGCCGAGCATGTGAAGTGCCGCGACTTGCCGGGGTAGTTGGGACGACTTGGGGCCGTGGTCGTCGTCCAGCTGAGGTCCCGTGGCACGCTGACGTGGAGCGCGGCACCCGGATGCCACGTGGCCCGAAGGCCGCAGTTGTAGCACGTGATGAGGGACATCGGAGGTCTCGGTTGCTCCAGCTTGCGGGTCAATCGCAGAGGCGACCGACCCCTGACCTCCAATCCCCGGTCGTGCAGCCGTGAACGCCTCCTCCCATGGGCGAACGACCTGGGGCTCGGTGACCACCAGGCCCGAGCTGAGACCCCGGCAGCAGTGCAGACGACCACCTGTTTCCGCTGCAGGACCTCGTGCGCCTGAATACTCGTTGCAACATGCAACGAACATATATCCACTTCGTCGGCTGTGTTGATGGGGACCCCCAGGTCCTGTGCCAACTTGAGCAGTTGTTCCAAAACCATAGCGTCCTGCCCCTCCTCGTCCATACGAGGGAATGCGGCGTCGGCGAGAGCCAACAACGCCGTGCGGTAGGCGAGCGCGGTCTCCGTGTCCGCCTTCCGTCGGTCGTAAAATTGGTGGCGGCAGGCCGAAGGTGGTCCGTAAACTTTGGCCATGAGGCCCAGCGCAGCCTTGAGCGTGGAGTGGGCCGATCTCGATGCGGACCTGAAGGCCGCGAGCGCGTCGTCGTCCAACATGGCAGGCAGTGCCCGCAGCGCCGTAGCGTCGGACCAGGCGACATCTCTTGATGGGCGCGAAATCTTCTTTGGAATGCGCCCCAGTCCCACCGTCCGCCTTGAAGGCTGTCAACGCGGGAAGACGCTGTTGGAAAATGATGTCGTCCTCTGGCTCCTGACTCTCCCGCGCCGCACCGTCGAGCTGCAAAATGGCGGCCCCTATGGCGGGTGGCTGATGGCGGCCCGTAGCGCGCGTTGATGACGTAAGTGGCAGGGATTGGTGGACTCCCGCCACGTGTTGCTCGCAGTTCCCGCCAAAATATGGCCGCTCAGCAGAAATGGCGGGAATTTCAAAGTCATTTTGGTGGGAATCAGCAACGCGAGCCCTTTCAATGTCCGTCGACGTTCTCGCTCCTCCCGACGTGGTGATCTCCGCTAGGATGGACGCCGCGGCGAGTAGTAGCTCCGCCAGGCGGGAGTGCGCGTCGCGGAGTCCGGCGTCAGCCCCAGCAGCTCGCTGGGCGCCCATGAAGGGTCTTGTGGCGCCGGCGTCTCTTCCTCTTCTCCCCCTGATGCCTGCTGGCCCGAGTCGTCGTGATTTTCCTCCCGGTCACACTCGTGAGTCCGATGAGTCTTCCTGGTATCCATGGCAGGATGACTGTTTCACTCCTGACGCCAGTTGTAGTATAGTAAACTACGGCGGGAGACCACTTGACGGGTAGCACACTTTATTCACACTTGGGTTGTCACAATAACACGTGTTGTCACTACAGCTCACGCTACACGTTCCACCTGACACGTGTGGTATCTACAGCTCACGCTACACGTTCCACCTGACACGGGTGGTTACTACAGCTCACGCTACCCGTTCCACCCGGCTACACACACACGGGCATTCCAGCCCCGTAGCATCCGGGGAACCTCTAGACCCACCCCAGCTTGGGTACGGATCACGACCACTGGGTCCCGCGGCCCGGTCCTCACACGGACGTCCGGCCCCGGGTCCCAAGGTCCCGCCTCTGAGCCACACAGGGCCCCGGTCCTTACAAGGACAGCGGGACTAGGTGTCTCAGGGCCCTATCTCTTCCTCCTCCGTCTTCCATCTTCACTGGTCACCAACTTCTCCCGAGCGCCCGCGCGCACCGCCTTATATAGCCCTCCGCTCCAAGGAGACGGAGCCTATGCGGACCGCGATGTGAGCACCCACACTAGCCGACCAATCATCACGCGCTGCCACACGATCCCTTCTTGTGTCAGCGCACATAACCAATCACCACGCGCTGCCACACGATCCATCACTGTCAGCGCGCGTCACCAACACACAGCCAATCACTATCACATAACCATGACCCTGCGCTGACCTACGATCCCTCACCGTCAGCGCGCGTCACCAACACACAGCCAATCACCACGCGCTACCCCACGATCCCTACTACCACCGCGTATCACCACTACACATACAACAACAGTCATTCGCCACACAATAGCGGTGATTTCACAGTGGCGATTGTGCCTGGTTAAGTGCACTTTAAAGCTATGTCAAGGCATACGTACATACAAATACATTCTTACATCATTCACTGATTCGTTACATCATTCAATCATTCCTTCCAGCACCTCCCACCAGCCTTCTGATGCTTTCCTAATATTTTTGTAGGGCCAGCCGTTACTAGCGACATTGTTGCTAGGGACCCTCACTAAAGTTGGCCATTAGATTAACGGCACCGTCGCTAGGGATGCCAATACTAGCTACGGCGTTGCTAAGGAACGCCGTCGCTAACGGCACCATTGCTAATGGTGTGGTTTGGGGTGGTGGTGAGTGGGAAGGTGTAGACGCGTGATGTAGTCGTGATGTAGTGGTACAACTTGTTGCTGTAGTGGTGTCGAGTTGTGGTATTGTGTTGTAGTGCAGTGGTGTAGTGGTGTGGTGTGGTACTGTGTTGTAGTGTGGTGTGTGGTGTAGTGCAGTGGTATAGCGGAGATTATATTGTAGATTGAGGTATAGTCTCAAAGATAGAGACAGAAAGAGAGAGAGAGAGGGACACAGAGAGAGAGACAAAGGGACAGAGAGAGATACACTCCCCTGACTACCAAAACACATAAACACCGTCACATGCACACAGTGACACGCATGTTATGATACCAATATCAGGCACGCCATGTAGATTACAGGCCCTGTCTAAAATGTCACCAATCTTTTCAGTTACATTAATCAAATCTGTAAATTTTGAGAAAAATAATCATAGCCAAATAATAGTGTAGGCTGAAAACAACACAAATAATGTATTTTAAGAGCACATGGCCATGTGTGGATACTCAGATTAACCCTGACAGCAGCAGTAGAGATAGACAAACTGTGGACTGGTTCTGACCTAATTCACGACAGAGGTCTCAACGCACAAGCAAAGTAACTTCCACTTCTCTTTCAGATCACCACCCTCTACTGAGCAGTCAAGATGGGTCTGACCAAAGTCCTTCCTTGCTACCTCTGGTCTACCAACTTGTCTAACAATTTGTCGGTCAATCGTCCATCACCAATCCCCTCTGTTCTACATCTTGCTGCAATTTCTCGATCTAACACGCTATCGGTTCCTTGATTCTCAATCATTGCATTTTAATCATCATATCTGGAACTCGGTCAAGCTCCATTCTTGAGACATGTCGAAGCTACAGCAGTCTTTTTGTCAGTAGTTTTGTAAAAACAATTCCTTGTCTTAATTTGTGTTAATTTAAATTATTACTGCCTTGAAACTCTATACTTGCGATGCAGGTATTATCACAACCTGCGTTGCAAATTTGGTTTTCGTTTCAATTTGAATGTATTTTCATTTTCAGTTGAAATAAACTTTTAAATGCATTTGTTATCCAGCTACTTTCTATTCCTTCATCATAAGTTCAGTGTGTAGCGACTGTGATCGCAAATATTTTTTCTTATATATGTTGTTATTACGCACGTTAACTCAGAATGAACATCCTTCAGTCTAAATACTCTTTGTTCAGGAAGGTACTGCTCAGTATTCACAAGCGTAAGGGGCAATGTTGCTGCTGTTGTGTAACCCCAATCGAGTCATGTGTAGGTGAGTTTTCAGCATTGCCATGTTTTGTCAAACACCATTTATATTTTGTGGGTCCTTTCGCTGTGGACGAAGAGCCTGAGAATCTAGAGGAAACCCATGGTGAGAAGAGAAAAAGAATACAAGCTCCACTCAGTCACCCTCATGCAGAGAAAAAGAAGTACATTCCAACTCCACTCCTCACACGCTCAATCACCCTTATACAGAACGAGGTGAAATCATGTCATCTCCCCCAAAAAGGCAGCCGAGTCTCCAATTGATCCAGGATCCTTTCTGCTGCGTCACTCTGCCTCCCAATACACCATTATTTAATTATTTATGTCGTTATGTAGCGTTGACCTCAGATGTAACTCATGTAACATAGGATCCCGTCAATCTGATTGCGTTAGATTGTTGCAGCCTACTGGCTGGGATGCAGTTCCTTCAACAAATTGCCGACTTGAATGCGGCACTCTGAGAGTCTGGACAGACAGACGACTGGGCTTGGACAGAGTCGCTAGACTCTGCGATGCGATGATGTGAAGGGTTCAGGTTGGGTATTCTCTCAGAATGAGAAACTTTATTAAAATTGTAGGAGGAATCCGATGAGCTATGAAGATCTTTTTCACAGATGTCCAGTAGGGGCGGTCAACAAGTTACTACGAGGAATACAACAATGCTAGGAGTGCAAAAGAGAAAAAAGTTACACAATTCACTAAAAATGTACGAGTTTAAATGTAGTAAATAAGTAATTAGTAAATACATGCCTGGCGATTTGTCAATATCGAATGCAAGCTAGGGAAAGGCAGCAAAACAACAAAACAGTCCCAGACCAGACCTAGACAAGACACAGTGTCTGAATTCAATGTTCTGATCTGCGTGCTGACTTTTCTGCTTCCTAACTCATATTCTCCTGCACTCTAATTGTTGCTTGCAGCTGTTAAATCCAACGTCGGGGTTTTGTGTTAGTGTCGTATCGAGTTGTTCATTTAATGCATGGTCGTCAGACTCCTCCAGTTCAAATGAAGATCGTGATTCTGAACTGGAACCGGGAATCTAACTCAGGTGTCTGAGTTTGTAGCAGAGTGTGCAAACCATGACACTATTACGCCTCAAAAAGCATTAACACAGATAGACACATACAATCACAAAGACAAAGATTCCCCATGTAGCTTTTCACAGAATAATACGTAGGCTTTCGCAACCAACATCATCAATAATGCAAGTTTTTTGGGATAGATTAGATCGCGTAAATATATACAGACTGTTAGGGAAAGTGCTGTTAGTGAGCACCTATAAATGCCGGCACGGCTCAAATAATTGTCACTGGTGATGAAAGTTTGCGAGAATCGAACTCCGATCGCCAGGTTCATAACACATTGCACTAACCGCTACACTACTGCTCTAAACATACACACAGACACAAGACTATGACAAATATCCCTCGTATAGCCTTACCAGACTGCTGGGGCAAATGCTGTTGGCGAGTACCTATTGTAATGCGGGCGTAAACGGCCTCGCGGATATGACGTCACGAGGGAGGGGTTAGGTCACGTGAGAGAGAGGGGTAAGGTCTTAAGGGAGAGAACCGGAAGAGACGGGAGGAGAGTTTGGGAATAGACAGAGTGAGGCCACGCAGGGCGGAGAGTGGAGAGTGGCGAGATCGCCATACGGTGAGACTCGGCATCATCGGCCAGCGGTGACCGAGCAAGGGAGCAGCGGTGGAGCTGCAGTGAGAGCAGCCGGAGGACCGCACAAGGGAACCTGCAGCGGAGCTGCATCGGAGTGGAGAAAGGCTACGGGAGCGACGGCAGCTGTCGAGCTGCCAAGCGGGGAGGCTCTGAGCGAGGGCCGTGTGGGACAAGTGTAAAGAACCCAATAAAGGACAACGGAGACAGACACAGTGAAAGAGTCCTTTATTACACTGGTGTCAGAAGTGAAACGGCATGTCAAACAGCTCAGAAGAAAGAATATTCCTGCGCCATCATCTGCTACATCATCCGACGACGACGACCTTCCTCAGGCGGTGGACCTGCCTGCGATGAAGGAGGAGATCAGTGCGGGAACGAGTACGGGTCCGGGAGTCCAAGTTGTCGCCGCATCGGTGGACCCGTCTGCGCCGGAGGACGCGGACTTACGATGGAGACAGATGGCGGCGCAGCTGGAGACCTTGAAAATCGTGCTGGCGCAATTGTGCGAGCTCGACACACGCCGAGGACGGCGTTGGGGAGGGCCGATGGTGGTCTGCAGGCCGCCGCCTTGCCTGCGCTGTCGGCGCCATCTGCCACGCGGCACGAAGATGCCGTCTTGGGCGTGGCAGGGGAAGAACGGCGGGAAGCCGCCATCTTGCGCTTTCCGCGGCGGAAGGCCGCCATCTTGGACACGTTGCGATGCGACGCCATTTTGAATATGCCGCGTGATGAGTCATCTGCTGAGGACGGCGCAACAAGGAGTCGCAGTCGTCATCTCACAACCGTTAAAGAATTCTCTATCGGTGGCGATTGGAGTGCTTTCGCCTGCAGATTTTTGGCGGTGGTATGCTCTGCAAGGTGGACTGACGCTGAGGCATTGGAAGTTCTACCGACTCTTCTCGACGACGAGTCGGTGAGATTCTTCCGTTCTATAAAGGCCGAGAAGAAGAAAACGTTGAGAGGAGTTTTCGACGAGATGGCAGATGCATACGAGCCACCGGATGATGCTCATCGCCGGTTTGTTCAACGCCAGCGAGCACCGAGGAGTCGCCGGTGGCATACAGGGGTGCTGTCTTGGAGTTGGCCATGGCCGCATACCCGGAGACAGAGCCTGACCTACTCCAACCTCTCATTTTGGGAAAAATGCTCGAGCTGTCCCGGGATTTGGGGATCCCTATGCCGGTGTGTGGCCACGAAAAGCTGACATCCCGGGCGGCCGCTAAATGTCTGGATGCCCAGTTCAACCTGCGCCGTTGGAAGCAAGTCACGGCATGGACGGGGGGGCCCATCGTCGAAGGAGGTGCCGTGGGTTGGGATCCCAAGAAGGCGGTGTACGTTCCTGACGGGGGGGGGGGCCCGCAGGAGCTGACAGCCGCCTCTGCTCAGTGGTCGGCCCGCAGTAGGCCGGGGCCGCGATCTGCGTCGCCGGCGCGGGAGCGTCGGGACGGGGGGCCTGCGGCGCGGCGTAACGACATCGACTGCTTCCGCTGCGGTCGTAAGGGCCATTACGCCAGGGACTGCTGGGCCCGTATCCCAGGTCTGCCCCAGCAGGAGGCCTCGACAGCGGACGCGCCGCGGAAGGATTCTCCAGGACAGGCAAGTCGGTGCGCACCAGACACCCGGCAAGGCTTGACACCTCATTCATCACCGTTGTCGCGCGATCCGGGTGTTGTTAATAACGAGAGGCCATCGACTGGGCCATGTCGCTCGGTAACGCAGTGGCGTAAATTGGCACGGCGGGTCGTCGCGGCCGCTACTGGTTCGTCCACTGTACCTGGTTCTATACAAGGGGTTGACGTGCGTATTTTAGTGGATTCCGGAGCGTCCGCGACCATTATATCGGATGTAATTTTCCATCTATTAGGCATCCCACCAGAGGCCGTGCGTCCGGTTTACGATTCCTGCGTCGCTGCGAACATGGGTAGTATGGGCATTGTGGGCAAGGTGGACGCCAATATATCTATCGGGGGAGTGTCGGCCTCGGGAATTGTGTTAATTTCGAGGTCCCTTGCAGTTCCTTGTTTGTTGGGAACTGATTTTCTGGCCAAAATGCCCATTCTAATTAGAATTAATGAAAACTGCATTGAATTACCGGGGGGTCGTAAAATTACATTTCTGCCGTCGCCCTGGGGGCGACCTGCTCCGGTCGGCCAGGTGCAGGTGCTGTCCGAGGTATCTGTGGACATACCACCTGGCTCACAGATGCTTATCCCTTTGCGATATCGGAAACCTGTGCCTGGTCGTCAAGGTGCAATTGGGGTTTTGTTGTTGCCGTCCGCCACCATAACGGGCGGATCGGCGCTCGCCGGGGCGCAAACTATTGTCCAGCCGGACCAGCAGCCATTTTTGCAGGTGCTTAATGGAAGTACCGAAAATGTGTGTGTGCCGGCTGGTACGGTTGTGGCACATGCCACTACGGCGTTTATGGCACAGGATTATCTGGGCAGCCAGGTCATGGTTGGTGGTATTTCGGGCCCTGGGACTGCAGATAATCGCTGGATCGCCGAATTGTGTGGGGAAAATCCTTCCCTTTCCGGGGACCAACGTTGCGCGCTTCGTAAGTTATTGTTGAGTTATTCTGACGTGTTTAGCTCCGACGATTTGGACTTGGGACGCACCTCATTGCTTTCCCATCATATTGACACAGGGGACACTGCCCCTATTCGGTTAAACTCGCATAGGTTGAGTCCGGCGGAGCGAGATCATGTTCGAGGGGCAGTGGATGACATGTTGGCTGCGGACATAATATCTCCATCTAACAGCCCATGGGGCGCGCCTGTTGTTTCGGTTAAAAAGAAAGACGGAAATTGCGATTTTGTGTGGATTTTCGGAAATTAAATAAAGTGTCCGTGGCAGATGCGTACCCCCTGCCGCATATGGACGACTCCCTCGATGCCTTGTCGGGGCGAAGTTCTTTTCAACGCTAGATCTCTCTTCGGGATTCTGGCAGCTTCCCCTTGACGAGTCCTCGCGGGAAAGACTGCTTTCCGTACGCCGCAGGGGTTATTTCAATTTAATTGTCTTCCGATGGGGTTGAATGCTGCCCCTGCCACATTTCAAAGGTTGATGGAGCTGGTATTAACGGGGCTGCAGTGGGAGACATGTCTGATATATTTAGACGATATTATCGTCTTCAGCCGCACATTTGACGAGCATTTACTGAGGTTGGAGGCGGTGTTCGCCAGGATGCGTTCCGCTAATTTGAAATTCAAGCCTGAGATATGTCACCTATTGCAATGGTCCGTGCGCTATTTGGGGCATATCGTTAGTGCGGACGGGGTGGCCACGGATCCGGACAAGACAGCGTGCGTCCGTGACTGGCCAACTTCGGCCACGGTGGGGGATGTGCGTCGGTTTTTGGGGTTTGCCTCATATTATCGTAGGTTTGTTCCTAATTTTGCGACGATCGCGAGGCCCTTGCACCTCCTTACGGGTAAAGGACGGAAATTTGCTTGGGGACCGCCAGAAGAGGTGGCGTTTCAAGGCCTGCGCGATCGGTTGGCTACGGCGCGGACGTTGGATTATCCAGATTTTGATCACCCTTCATTCTGGATACGGACGCGAGTGACACAGGCATTGGGGCCGTGTTGTCTCAGTCCAAAGGTGGTGTGGAGCGCGTGGTGGCGTACGGTAGCCAGGTTTTGTCTCCCGCAGAAACACGCTACTGCGTCACTCGCCGAGAACTTTTGGCTATTGTTTACTTTCTCCGCCAATTTCGACTGTATCTCTACGGTCGTTCGTTTATTGTGCGCACGGATCATGCGGCCTTGCAGTATGCTCTCAAGGTGGACCAACCATCCGGCCAGCTGGCGTGGTGGTTGGACACACTGCAAGAATTTTCCTTTCAAATTCACCATCGGAAGGGGGTGCGTCACGCGAATGCGGACGCGCTCTCTAGGTTGCCGCAGCGATCCCCTTGCGCGTGCGCGTCCGGACGCATAGGTGTGCGCCGATCCAGCATCCCCTTCAGCCTGTTGCGTTGGCGGTCGAGGTGCCTGAGGCTCCAATGGAGCCGGGACCAGCTGATGGGATTTTGAATCTTCCAAGGGCTGTGTGGATTCGGGAACAAATGCTGGACGATTCATTGGTGACCTTACGGAATCGGGCTGTGAAGGAGAGTGGGGGACTGGGTTCGGGGGGTACGCCCGAAACCGCTCTCTGCGATGGTCTGCTGATGTGGAGGGAAGGGTTACAGGAATGCTGGCGTCTGGTTGTACCAGCATCCTTGCGGTACGAATTGATTAGGACTCTGCATTGCGACACGCTCTTACATCTGGGGGTGCAGAAGACCCTATTGACGTTGCAGCGAGATTACTTTTGGCACGGCATGACAACAGATGTCGTCGGTCACGTTCGTGCGTGTCCCGATTGTGCCCGGCGGAAGCCACCTAAACATCTATATGTGCCGCCGATACAGTCTATTCAGGTGTCTCGAGTTAATGAATTGGTAGCGTTAGATATTTTGGGACCATTCCCGCCATCCGCTAAAGGTAATAAATACTTGCTGGTTGGGGTGGAGTACCTCTCCCGCTGGCCGATGGCCTGGCCCTTGCCCGACCAGTCAGCGGCGTCCATTACAGACGCCTTTCTATTTGGGTACGTTATGGACAAGGGGGCGCCGGAGAGGCTCCTCACAGATCAAGGCCGAAATTTTTCTTCTAAATTGTTGGGGGAAGTGTGCGCGGCTCTGGGAACTAAAAAGATACGGACATCTCCCTACCACCCACAAGCGGATGGTATGGTCGTACGGCTAAATCGGACTTTGTCCGCCATGCTGTGTCACACGGTGAGTGAAAAACAATCAGATTGGGATTTGCATATCCCTGGGTACTTTCGGCATACTGGATGACGCCGCATGCGGCTACAGGATATTCGCCGTTTTTCCTTATGTACGGTCGCGAAAATGTGCCGCCGATGGATGTGCAGTTGGAACAGGAGTGAGGGGACCTGCTAAGCCTCTTCCTGATTACATTCAGGACACCGTTCGCCGTGTCACTGAGGCGCGGGAAGGGGCCCGCATGACTACGGCCAAAGCCCAGGCCCGGAACGAACGGTGTGCTCGACGCTCTAAGGGGGAGTGCCCCTGGAAGGTGGGGGACATGGCCTGGCTCCATTGCACACAGGTGCAGCCAGGTACCTCTCCTAAATTACATAAACCATGGCAAGGGCCGGTTCGCCTCATCGAGGTTCCCAACCCACAGTCTGCACGTGTTCGGTTTGGATCTCGGCGTTGGTTCGTTCACACGTCTCGCTTGAAACCATATGTGGCCCCTCGAACTGATGCGTCATCTCCTGATGTTGCCTTGCCGGGGTCTGTTGCTGCCGACTCACCCTTGCCTGTGCCTGTTGACCCTGCAAGAGCGCCTGTCGTGCCTTTTACAGACAAGCCGGCCGTGACACTGCAGGAGACAGGGGACTCTGCTCGGGTGTGCCTACCACGGCTGCGGGGACTCCGAGCCCCGCCACCCTTCCGACCCCGCCGCAGACACGATTGCGGGACACCCCCGACTCTGGGCCTTCAGGGATACGGGACCGGGATGTTGGCGGGCCTCCAATAGCGACAGGAGGGCTTCATCCTGTCGCTCTTAAAACCCCGTCACGCTCCCGGTCTGCAGGAGGGCCGCCGCCCGTCCGGGACGGACCGGCGACCCGCACGTGGTCGAAGTCCCTTACATTTCATTGATTTATACTGTTCGTGTTCTTGTTGTTATTGTTATATTATTGTATGCTTCGTTGTCCTTGCATGTATGATGGTTGTGTTTCGCTCGCATTACTTGTTGTTGTTGTTCAGCCGAGGTCGGCTGGAATTTTCTCTACGGGGGAGGGTGGTGTAATGCGGGTGTAAACGGCCTCGCGGATATGACGTCATGGGGGGAGGGGTTAGGTGACGTGAGAGAGAGGGGTAAGGTCTTAAGGGAGAGAACCGGAAGAGACGGGAGGAGAGTTTGGGAATAGACACAGAGTGAGGCCACGCAGGGCGGAGAGTGGAGAGTGGCGAGATCGCCACACGGTGAGACTCGGCATCATCGGCCAGCGGTGACCGAGCAAGGGAGCAGCGGTGGAGCTGCAGTGAGAGCAGCCGGAGGACTGCACAAGGGAACCTGCAGCGGAGCTGCATCGGAGTGGAGAAAGGCTACGGGAGCGACGGCAGCTGTCGAGCTGCCAAGCGGGTAGGCTCTGAGCGAGGGCCGTGTGGGACAAGTGTAAAGAACCCAATAAAGGACAACGGAGACAGAGACAGTGAAAGAGTCCTTTATTACACTATGAAGGCCAGCACGACACGCGAGGGTAGGTGGCCATCACCATGTTTACACACCGCACCAGATACTAATTTGAGGCTGAGTTGACCTAGGGGAGCCAAGGACCGGTTCAGATAATCCTCAATTGTGTTGGAAATAAGCTACAATCAAGCTGTGGTCGTTGGGTTCATAGCACAGAGCACTAATCACTACATGACCGCTAATTTGTCAACACACAACTACCACCATTTGCCACTAAGTGGCGGTGACGTCACCAGCGCGATTGTGCCAGGCCATGTGCACTTTAAAGCTACGTGAAGCAATACGTACGTACAGACACATTCTTACCTCATTCACTGATTCGTTACATCATTCAATCATTCCTTCCAACACATCCAAACAGCCTCTTGAAGCTCTCTTAATATTCCTGCAGGGACAACCATTACCAGGGAAAGTCGTTGCTAGGGACACCCTCACGTAGGCTGACCGGCACCGTTGCTAGGGACGCCGTCGCTCGGGACGCCGTCGCTAAGGCTGCCCGTTGGTTCTATCGGCACCGTTGCAAAACCGTTGGAATACCCTATGCCAAAAAAAAATTCTGGCCTGGACTTTTGCAGCTGTTTTAGACTAATTTCAGGGTGCTGATTCCAAATCTAGCATCAGTTTTGAGATATCAAATATTGCATTTTCAATAAAAACAGCAAATTTATGATCATTTACAAATAGCTAAACAGACATCCATACAAGAATAAGATAAGATACAATATACAATAATAATAAAAACCGTTGGAATACCCTATGCCAAAAAAGTGTGTTGACCAGTATAATCCTTGCCAGGACCTTTCCCGGCACACTGAGGAGTGAGATGCCCCTGTAGTTGTTATAGTCTGTGCGGTCCCCCTTCTTAAAGAGAGAGACCAATACACACACACATACACACAGTGCTTAAAAAAAGTGTTAACAGTTACATGGGACTGTCGTTTTTTACGGAAAAGAACGGATAATATAGACTCTAACATGATTACAAATGTGATGTCAATAGATTCAAGAAGTCAGAGTCTCCACTTCGCCATCATTGTCGACGCGCGCCTGGGATCTTCTGCAGGTGGTCTCCACAGCCCGGAGGCACATTTCTCGTGGCGTTGTTGCGAATTATCAGAAATGTTGATTTTTTTTAAGCACCCTGTAGAAATGTCGTGTGATATCGCCGTCTGGTGGACAGCAGCGGCAACTGCGGTAGACAGACAGCGCACGCCGGTGAGGGCGTGAGCANGCTGTGAGTTGGTAGAGCGGAGGAACTGGGGCAAGGGTCACGGAGGACCCCATCTGGAGGCGCCTGGAACCTGCTCGTGGATTCGAGAAGAGGCGGGGCCAGGGCGGGGTTAGGGCGGAGTCAGGGCGAGGTCAGGGCGGGATCAGGGCGGGGTCCGGGTAGGGTCAGGGCGGGGTCAGGGCCGCGCCAGTGTTGTATATATTCGTTCTTGAAAATTAGAAAAATAAGTTATATGAATTTTAAAAAGCGTGTAATTGTATGATTTGCTATTTGTGTAATTATGCAAATTATAATTTATGCCAAATATGAATGTGCATTTGTATGAAGCTATGGAAGTGTATGTAATTATGTTAATGTATGCAGTTATGATAATTGGCTTGCTTCGTTGCCTAAGGTTGTATTATCAATCGGGATAATACAATGAAGGTGTAATTGTATGCAGTTATTGCAAGTCTATGCAATTGTGCTATTTAGGCTCGGTTTCGTTGTCTAGGTTGTATTATCAATCAGGATAATACAATGATTCTCGCTCTAACTTTTACTGATTATGTTTTAGTGTGTTTGTCAGGTCTCAAAATTCAAATCTTACCACAGGAAATAGTTCTTATAATTAACATTATTATGCATGAACTTATGAAGGCACCACTCAGACTCTTCTGTTAAGCAACTTTAATATCTAAAAAAAACCATCACATTCTAATATGCGAACTCTCATGCTAGGAATGTCAACTCAGTACTCCTGGAGATGTCCACCTCATGATCTGTACTATTAGCCCTCAGTGGTTACGTTTGTTAAAATGGGTAACAGAGCAATCGGCTAATTCCTCAGAGTAAAGCGACCGTACATGGCGACAGGAAAAGTCCTTAAAAATTAATGTGACAATATTCATACGAACAGTAATAAGGCAAGATTATGCAATTAACGAAATGTCTGGAGCAATGGTGTGCGGCAGTGTGCCTGCTTGTCTAACAAATGCTTATCAATTGGCTAAGGGCTTCAATAAGTTCACGGGCAAGATTCTGTGATAAAAGAAAGATCTTAACACAACTATCCATGTGAGTGTGTAGATTAGTAACATAGATGTTTATAAATGGTTAGTTCATCAATTAATTCATTGGTACGGTTAGGCTATTAACAAAAATATTGACTAAAATACTTCTATACGACCGTATCCACATAACTCAATGGGCAGCAATGCTTTTCCGATCAGCTAATAGTTAACGCACCACCTTGGGATGGCCACCTTTTTGAAACACAAAGATAATTTAGGAGTAAACTTATTAGTCCCGATATGTGCGTATGTGGGTGTATTGTCTCCTTGACCAACTCTTTGCGTTAGGCAACGCTGAGGTGGGGAGTTTCTTGTACCAAAATATAAAAACTTTTTTTAAAACACGCTTTAATGAAATGTACCCTACTAGTAATGGCAGAACTCCACGACTCCAGAAGTGTCCCTGAAGCTTGCCATAACGTAAGGGGCCGTGGTTATTTACAGCCAACGTCAGTTGAGCGTGAACAATTAGACTCAAGCCGAAACATAAAAAAAAATNGTTTAAAAATATATTTTTTTGATAGAATATAGTATTGTCATCAGTATGACATAAGTATACCAAGTTTGCAGTCGATACACATTGGAAGTGGGTAAAAATTGAGTTACAAATTTGAGGATACAACAACAGACATGAGTTAAATATAAAATAAAATATTAAAATACTAAAAAACACGCTTTAATGAAATGTACTGTCCAGTGCTGCCCCCTCTCCACGCCTCCAGGGCGTGGCCCCGCAGCTTGCCGTGACGTAAGGGACCGTGGTGATTTACAGACGTGAGTTCAGCGTCGACAATTAGAGCCGTAAAAAGATCGTTTAAAAAGAATATTTTTAAATTTAATGATAGAATATAGTCTTGTCATCAGTATGACATACCTATACAAATTTGCAGTCGATCCGACATTGGGAAGACGGTTGAAATAGAGTTACAAGATTTGAGGATACGACAACAGACAGAGTGAGTTAAATAAAAGCGTGTTAAATGTTTAAAAATATATTCATTAAAATTTTAATGATAGAATATTATATTGTCATCAGTTAAACATAAGTATACCAAGTTTGCAGTCGATAGCACATTGGGAAGTGGGTAAATTTGAGTTGCAAGATTTTAGGATACGACAACAACAGTTAATAAAAGCGTGGAATAATAATACAATATATGATCTGTCTTTTGATTTAGCGTGCTGATCTTAAAGGTGCATTGAAAAATGTTGATACTCCGACTGATGCTCCTACTGTTGTGGAGTGACTCATGCAGCCAGCTATGGCTACAGGTTTGGTAGTACATGTTGTTCACGTCGTTTATTGAGAAAATTCGGTCATAGTTCCTATGACAACTGTTTCATTGCTTTTATGGCTTTATTTTGGTGATTTTCGAAACGTTTTTTGGTTTGGCATTGTTTGTATGTAGCACAGAATTAGACTGATGGCCTTAATCTAAGTTGTCTTGTGGTTGTTGTCCAAAATCTGTGCAATTTCGACGAATTGCAATGACATCTGTGTCAGATAGAAGAGTTTTGACGTCCAGCAGAAATCCAAATTTTGTGTTCAGGTCTTTTAGTCGTAAAAACCGTGTTGACATCTCCTGTTGAAGTCGATAAAATACGCTCTTCATAACGCGCACAATTTCTTCTTCTGCTTCAGCATGGAACCAACGACCTCCTGCGTACCAGGCGAGGTAGTCAACATCTTAACATAGAACCCACGACCTCCTGCGTACCAGGCGAGGTAGTCAACATCTCAGTATATAACCCACGACCTCCTGTACACCAGGCGAGGTAGTCAACATCTGAGCATCGAACCCACGACCTCCTGTACACCAGGCGAGGTAGTCAACATCGAACCCACGACCTCCTGCGTACCAGGCGAGGTAGTCAACATCTCAGCATCAAACCCACGACCTCCTGTACACCAGGCGAGGCAGTCAACATCTTAACATCGAACCCACGACCTCCTGTACAGCAGGCGAGGTAGTCAACAGCTCAGCATCGAACCCCACGACCTCCTGTACACCAGACGAGGTAGCTCACATCNGATCATCGAACCCACGACCTCCTTACACCAGGCGAGGTAGTCACATCTCAGCGTCGAACCCACGACCTCCTGTCCACCAGGCGAGGTAGTCAACATCTCAGCATCGAACCCACGACCTCCTGTACACCAGGCGAGGTAGTCAACATCTCCCAATGACACCGCTTGCGACCCACTTAACAGTATGAGCGCGGTGCTTGACAGCAAATTGTAACTCGATCGCCCTGCGTGTTTGTCTGTCAACATCATCTCATACACACAAACACACAGACACACAGACACCCATACACACAGACGCACATACACACAGACACACATGCACACGTACATACAGACACACAGACACATAGGCACACAANCACACATACACACAGGCACACATATACACATACACACAGACACACAGACACCCAGACACACAGACATCCATACACACAGACACCCATACACACATACACACAGACACACAGACATCCATACATACAGACACACAAACACACATGCACACGTACATATAGACACACAGACACACAACACACATACACACAGGCACACATACACACAGGCACACACACACAGGCACACATACACACAGACACACATTCAGACACACAGACACACATACATACACACAGACGCACGTACACATATACACACAGACACACAGACAACCAGACACACATACATCCATACACACAGACACACAGACACACAGACACCCATACACACATATGCACAGACACACAGAAACCTATACACACAGACACACAGACACACAGACACACATACATCCATACACACAGACACACAAACACACATACACACAGGCACACATACACACAGGCACACATACACACAGGCACACATACACACATACACACAGACACACACACACAGACACCCAGACACACAGACATACAGACACACAGACACACAAATACACATAGGCACACATACACACAGGCACACATACACACATACACACAGACACACATTCAGACACACAGACACACATACATACAGACACACAGACACACGAACACACAAACACACATACACACAGGCACACAGACACACAAACACACAGACACACAGATATACATACACACAAACACACAAATACACACACAGACAGACACACAGACACACATACACACAGACACACATACACACAGACACACATACACACAGACACACAATACAGATACACAAACACACAGACACACAGACATACAGACACACAAACACCGAAATACAAACACATACAGACAGACACATGGACACATGGACACACACACACAAACACACATACAGACAGACACATGGACAAACACACATACAGACAGACACACACACACAGATCGTAGCCAGTGGCTACAGCACCCATCGAACGAGTCTGAAGTGCACGATGTCAATTTGACTGACTGCTTGATAGGATATCACCTCAAGCCCCTGTAATCGGAGGATTCATGTGGAACGTTATCGGTGAGGTTCGCGTGAATCGTCGCTTTCCTTATTGAGTTAGCATCAGTTTGTTTAAGCGAGTGCAGCCTAAAGGGCCCCACTCAACTGCTGTGTAGCTGTTTGTTTCAGTAAGCGGAGCTGGCCATGAGAAATGATTGCAGCTCAGCCCGGTGGCTGACATCATCAAAAGTATCATCATAAAGACACACAGAGACCCACATAGACCAACATAGACCCACAGAGATCGACAGAGACCCATAGAACCGACATAGATCCACATAGACACACAGAGACCCAAATAGACCATCAAAGACGCACATAGACCCACGGAGACCCACATAGACCCACATAGACCCAGAGACCCAGAGACCCACAGAGACCCAGAGACACATAGACCCAAGACCCAGAGACCCACATAGACCCACAGAGACCCACATAGGCCCACACAGACCCATAGAGACCCACAGAGACCCACATATACCCATAGAGACCCACATAGAGTCACATAGACCCACAGAGACACCCACAAACCCACAGAGACCGACATAGACTAACAGAGACCCACAGACACCCAAACAAACCCACAGAGACCCACAGAGATCCATAGAGACCCACATAAACCCTACATAGACCCACATAGACCACAGAGACCCACAGAGACCCATAGAGACCGACATAGATCCACAGAGACCCACATAGACCAACAGAGACCCACATAGACCAACAGAGACCCACATAGACCCACACAAACCCACAGAGACCGACATAGACCCACAGAGACCCACAGAGACCCACACAAACCCACACAAACCCACAGAGACCGACATAGACCGACATAGACCGACATAGACCTACAGAGACCCACAGAGACCCACAGAGACCCACAGAGACCAACATAGACCCACAGAGACCCACAAAGACCCACATAGACCCACATAGACCAACCGAGACCCACACAAACCCATAGAGACTCACATAGACCAATAGACCCACACAAACCCATACACACCCATATAGACAAATAAACCCATAGAGACCCAGAGACCAACACAAACCCATAGACACCTACATTGACAAATAAACCCATAGAGACACATAGAGACCCATAAACCAACACAAACCCATAGGCAGCCTCGGACACTCTACTCCACCCGCTCAGATCGAACTCAGATCGAGGTCTGATCAAGCTCCAAGCCAGCACAAATTGGCACCAATTGAGTTCCAATTGAGCTCTGATCGAGCACCGTTTGAGCTCCGATGGAGCTTCGATCAGGCACCAATTTAACTCCGATTGAGCACAAATTGAGCACCGATTGAACTTTGATTTGAGCTTCGATCGAGCAACAATCGATCTCAGATCGAGCACTGATCTAGCAACGATTAGGCTCCGATCAAGCTCCAATCGATCTCGGGTCGAGCATTGATTGAGTATCGATTGTGGAAAGATTGAGCTCCGATTGAGCTTCGATCGAGCACCAATCAAGGACTGATCTTAATTTGGAGGTTTTTTGTTATACGTGACTTTACCTAAAGAACCAAAGAGTAATCAAGGACTGATTAGGTACCGATCGAACGGTGACATTTTGACAAGTGTCCGTGCATTCGAGCATGGATCGCGCACCGATCGAGCATGGATTGAGCATGGATTTAATCGTTTTCCAAGCTTCAACATCGTCAAAAAAAAATGTTGATTCCCGTTCCAGTATTCCTTATATGAGCTAAGGGCAGGGTGCTAACCACTGCACCACCACTCCCACACACAAACACAGTGCGCTAACCACTGCACCACCTTCCCACACACCCACACATCTAACCATGCACCACACTCCCCACACACACACACTAACCATACACACACTCCCCACACACACATCACGCTAACCATGCACCCCCTCCCCACACACACACACACGCTAACCACTGCACACCACTCCCCCACACACACACAGTGCGCTAACCACTGCACCACCGCTCCCACACACACACACACATGCGCTAACCACTCACCACCATTCCCCATACACACACAGTCGCTATCCATACACACATACACACACACACAGTTAGATAGATAGATCGTTTATTGTCATTGTCACCAGTACAACGAAATTTAAAATGCTCACCAGTCAGGGCATCATTCATAAATTTAAATTAAATAAAACAAGAAAATAAAAATAAAATTAAATGAAAGATAATCAATTTATACTATATATAAAAACAGCCCAAGTATACCCACATACCACATAAGGTTACATTTTGTCATTGCACATCTCTATTTCACAATCAATTGTAAACACTATTACTTAATAATTAATTAGCATTATTGAGTGTGGTGATCGCTGTAGGATAAAAGCTCTGTTTGAATCTGTTTGTCCTTGTTTTGACTGATCTGAATCGTCTGCCTGATGGCAACAGCTCAAACAGTGAGTGTCCAGGGTGAGAAGAGTCCTTTATAATGTGCTGTGCTTTTTGATGCAACGTGAACTGTGTAGTTCTTCCAGTGTGGGAGATGGCAGCCGGCGATCTTTTGGGCTGTGTTGATGACCCTCTGGAGCGCTTTCCTCTGAGCCACTGTGCAGCTGGTGTACCATACACAGATGCAGTATGTAAGAATGCTCTCGATGGAGGCGCGGTAGAAGGACACCAGCAGTTTCTGTGTGATATTATTCCTGAGAATTCTCAGGAAGTAAAGTCTCTGCTGGGCCTTTTTCAGAAGCTCAGTGCTGTTGGCGCTCCAGGTCAGGCCCTCCCCAATGTGGACTCCCAGGAAGCAGAAGTCTGCCACCCTCTCCACACAGTCCCCGCTGATGATTAGTGGTGGAGTGTCCGTTTTCTTTTTCCTGTAGTCTATTATGAGCTCCTTGGTCTTTGCGGTGTTAAGGAGCAGGTTGTTGCCCCTGCAGTATGCTGTCAGCCGCTCCACCTCGTCCCTGTAGGCAGACTCATCCCCCCAGAGATGAGCCCCACCACTGTGGTGTCATCAGCAAACTTCACAATGGTGTTGCTATGGTGGACGGCGGCACAGTCATGTGTGTAGAGGGAGTAGAGCAGGGGCTCAGTACACAGCCCTGGGGGAGCCGGTACTGAGGCTCAGGGCTGTGGATGTATGACGGCCCCACTCTGACCTCNGTCTGCGGCCGAGAGGAAACTATATATCCACATGCAGGTGGAATGTGGAATCCCCAGGTCGCCCAGTTTTTCCACCAGTTGTGTGGAGGATGGTGTTGAACGCAGAACTGTAATCCACGAAGAGCATCCGCACATAGCTCCCTGCTGCTCCAGGTGTGACAGTGCAGCATGTAGTGCTGTGGCCACGGCGTCCTCCGTGGATCGGTTCGCTCTGTAGGCAAACTGGTGGGGTCAAGGTTTCGGGCAAGCTTCCTATGATGTGACTCCGGACCAGTTTTTCAAAGCACTTCTCACCACTGGCGTGAGTGCTACTGGCCGGTAGTCGTTGTAGCTGGAAATGTGGGTTTTTTTGGGCAGCGGGACTATGGTGGAGGACTTTAGGCAGGTTGGTACGGTGGACTGTTCCAGAGACAGGTTGAAAATCCTTGTGAAGACTCCAGCCAGCTCGTCAGCACAGTCCCTCAGCACACGTCCGGGACGCCATCAGGTCCCGCAGCCTTCCTCGGTTGACGGCCCGCAGCGTGCGCCTCACCTCATGCTCCTCCACTGTGAGGTTTAAGCTGCTGTGGACCGTGAGGTTTGGTGATGCTGTCCCTTGTGGTGTCACCTCAAAGCGGGCAAAGAAGAGGTTCAACTCCTCTGCCAGAGCGTTGTCACCATCAGCAGCTCCGCGGTTGGCCCTGTAGTTGGTGAGGTGCTGGACTCCCTGCCACACCTGCCTGCTGTCGTGACTGTCCAGGCGTTCCTCAATCCTCCTCCTGTAGTCTGCTTTGGCCTTGCGGATGCCTCTCTTCAGGTTAGCTCGCTGTACTGTAGAGAGCTTTGTCTCCGGAGTTGAAGGCGATATTCCTCTCCTTCAGCAGTTGCTGGACCTCCCGGGTCATCCAGGGCTTCTGGTTGGGTAAACCCGAACGCGTTTGTCCACAGTGACAGTGTCTATGCAGTTTTAATGTAGCACAATACACTATATGTGAACACCTCCAGGTCCTGATGTTCGAAGACCCCCAGTCGGTCCTATCAAAGCAGTCCTGCAGCTGCTGGNTGGCACCCCCAGGCCAGATGGCGACAGTTTTTGTGATGGTAGGAGCCGTTTTCTTGATGGGGCGTATGCAGGGATCAAAAGCAGGGACAAATGGTCAGACTGGCCCAGGTGTGGTAGTGGTCTAGCCTGTAGCCTAGTTTGATGTTGGTGTAGACCTTGTCCAGAATCTTAGTTCCCCTAGTAGCACACTTAACATGCTGGTGGAATTTAGGGAGTGCTGCTTTTAAGTCTGCATGGTTGAAATCCCCTGCTAAATCAGCACAGCGTCAGGATACTTGCTCTGCTGAATGCTAATGCTGCCATGTAAAAGTCCAATAGCTGAGTTAGCATTAGCATCCGGTGGGATGTAAACAGCAGTTATCATGACCACAGTAAACTCTCTTGGGAGGTAAATCGGCCTGCATTTAACAGTCACATACTCCAGATCTGGGGAGCAGTGGCTGTCTACAGTCACAGTGTTAGTACACCAGCTCTTATTCACGTACACACAGAGCCCCCTCCTCTGCTCTTACCGGAGTCTACTGTTCTGTCCTGGCGCTGTGCTGTGTAGCCTGCAAGCTCAATAGCAGAGGATGGATGAATGAAGCCAGGTTTCTGTGAAAAGCAGAATGCAGCTGTCCTTCACTACGTTGCTCGCTGTAGTCTGTAGCCTCAATTAATCCATTTTGTTCGCGATGGATCTGGCGTTCGTGAGAAATAGGCTGGGTAGCGGTGGTTTGAGTGGCTGCCTCCGTAGCCTGGCTAGCGCACCGGCCCTGCAGCCTCGCCTCCGTCTACTCTCTCTACGCCGCCTTCGCCTCCTCCCACCGGATGATAATCCACGGAGAGCCAGGCCTCCTCGCTAACTCCACTGGAATCTTGTAAAGACGGAGAAACTCGCTTGTAACACTCCGATCGTAACATAGTCTGATCTTAAGGAGATCGTGCCGGCTAAAGGTGTTACTCGCCCGACAAAATGAACACAAAACAAGACATAACGCGTACATAAACAACCATACAAGGCACCGACCGGGTAGACACTGAGCTGCTGCAACTGTGTGCGCCGCCATCACCACCGCTCCCCACACAAACACACAGTGCCCTAACCACTGCCCCACTACTCCCCACACACACACACACACCCCTTCAGTGATAACATAATCATTAACTGGCCTACAGGAGTCGAGTTACAGCACCAGGAAGCAGGATACGCAAATACAAACACACACACACAAACACACACACAGACACACACACACAGACACAAACACACAGACATATATACACACACAGACACACACACAGACAGACACACACACACAGACAGACACACACACAGNCACACAGACAGACACACAGACACACACAGAGACACACACACACAGACACACACAGAGACACACACACACACACAGAGACACACACACACAGACACACACAGACACACAGAGAGACACACACACAGACACACAGAGACACAGAGACACACACAGACACACAGACACACACAACAACAACCGCCATTCGCCACTAAGTGGCGGTGACATCACCACAACGCTTGTGCCAGGCCAAGTGCACCTTGAGGCCACGTGAAGTGTCGAACGCCCGCTGGCAGGAGGTCACGGGGCATACCCAGGTGCCACGGGTCGACTGACCGAGACGACTGGCTGATGCACCACTTGTGCCCCCTACTGTACGAACTTGCTGTGCTTTAGCCACCCGGCGCTCCGCTAGTTGTTGTGAGCGTCGCTCCTCCGCCCTCCGTTCTTGTTGGAGGGCGACTGCCTCCAACTGCCCAGTAGCGTCCTTCACGAGCCTCCTCCACTGAGGCCGATCTTGACACCGCTGGTACCAGTCATCGGCAAGTCCACTCAGCTCCACGTCCTCCTGTACCACATCAATCCATCTCTTCTCTAGCCCGTGCCGCGCCTGTTTAGCCCCCTCGATCCGGCCGAACAAAAGCTGTTTAGGCATGCGGTAGCTGCGCATGCGGGCTACATGACCCAGCCAACGCAGCCTTGCCTGCCGGAGGAGCTCACCGATGAGACTTTGCCAGATCTTTCAAGGATTTGTGAGCTCCTCACACAATCCAGCCTGGTTAAACCCAGGATGGATCGTAGGCAGGCCAGCCTAAATGTTTCCAACTGGCGTAGATGCTCCATTAGGGGGTCCACGTTTTGCAAGCGTAGAGAAGGGAGGAATGACCGTGGCCGAGAAGACCTGAAGCTTCGTACAGGTTGCGTGCAACCGATGAAAGATATTGCCGCTCGACTGATTCGGAGTGAGACCTCTGCTGATAAACTGGAGCTGGTCATAAGCACACTGCCCAGGTATGGAAACTCTCCACTCTCTCCACAACTGCCCCATCACCGATTGGGAGTTGTGGGGTGGAGTGTCCGATGGTACAATCTACCCAGGCAGGTTCTTAGTTTTGGTGGGGCTGATGGTAAGGCCCCACCTCTTAGTGGCACGCGCCTCCAACTCCTTCTGAATGAGCAGCTATTACCAGATCGGCATACATAACGTGGTTGACCAATAGGGAGCCATCCCTTGATCGCACCCGGCGTCGATCAGACTCCCATTATATCTGTACCAAATGAGAATTCCCCGGTACAGCTATTGAAGGCTTCACGAACTACGCAGTCGAAATAGATGTTAAATAATGTGGGAGCCAGAGGACATCCCCGTCGCACCCCAAGGTGTACAGGGAATGGCTCCGACTCCCGGGGTTTCTCAACATCATGAAGGTCCTTAATGATCGTGAGCAGAGGGTCAGGGACTCCGAAAGCACGAAGAACAACCAGAGTCAATAAAGCAGAGATGTAGGTCTTGTTGGAATTCCCTACACCTCTGCTGTAGCAGATGGACAGAAAATATGGCATCTGTACAGGACTGCCCTTTCCTGAAACCGCATTGGGGTTCCGCAAGCCTCTCCTCAGCGTGCCTAGCAAGGCGATGTTGAATAATCCTTGCCAGGACCTTCCCGGCATACTGAGGAAGATGCCCCTGTAGTTGTTATAGTCTGTGCGGTCCCCCTTCTTAAAGAGGGGGACCACCAAATCATCCAATCCTGCGGTACCCGTCCAGCGGTCCAGACTGTTGTTATGATGTCATATAGGGCAGTCTGTGCACAAACGCCACCCTCCCTCAGCATTTCGCTTGGGAGATCATCTCTGCCCGGTGCCTTTCCTGGTCTCAGACTCCGGATCGCCTTCAGACTTCCTCAACAGATGGCACCTCAGCCAGCCACTCACAGGGGTGACTTCTCCTCCAATATTTGAGGCACCGCAGCCTCAGCAGGGTTATCCCCACTTTGTGCCATGATGTTTTCCTGGCTAAGATTTCCCTCCCCCAGGACCTCACAGAAATGCTCAGCAAATCTGCAAACTTGTTCCTGGGGTCGGAGATTGGATCACCGTTTTTTCCCCTAATGATGGTAATTGGTGTGGCGCTGCAGGTTACTTTTTTGATGGAGTTAAATAGTGATTTGTGATCGCGGGCCACTGAGACATCTCAGCAACCCGCGACCACCACCCATCCTTGCAGCGCCTTACGGCTCTCCGAACCTCCGAGCGAAGGCTGGTAAACCTCATTCTCTGACGTGGGATGCAGTAGCCGATGAGAGTGGGCCTGTCGCTTTTTCTCATTAACCTGAACACCTCCGTCAGCCAGGGTTTCTGGGAGGTCTGGACCGAGTACCCAAAGCAGCATTGTAGCTGCATGAGTCACAGTACTAAACCTCGCCCATTTCCCTCGACACAGGAGAGTGGGGGACGATAACCCCAGCGGAGCGATGATGAATTCTCACTTGCAACTTTCAAGCTCGAGACGGCCACAGGTTGGAATGGGGTCCTGGGTGTACACCCACCCCGGGTGGAAGAATGGCAGGCGCATCTTACAGATGACTAGTCGATGGTCAGAGGGCAGATCAGCTCCACGGTAGTCCTGGGTCAAGGACATGGCTCGCTCCGCTGGTCCGTCACTATGTAGTCCAGCAGTGTTCTTGCTTGACCCGGCATGTATCCATATGTTGTGTGGATGCGCCGATGCCGGAACAGCGTTTGGTAATTCAAGCCTATGGGCTGCACAAAAATTAGCAGCCTCCTACCGTTGTTATTGAGCTGATCTGGCCTCAGGCCTTCCAAACCCAGACCAGGTGCCAGCATCATGACCACTCGGGCATTGAGCACCCAACAAGATACTCTTCCCGATGGCCACTTTTAGCCAGACCTGTNACAGGAGGTNATAGAAGGCAAAACACCCCTACCCTCGCGGTGCCACGGGCACACAGTCTTCACACTAGGTCCAATGCCCATTGGTCTCCCCTCATGGCGTCTGTGACCACACAGTGGCTAAACGGGGGCTCTGGACGGGTGCAGGGCGGTAACCCCTCCACCTTCAATATTACGAAACTCGCCCACAAATTAAACAACACACACAACCAGCACANACAGACACACACACAGACACCACATGGCACAGACTTCCCACGCACTCTATCAACCACTCACTCATCAATCAAACNCTCACTACCAACCACTCCTCTCCACTCACTCACTAACCACTCACGTACTCACTCATCCACTCACTCATACACTCACCAACCACTCACTCACCCAATCACTCATCCACTCACTCACCCAACGACTCCCACTACTCACTCACTATACACTCACTCAACACTCACTCACTCATTCACTCAGCCACCACCTACCACTCACCAAACATGACTAGACACCCACCACCCTCCCCCACCCGACACCCACCCAGATGCGGGCGGCTGAGGCGTCTCAATCATCCTCACCCGTACCCCACTCCCCACTCACTCACTGTACTCCCACTCACCTCACCTGCTTCACCCATTGACCCCACCCCCTCCCCCGGCTCATCCTTTGACAAAACCGCGCGCGCGAACATCGGAGGGCGACTGGCAGATTGGAGACACAGCGCTCTGTCTCCTGTCTCACTNTGTGTGTCTCTGTGTGTGTCTCTCTGTGTGTGTCTCTCTGTGTGTGTGTGTCTCTCTGTCTCTCTGTCTCTCTGTGTCTCTGTGTCTCTCTCTCTGTGTGTCTCTTTGTGTGTGTCTCTTTGTGCGTGTTTTTCTGTGTGTATTTCCGTCTCTGCTGGTGTCTCTGTCTCTGTGTGTCTCTGTCTCTCTGTGGTCTCTGCTCTGTGTGTGTGTGTCTCTCTTCTCTCTCTGTATCTCTCTCTGTGTGTCTCTGTCTGTGTGTGTCTCTCTGTCTGTGTGTGTCTCTGTCTCTGTGTGTGTATCTGTCTCTCTGTGTGTGTCTCTGTGTGTGTATCTGTGTCTCTGTGTGTGTCTCTCTCTCTGTGTGTCTCTGTGTGCCTCTGTTTCTCTGTGTCTCCCCGTGTCTCTCTGTGTCTCTCCGTGTCTCTCCCGTGTCTCTACGTGTGTCTCCCTGTCTCTCTCTCTGTCTGTCTGTGGCGGTCGTCTCACGAGGAGGGACATCACGAGCTCGTCGACTGCTGAGTAACTCAACTCGACAGCTGAGAGACTCAATTCGTCTGCTGAGTTACTCAACTCGACAGCTGAGAGACTCAACGTGACCGCTCCACCAACAGATCAGCAAATCGGCAGCGGAGCAGCGCACGGGGACACACTCAGCGAGGTGAGGCTGACTGGCGATGCCTGTGCAGTGTAGTGTGTAGTGTGTGTGTAGTGTAGTGTGTCGTGTAGTGTAGTACATGTAGTGTAGTGTATAGTATAGTGTAGTGTATAGTGTAGTGTAGTGTGTAGTGTATAGTATAGTATAGTGTGTAGTGTAGTGTATAGTGTAGTGTGTAGTGTAATGTGTGTAGTGAGTAGTGTAGTGTGGAGTGTATAGTAGGGTAGTGTGTAGTGTAGTGTGTGTAGTGTAATGTGTGTAGTGTGCAGTGTAGTGTGTGTAGTGTGGTGTGTGTAGTGTAGTTTGTAGTCTAGTGTGTAGTGTAGTGTGTAGTGTGTCGTTTGCAAGGTGTGTCGTGTGTGTGTAGTTTGTAGTTGTGTAGTGTATAGTAGTGTAGTTTGTGTAGTGTAGTGTGTAGTGTAGTGTATAGTTTGGTCTGTGTAGGGTGTTGTGATGCATGTGGTGGAGTGTGGTAGTCACAAACTCATCTTCACCAACATACATAGACTCAACACCACACAAAGATCCAAAGACTCAACACCACACATAGCCCCATAGACTCACAACCACCACACAAAGACCCATAGACTCACCACCACACATAGACCACAGACTCAGCACCACTACAGAGAGACCCATAGACTCACTACTACTTAGAGACCCACAGACTCACCACCACACAGAGACCCACAGACTCACCAACCCACAGAGACCCATAGACTCACCACCAAACAAAGACCAACAGACTCACCACCACCACCACACAGATACCCATAGACGCAACACCACACAAAGACCCCAAGACTCACTACCACACATAGACCTATAGATTCACCACCACACAGAGACCCATAGACTCATCACCACACAGAGACCCATAGACTCACCACCACACATAGACGCACAGACTTACCACCACTAAAGAGAGACCCATAGACTCACTACTACTTAGAGACCCATAGACTCACCACCAAACAAAGACCAACTGACTCATCACCACCATACAGATACCCATAGACGCACCACACAAAGACCCAAAGACTCACCACCACACAGAGACCCATAGACTCAACACCACACAGGCCACGTGAAGTGTCGGACGCCCGCTGGCAGGAGGTCACGTGGTAGACCAAGTGCCACGGGTCGACTGACTGAGATGACCGAGATGACTGGCCGATGTACCACCTGTGCCCCCTACTTTGCCAACTGCAGTGATTTAGCCACCCGGCGCTCTGCTCGTTGTTGTGAGCATCGCTCCTCCGCCCTCCTTTTTTGGTAGAGAGCGACTGC
This sequence comes from Lethenteron camtschaticum, assembly GCA_018977245.1. NCBI lineage: Eukaryota > Metazoa > Chordata > Hyperoartia > Petromyzontiformes > Petromyzontidae > Lethenteron > Lethenteron camtschaticum. The sequence goes on along the minus strand of WFAB01001256.1, from coordinate 11,641 downwards.
CTCTAACTGCCCAGTAGCGTCCTTCACGAGCCTCCTCTACAGAGGCGATCTTGACACCGCTGGTACCAGTCATCGGCAAGTCCACTCAGCTCCACGTCCTCCTGTACCACGTCACTCCATCTCTTCTATAGCCCGTGCCGCGCCTGTTTTGCCCCCTCGATCCGGCCGAACAAAAGCTGTTTGGGCATGCGGTGATTGGGCATGCGGGCTACACGACCCAGCCAACGCAGCCTTGCCTGCCGGAGGAGCTCACCGATGGGACTTTGTCCAGATCTTTCCAGGATTTGTGAGCTCCTCCACAATCCAGCCTGGTTAAAACCAGGATTGATCGCAGGCAGGCCAGCCGAAATGTTTCTAACCGGCGAAGATGTTCCATTAGGGGGTACAAGTTTCTCAAGCGTAGAAAAGGGAGGGAATGACTGTGGCTTAGAAGACCCGGAGCTTCGTGAGGAGCGACAGACCAGGTAGCTTCCACACAGCGTTATGCAACCGATGAAAAGATAATGCCGCTCGACTGATTCGGAGTGAGACCTTACCAGGTCATCGGCATACATAACGTGGTTGACCAATAGGGAACCATCCCTTGACCGCACCCGGGCATCGATCAGCCTCCCATTTATCTGTACCAGATGGTAAATCCTCCAGTACAGCTTCTGAAGGCTTCACGAACTTTGTGGTCGAAATAGATGTTAAATAATGCTGGAGCCAGAGGACATCCCTGTCGCACCCCAAGGTGTACAGGGAATGGCTCTGACTCCCGGCCATGTAGTTTAACCTGGCCCGATCACCATCATGAAGGTCCTTAATGAACGTGAACAGCTGGTCAGGGACTCCGAAAGCACGAAGAACAACCCAGAGCCCAGGTCTACTGATGGCATCATAGGCCTTGACCAGGTCAATTGCTGTAGCAAACGGACAGAAAGTATGGCATCTGTGCAGGACCGCCCTTTCCTGAAATCACATTGGGGCTCCGCAAGCATCTCCTCAGCGTGCCTAGCAAGGCGATGTTGAATAATCCTTGCCAGGACCTTTCCCGTCATACTGAGGAGTGAGATGCCCTGTAGTTGTTATAGTCTGTGCGGTCCCCCTTCTTAAAAAGGGGGACCACCAAATCATCCTTCCAATCCTGCGGTACCCGTCCAGCGGTCCAGCCTGTTGTTATGATGTCATATAGGGCAGTCTGTGCACAAACGCCACCCTCCTTCAGCATTTCGCTTGGAGATCATCTCTGCCCGGTGTTTTTCCTGGTCTCAGACTCCAGATCGCCTTCAGTACTTCCTCAACAGATGGCACCTGAGCCAGCCACTCACAGGGGGTGACCTTCTCCTCCAATATTTGAGGCACCGCAGCCTCAGCAGGGTTATCCCCACTTTGTGCCATGATGTTTTCCTGGCTGAGAGATTTTCCCTCCCCCAGGACCTCACAGAAATGCTCAGCAAATCTGCAAACCTGTTCCTGGGGTCGGAGATTGGATCACCGTTTTTTCCCCTAATGATGGTAATTGGTGTGGCGCTGCAGGTTACTTTTTTGATGGAGTTAAATAGTGATTTGTGATCGCGGGCCACTGAGGCAGATTCCATCTCCTCAGCAACCCGCGACCACCACCCATCCTTGCAGCGCCTTACGGCTCTCCGAACCTCCGAGCGAAGGCTGCGGTAAACCTGCTCATTCTATGACGTGGGATGCAGTAGCCGATGAGAGTGGGCCTGTCCCTTTTTCTCAATTAACCTGAACACCTCCTCTGTCAGCCAGGGTTTCTGGGGAGGTCTGGACCGAGTACCCAAAGCAGCCATTGTAGCTGCATGAGTCACAGTACTAAACCTCGCCCATTTACCCTCGACATCAGGAGGAGTGGGGACGATGCCAACCCCAGCGGCAAGCGATGATGAAATTCTCACTTGCAACTTTCATCAGCTAACTGAGACCAGGCCACTTTAGGTTGGAATGGGGTCCTGGATGTACACCCACCACCGGAGTGGAAGAATGGCAGGCGCATCTTACAGATGAATAGTCGATGGTCAGAGGGCAGATCAGCTCCACGTAGGTCCTGGTGTCAAGGACATGGGCTCGCATCCGCTGGTCCGTCACTATGTAGTCCAGCAGATGCTCTTGCTTGGACCCGGCATCACCTCAATTACTCATCCACTTTTACACTCATTCACTCATTCACTCATTCACTCGTCTACCCATTCATCCACTCACGCATGAACTCACTCATCCACCCACCCACCCACTCATCCACTCACCCACCCACTCATCCACTCACCCACTCATCCACCCACCCACTCATCCACCCACCCACTCATCCACTCACCCACCCACTCATCCACTCACCCACCCACTCATCCACTCACCCACCCACTCATCCACTCACCCACTCATCCACTCACCCACCCACTCACCCACCCACTCATCCACTCACCCACCCANTCACCCACCCACTCATCCACTCACCCACTCATCCACTCACCACCCACCCACCCACTCATATACTCGCTCACCCACTTATCCACCCATCCACTCATCCACTCACTCATCCACTCACTCAACCACTCATCAGCTCACCCACCCACTCACTAACCTACTCATCCACTCACCTTCCCAATCACCTACTCGCATACTCACCCAGACACTCACCCACTCACACACAGTGTGCTAACCACTGCACCACCAATCCCCAGACACACTCACACAGTGCGCTAACCACTGCACCACCACTCCCCACACACACGCAGTGCGCTAACCACTGCACCACCGCTCCCCCCGAAATGTCAGCAGGAGCGGAGTGGGGGGGACTCATGGACTCGCGAGGGGACAGACAAGGAGCCTGCAACAGAGGGGGGTCTCAGCCACTCTGATGCTGGTCCTGGGTTCAAGTCTATTCCTCCTACTCATCATGCAACTCCTGGCCCTGACGGTAAGAGCCGCGGAGGACTTCCACCTACTGATTCAAACCGACTGTTTTCAAATTATTACCAGTTTTTTGTTATTCTATCGAGGGGTAAGGCCCCTAACTGTTGAGCTGCTATGCAGTCCCATACAGAGACCCACAGAGACCCATACAGAGACTCACAGAGACCCACAGAGACCCACAGAGACCTATACAGACCCACATAGACCCATACAGACCCACAGAGACCCATACAGACCCACAGAGACCCATACAGACCTACATAGACCCATGAAGACCCACATAGACCCATACAGACCCACATAGACCCATACAGACCCACAGAAACCCATACAGACCCACAAAAACCCATACAGACCCACAGAGACCCATACAGACCCACAGAAACCCACGTAGACCCACAGAGACCCATACAAACCCACAGAAACCCATACAGACCCACAGAAACCCATATAGACCCACAAAAACCCACACTCACCGAGACCCACAGAGACCCACCGAGACTCATACAGACACAAAGAGACCTATACAGACCGATACATACCTATACAGACCCACACAATCCACCGAGACCCACCGAGACCCACAGAGACCGATACACTCCCACAGAGACCCATACAGAGACGCATCCAGAGACGCATCCTAAACTAAACCATGTTTATTTTACACTGATTTGTGGGCCTTACACACTCACACACTCCCTACAAAGTTGTGTGAGTGCGTGAGTGAGTGGATGAGTGAGTGGATTGAGTGAGTGGATTGAGTGAGTGGATTGAGTGAGTGGATTGAGCGAGTGGATGAGTGAGTGGGTGAGTGGGTGAGTGGGTGGGTGAGTGGGTGAGTGCATGAGTAAGTGGATGAGTGGATTAATACGTGGATGAGTGGATTAGTGAGTGGGTTAGTGAGTGAGTAGGTTAGTGAGTGGGTTAGTGAGTGGGTTATTGAGTGAGTGGGTTAGTGAGTGAGTGGTTAGTGAGTGAGTGAGTGAGTGGGTTATTAAGTGAGTGGGTTAGTGAGTGAGTGGGTGGTTAGTGAGTGAGTGGGTTGCTGAGTGAGTGGGTTACTGAGTGAGTGGTTTAGTGAGTGAGTGGGTTAGTGAGTTAGTGAGTGAGTGAGTGAGTAAGTTAGGGAGTGAGTGAGTTAGTGAGTGAGTTAGTGAGTTAGTTAGTGAGTGAGTTAGTGAATGAGTGGGTTAGTGAGTTAGTGAGTGAGTGGGTTTAGTGAGTGAGACAGTGGGTTAGTGAGTGAGTGGGTTAGTGAGTGAGTGGGTTACTGAGTGAGTGGGTTAGTGTGTTAGTGAGTGAGTGAGTGAGTGGGTTACTGAGTGAGTGGGTTAGTGTATTAGTGAGTGAGTGAGTGGGTGAGTGGGTTAGAGGGTTAGTGAGTTAGTGAGTGAGTTAGTGAGTGGGTGAGTTAGTGAGTGAGTGGGTTAGTGAGTGAGTGGGTTAGTGAGTGAGTGGGTTAGTGAGTGAGTGGGTTAGTGAGTGAGTGAGTAAGCGAGTGAGTGGGTTAGTGAGTGAGTGGGTTAGTGAGTGATTGGGTGAGTGTGTGAGTGAGTGAGTGGGTGAGTGGGTTAGTGGGTTAGTGAGTTAGTGAGTTAGTGAGTGAGTGAGTTAGTGTGTTAGTGAGTGAGTAAGTTAGTGAGTGAGTTAGTGAGTGAGTTAGTGAGAGAGTGAGTGAGTGAGTTAGTGAGTGAGTGGGTGAGCGAGTGAGTGGGTGAGTGAGTGGGTTAGTGTGTTAGTGAGTGACTGAGTTAGTGAGTGAGTTAGTGAGTGAGTGGGTGAGTGGGTTAGTGGGTTAGTGAGTTAGTGAGTGAGTGGGTTAGTGTGTTAGTGAGTTAGTGAGCGAGTGAGTGGGTTAGTGAGCGAGTGAGTGGGTTAGCGAGTAAGTGGTTAGTGTGTGAGTGAGTGAGTGAGTTAGTGAGTGGGTTAGTGAGTGAGTGGGTTACTGATTGAGTGGGTTAGTGGGTTAGTGTATTAGTGAGTGAGTGAGTGGATGAGTGGGTTAGTGGGTTAGTGAGTTAGTGAGTGAGTTAGTGAGTGGGTGAGTTAGTGAGTGAGTGGGTTAGTGAGTAAGTGGGTTAGTGAATGAGTGAGTTAGTGAGTGAGTGGGTTAGTGAGTGAGTGGGTGAGTGGGCTAGTGAGTTAGTGAGTGAGTTAGTGAGTGAGTGGGTTAGTGAGTGAGTGGGTTAGTGAGTGAGTGAGTGAGTGGGTTAGTGAGCGAGTGGGTTAGTGAGTGATTGGGTTAGTGTGTTAGTGAGTGAGTGAGTGGTTAGTGAGTGAGTGAGTGAGTGGGTTAGTGAGTTAGTGAGTGAGTTAGTAAGTGAGTTAGTGAGTGAGTGGGTTAGTGTGTTAGTGAGTTAGTGAGCGAGTGAGTGGGTTAGTGATCGAGTGAGTGGGTGGGTTAGTGTGTTAGTGAGTGAGTGAGTGAGTTAGTGAGTGAGTGGGTGAGCGAGTGAGTGGGTTAGTGTGTGAGTGGGTTACTGAGTGAGTGGGTTAGTGTATTAGTGAGTGAGTGAGTCAGTTAGTGAGTGAGTGGGTGGTTTAGTGAGTTAGTGAGTGAGTTAGTGAGTTAGTAGTGAGTGAGTTAGTGAGTTAGTGAGTGGGTGAGTTAGTGAGTGGGTGAGTTAGTGAGTGAGTGGGTTAGTGAGCGAATGTGTTAGTGTGTTAGTGAGTTAGTGAGCGAGTGAGTGGGTTAGTGAGCGAGTGAGTGGGTTAGTGAGTGAGTGGGTTAGTGAGTGAGTGAGTTGATTAGTGAGTGAGTGGGTGAGTGGGTTAGTGGGCTAGTGAGTTAGTGAGTGAGTTAGTGAGTGAGTGAGTTAGTGAGTGAGTGGGCTAGTTAGTTAGTGAGTGAGTTAGTGAGTGGGTGAGTTAGTGAGTGAGTGGGTTAGTGAGTGAGTGGGTGAGTGGGTTAGTGGGCTAGTGAGTGAGTGAGTTAGTGAGTGAGTTAGTGAGTGAGTGGGTTAGTTAGTTAGTGAGTGAGTTAGTGAGTGGGTGAGTTAGTGAGTGAGTGGGTTAGTGAGTGAGAGAGTTAGTGAGTGAGTAGGTTAGTGAGTGAGTGGGTTAGTGAGTGATGGGTTAGTGTGTTAGTGAGTTAGTGAGTGAGTGGGTGAGTGGGTTAGTGGGTTAGTGAGTTAGTGAGTGAGTTATGTAGTGAGTTAGTGAGTGAGTGGGTTAGTGTGTTAGTGAGTTAGTGAGCGAGTGAGTGGGTTAGTGATCGAGTGAGAGGGTTAGTGAGTGGGTGGGTTAGTGTGTTAGTGAGTGAGTGAGTAAGTGAGTGAGTTAGTGAGTGAGTGGGTGAGCGAGTGAGTGGGTTAGTGTGTGAGTGGGTTACTGAGTGAGTGGGTTAGTGGGTTAGTGTATTAGTGAGTGAGTGAGTTAGTGAGTGAGTGGGTGAGTGGGTTAGTGGGCTAGTGAGTTAGTGAGTGAGTTAGTGAGTGAGTGAGTTAGTGAGTGAGTGGGTTAGTTAGTTAGTTAGTGAGTGAGTTAGTGAGTGGGTGAGTTAGTGAGTGAGTGGGTTAGTGAGTGAGTGGGTGAGTGGGTTAGTGGGCTAGTGAGTTAGTGAGTGAGTTAGTTAGTGAGTGAGTGGGTTAGTTAGTTAGTGAGTGAGTTAGTGAGTGGGTTAGTGAGTGAGTGGGTTAGTGAGTGAGAGAGTTAGTGAGTGAGTGGGTTAGTGAGTGAGTGGGTTAGTGAGTGATTGGGTTAGTGTGTTAGTGAGTTAGTGAGTGAGTGGGTGAGTGGGTTAGTGGTTAGTGAGTTAGTGAGTGAGTTATGTAGTGAGTTAGTGAGTGAGTGGGTTAGTGTGTTAGTGAGTTAGTGAGCGAGTGAGTGGGTTAGTGATCGAGTGAGAGGGTTAGTGAGTGGGTGGGTTAGTGTGTTAGTGAGTGAGTGAGTAAGTGAGTGAGTTAGTGAGTGAGTGGTGAGCGAGTGAGTGGGTTAGTGTGTGAGTGGGTTACTGAGTGAGTGGGTTAGTGGGTTAGTGTATTACTGAGTGAGTGAGTTAGTGAGTGAGTAGGTGAGTGGGTTAGTGGGTTAGTGAGTGAGTGAGTTAGTGAGTGAGTGGGTTAGGGAGTGAGTGGGTGAGTGGGTTAGTGGGTTAGTGAGTTAGTAAGTGAGTTAGTGAGTGAGTTAGTGAGTGAGTGGTTAGTGGGTGAGTTAGTGAGTGAGTGGGTTAGTGAGTGAGTGTGTTAGTGAGTGAGTGAGTTAGTGAGTGAGTGGGTTAGTGAGTGATTGGGTTAGTGTGTTAGTGAGTGAGTGAGTTATTGAGTGGGTGAGCGAGTGGTTCAGCAGCTGAGTCATGCTGTTGGAGGGTTTACGACGTTGCAAATATTTACAATGTCTGACACAAACACCCCTCTAGTATAGATTCCATTGATCTTCATCTTACTGCCCCTTCTTCTTAGTTCTTTCGGTAAAGTCACGTAGAAGGGAAATAATAAAAGAATAAAAGAAAAAATGTTATATATTTTTTATTTTATTATTTCCCTTCTCCGTGACTTTACCGAAAGAACCCAGAAGATGAATCCCTGCAGTCACGAAAGCTTTAAATCGAAATTACTGCCCCATGTTAAACGTTGCTTTTTAACTTGCCCGTTGTTCTTGTCCGCTGGCGTTTGTCTGTGTCCGTGTGCCCCGCAGGTCCGTGTCCAACCGGGAATTCCGAACTCCAGAGTCAGAAGAGGTGATGGTCAGGGCACAGATGTAAATACAAAGGTCCCCCGGGTAGCCTCTAGCAGACTGTTGAGGAGGGGGGCAAGTGCTGTTAAGTTGTGGTATTGAGTAGCAGCACACACACACACAGACACGCACACACGGAAATACACACACGGACACACACACAGACACATACAGACACACACAGACACACACACAGACACGCACACACACACACAGACACGCACACACGGATATACACACACGGACACATACACAGACACATACAGAAACACACACACGAACACACACAGACACATACAGACAGACACACACAGACACACACATACAGACACACACATACAGACACACACAGACACATACAGATACACACAGACACACACACAGACACATACACACAGACACATACACACGGACACATACACAGACACAGACACACACACAGACACATACACAGACACATACACAGACACATACACAGACACATACGGACACACACACACACGGACACACACACACACAGACACACACAGACACATACAGACACACACAGACACACACATACACACAGACACACAGACACATACAGACACACAGACACACACNGACACATACAGACACACACACAGACACATATAGACACAGACATACACACACAGACACATACACACAGGCACATACAGACACACTCACATGGACATACACACACATGGACACACACACAGACACATACAGACACACAGACACATAGACACAGACAGACACACACACAGATACATACACAAACACATACAGACACACACAACAACAACAACAACCGCCATTCGCCACTAAGTGGTGGTGATGTCACCACGACGCTTGTGCCAGGCCATGTGCACCTTGAGGTCACGTGAAGTGTGGAACACCCGCTGGCAGGAGGACACGGGGCAGACCCAGGTGCCACAGGTCGACTGACTGAGATGACCGAGATGACTGGCTGATGCACCACCTGTGCCCCCTACTGTGCCAACTTCCTGTGCTTTATCACCCGGCGCTCCGCTCGTTGTTGTGAGCGTCGCTCCTCCCCCCTCCGTTGTTGTTGGAGGGCGACTGCCTCCAACTGCCTAGTAGCGTCCTTCACGAGCCTCCTCCACAGAGGCCGATCTTGACACCGCTGGTACCAGTCATCGGCAAGTCCACTCAGCTCCACGTCCTCCTGTACCACATCACTCCATCTCTTCTCTAGCCCGTGCCGCTCCTATTTAGCCCCTCGATCCGGCCGAACAAAAGCTGTTTAGGCATGCGGTGCCTGGGCATGCGGGCTACATGACCCAGTCAACGTAGCTTGCCTGCCGGAGGAGCTCACGATGGGTCTTTACGCAGATCTTTCAACGATTTGTGAACTCATCACACAATACAGCCTGGTTAAACCCAGGATGGATCGTAGGCAGGCCAGCCGAAATGTTTCTAACCAGCGAAGATGCTCCATTAGGGGGTCCACGTTTCGCAAGCGTAGAGAAGGGAGGGAATGACTGTGGCCGAGAAGACCCAAAGCTTCGTGCGGAGTGACAGACCAGATAGCTTCCACACAGCGTTACGCAACCGATAAAAAGATATTGCCGCTCGACTGATTCGGAGTGAGACCTCTGCTGTTAAACAGGAGTCGGTCATAAGCACACTGCCCAGGTATGGGAAACTCTCCACTCTCTCCACAACTGCCCCATCACCGATTGGGAGTTGTGTGAGTGGAGTGTCCGATGGTACAAAATACCCAGGCAGGTGCTTAGTTTTGGTGGTGCTGATGGTAAGGCCCCACCTCTTAGTGGCACGCTCCAGGTTCAGCAGCAGCGCCTCCAACTCCTCCTCTGAGTGAGCTGCAATTACCAGGTCGTCTCATACATAACGTGGTTGACCAATAGGAAGCCATTCCTTGACCGCACCCGGCATCGATCAGCCTCCCATTGTATCTGTACCAGAGTGAAATTCTTCCGGTACAGCTACTGCAGGCTTCACGAACTACGTGGTCAAAATAGATGTTAAATAATGTGGGAGCCAGAGGACATCCCTGTCGTACCCAAAGGTGTACAGGGATGGCTCTGACTCCTGGCCACGTAGTTTTACCCGGGCCTGCTCACCATCTTGAAGGTCCTTAATGATCGTGAGCAGAGGGTCAGAGACTCCAAAAGCACGAAAACAACCCAGAGCCCAAAACTACTGATGGTATCATAGGCCTTGACCAGGTCAATGAAGCAAAGATGTAGGTCTTGTTAGAATTCTCTACACCTCTGCTGTAGCAGACGGACAGAAAATATGGCATCTGTGCAAGATCGCCCTTTCCTGAAACCGCATTGGGGCTCCGCAAGCCTCTCCTCAGCGTGCCTAGCAAGTCGATGTTGAATAATCCTTGCCAGAACCTTTCCCGGCACACTGAGGAGTGAGATGCCCTTGTAGTTACACACTCACACACACACATGGACTCACACATACATCCACACATACATTCTCATACACATACACACAGACACACAGACACACATACACACATACACTCACACACACTCACGTACACACATACAAAGACAAAGATCCCCCGTGTAGCCTGTCACAGACTGTAGGGCGAGAGCTGTTAGCGAGCACCTATGAAGGCTGGAACGGCACACGAGGGGGTGGGTGGCCAGCACCACACCTGACCGCCTTTGTCTCCAAGTGCTGGCGATATTCACTACACTACCACCACAGCTACACCAGCTACTCAGTTGAGGCTGAGTCGACCTAGGGGAGGCCCATGACCGGTTCAGATAATCGTCACTGGCGGTGTTGGCCGTGAGCAGGAATGAACCCGGGTCGTCAGGGGTCGTAGTAGCGCTAACACACACCACTATCACCACCACCCCCACCACTTCCACCCCCACCACCACCTCACCACACCACCCCACCACCAACCCCCACTCAGACACTCACCGACGCACCACCGTACGAGGGTTGAAGTTTACCGAGTGAATCCTGTTGTGCTAAGATATCTTATTAAAGAGCGTTAAGCCCCTGGGCCTTTAGTATTCTCCAACGATTCCAATCAGAATCAGGTACGCTACCTCTACTTACGAACACTGGACATAATAACTTTCAGACATATGAACAAACTCTGTGCTATGTGTCGGGTTGCAGCCTGTTCTGAACCTAGAGTCGTAAGTTCAACCTCCCCGCGAAATAGATGGCGTGGTGGTGGTGGCATCTACATCTGCAGAACGTGAAGAACCAGTGGCATCTACATCTACAGAACGTGAAGAACCAGTGGCATCTACATCTGCAGAACGTGAAGAACCAGTGGCATCTACATCTACAGAACGTGAAGAACCAGTGGCAACTACATCTGCAGAACGTGAAGAACCAGTGGCATTTACATCTGCAGAACGTGAAGAACCAGTGGCATCTACATCTGCAGAATGTGAGGAACCAGTGGCATCTACATATGCAGAACATGCAGAACCAGTGGCATCTACATCTGCAGAATGTGAAGACCCAGTTGCATCTACATCTGCAGAATTTGAAGAACCAGTGGCAGCTACATCTGCAGAACGTGAAGAACCAGTGGCATCTGCAGAACCTGAAGAACCAGTGGCATCTACATCTACAGTACAACAGATTATACAACTTATAAAGCCATTCCCCTGTGTTTTAGTGTACACGCCGTACAACACGTTTGGAATCGCCTGGGAGTAAAGTTTGCACTTACAAACAAATCGACTTACGAACAGACCTGGGAACCCCAACTCGTTCGTAAGTAGAGCTGGTCCCTGCATGAGGCTCAGGAGTGCATCTGAACCGCATGGCGCGACCCCGGGGTCCCGTAAGCTCCCGGCTCTCGCATAAACTGCGTTGCGACATCATTTCACGTCGGTTGATAGCAGACGATTCAGCCAGCTGATTTTCCCATCGAGCTCCACACGACGCGCTAATCAAAGTTTCAAAGTTGTTTCGGTAAAGGTTGAATAAAAAAAATCACGACGTTTCGATCGCATCAGGTAGATATCGCCGTGGAACTGCTGAACTGCTGCTGTGTCTTTATACCTGATGACGA